>CAMRHE010000226.1:2855000-3394727 GCA_947044405.1 Leptodactylus fallax
AAAAGTCTATTATGACCTTATGGGGAAACAATGTTAAAAACTAAAACAAAACAGAAAAATTCTAATAAAACAATTTAAAAAATATGCCAACAACATGCCCTTATTACAGGTTTTAGCTCCACCCCTGACATTACAAAAAAAAAATACCGTAATGGAGAGGAAAAACTTTTAAAAAGTTTAGTACAAAATAAATAAATAAAAAATTTCTAGCCATCAAAACCACACACAAAAAAAAAAAAAAACACAAAAATGAGTGTCTGGTCCTGAACCAGAAATTGGCCCAATACTGAAGTGGTTAAGGAGACTGAAGGACACACAGATATCAAGCCATACTATTTTAGCCAGTCTGGCTGTAGAAGCCCTCTACAGCTCCAACCCTTACAATAAGGAATGTGTAGCTGTGGAGGGATTCTTAAAATCAAGAGAAATGCAGTTTGATAAGCACAACATCTTTGGCCTCACTACTTAGGTTTGTGATGGAGCACAATTATTTCGTTTTTGATTGATTCTTCCACCAGCTCAGGGTAGTGGCCATTTGTAATCCATGTGCCCCTATCAATGCCAAACTCTTCCTGGACTGGAGGGAGGGAAAGTGTTTCGGGAGGATATGAAACAATGGCCATCAGCCATCACAATCTGGCTAAGGAGGACAATAATCCTGTGGAAAGGCACAAGGGAAGACTGTCAACTTTGCTCAAGTCCTCAATGTCAATGTAGGACTATTCTTCACAAATGAAATTCAGGACCACTAACATTCCTGGACCTCACCATCAGCAAATTTATGTCAGGGAAACTATATACAACCATGCACAGGAAGCTTAAGACAACCAATAATCTTATATGGACAGTTGGTATCCTACACCCCTTAAAGGCATGCAAAGGGCAATGTGTTTGTACCCATAGAAAATGCACTAAACTGCCAGATTTCCAAAATGCAGCCACAGAATGATTTGGTTTAAGAGAAGGAGATACCCAAAAGGGATTCATAAAATGGCATAACATGATGTGGCAGTCAACATAAATGAACCATTTAACCCACAGATCAAACAACAGATAAGTACAATTATAGGAACTTTTGATTCCAAGAATCAGGAAGTAAGACCTCACAGAGAAACTGGGGAGTACTACAGATGGACCCAGATTAGTGAATTGGTGGGGGAGGCATATAGAAGGGTATTCAATCGTACACAGATTCACATGCTTTACAGGTATTGCATCTATATGCGCATCTATTCAGGTGAGCAAACCATTAGGCAGGACATATATCTTTCATTAATTGTAAAACCACAGAAACGGTTTTTTTGGCAACATACTCCTGTGGCATACAATATGTGGGGAAAACCCATCAATTTCAGAGGCACAAGAGACCACATCAATGATATGAGTCAAGTGGGATACTCTCACTGCACGACACATGGAAGAGACATGAAAAGTATTCACCTGAAATGTCAATGTATTTAAGTCATTTGACATATCTTGACAAACTGATGCAACATTAAGCACGTTGAACTTTTACTTCAGATTGTTAAACCAATTAAATCTGTATCATAAGTGTGTTTCCTGTAAGTGATACACAGTTCGGGATTTTCCCCAGAGGAAAACTGATTTGTGCACACCAAGCACGTTGAATAACATAGTGTTAAACTTTTGGGTTCAAATTTATCTATATTCTATATTGTTTCCTATAGACATCTAATTAGGGATTATCCCAGATACTTCAACCACCACCAATATTAGTTTACTGTTAATAGCTACTATTACATACCAACATCTAGGTGTTCAGAAATCTACTATTGACCTATACCTATAGCATACACGTGGAAAAAATTGTTGCTACCCCTCGTTTATTGAAATAAAAACCCACAATGATAACAGAAATAACTTGAAGCTCATCAAGAGAATGCCAAGAGTGTGCAAAGCAGTAACCAAAGCAAAAGGTGGCTACTTTGAAGAACCTAAATATAAGACATATTTTCAGTTTCACCACTTTTTTGTTAAGTATATAATTCCACATGTGTTAATTCATAGTTTTGATGCCTTCAGTGTGAATCTACAATTGTTATAGTCATGAAAATACAGAAAACTCTTGGAATGAGAAGGTGTCCCCAAACTTTTGGTCTGTACTATATATATATATATATATATATATATATATATATATATAAATAAAACTTGTCAGATTCAAGTTATTTGTGACCATTGTGGGTTTTTCTTTCATTAAAGGGGTACCAACAATTTTGTCCACGTGTGTATATTATACGATTAATGATATATTGCCCGCAATGCCCCTCTAATCTGTAATATACACCAATCTAATTAAGTGGTACACTTCTATGTACTATGGTTTAGCGAAATTCCTAGAAGTATATGTATGCTACACCTATGGATGCATGCCACACCTACAGCCATATGAAAAAGTTTGGGCACCCCTATTAATCTTAATCATTTTTAGTTCTAAATATTTGGGTGTTTGCAACAGCCATTTCAATTTGATATATCTAATAACTGATTGACACAGTAATATTTCAGGATTGAAATGAGGTTTATTGTACTAACAGAAAATGTGCAATATGCATTAAACCAAAATTTGACCGGTGCAAAAATTTGGGTACCCTTATTTTATTGATTTGAATACTCCTAACTACTTTTTACTGACTTACTGAAGCACAAAATTGGTTTTGTAACCTCACTGAGCTTTGAACTTCATAGCCAGGTGTATCCAATCATGAGAAAAGGTATTTAAGGTGGCCAAATGCAAGTTGTTCTCCTATTTGAATCTCCTCTGAAGAGTGGCATCATGGGCTCCTCAAAACAACTCTCAAATGATCTGAAAACAAAGATTGTTCAACATAGTTGTTCAGGGGAAGGATACAAAAAGTTGTCTCAGAGATTTAACCTGTCAGTTTCCACTGTGAGGAACATAGTAAGGAAATGGAAGACCACAGGGACAGTTCTTGTTAAGCCCAGAAGTGGCAGGCCAAGAAAATTATCAGAAAGGCAGAGAAGAAGAATGGTGAGAACAGTCAAGGACAATCCACAGACCACCTCCAAAGAGCTGCAGCAAGAAGCCGTTTCTGAAAGAACGCCACAAACAGAGTCGCCTGAGGTATGCAAAAGCACATTTGGACAAGCCAGCTTCATTTTGGAAGAAGGTCCTGTGGACTGATGAAACAGATTGAGTTGTTTGGTCATACAAAAAGGCGTTATGCATGGCGTCAAAAAAAACACAGCATTCCAAGAAAAACACTTGCTACCCACTGTAAAATTTGGTGGAGGTTCCATCATGCTTTGGGGCTGTGTGGCCAATGCCAGCACCGGGAATCTTGTTAAAGTTGAGGGTCGCATGGATTCAACTAAGTATCAGCAGATTCTTGAGAATAATGTACAAGAATCAGTGACGAATTTGAAGTTACGCCGGGGATGGATATTTCAGCAAGACAATGATCCAAAACACAGCTCCAAATCTACTCAGGCATTCATGCAGAGGAACAATGTTCTGGAATGGCCATCCCAGTCCCCAGACCTGAATATCATTGAACATCTGTGGGATAATTTGAAGCGGGCTGTCCATGCTCGGCGACCATCAAACTTAACTGAACTGGAATTGTTTTGTAAAGAGGAATGGTCAAAAATACCTTCATCCAGGATCCAGGAACTGATTAAAAGCTACAGGAAGCGACTAGAGGCTGTTATTTTTGCAAAAGGAGGATCTACTAAATATTAATGTCACTTTTCTGTTGAGGTGCCCATACTTTTGCACCGGTCAAATTTTGGTTTAATGCATATTGCATATTTTCTGTTAGTACAATAAACCTCATTTCAATCCTGAAATATTACTGTGTCCATCAGTTATTAGATATATCAAATTGAAATGGCTGTTGCAAACACCCAAATATTTAGAACTAAAAATGATTAAGATTAATAGGGGTGCCCAAACTTTTTCATATGACTGTCATAATGATGGTGCATTTATATCCAATATTTTTAATGATCTATAGCAAAACTCATTTGAATTTAGTGACATGTACACTACCGTTCAAAAGTTTGGGGTCACCCAGAAAATTCTGTTTTCCATGAAAACTCACATTTATCAAATGAGTTGCAAAATGAATAGAAAATAGTCAAGACATTGACAAGGTTAGAAATTTGCATAATTTGGAGGTGTGCTTTGGGTCATTGTCCTGTTGTAGAATGAAATTGGCTCCAATCAAGCGCTGTTCACAGGGTATGGCATGGCGTTGCAAAAAGGAATGATAGCCTTCCTTATTCAAAATCCCTTTTACCTTGTACAAATCTCCCACTTTACCAGCACCAAAGCAACCCCAGACCATCACATTACCTCCACCATGCTTGACAGATGGCGTCAGGCACTCTTCCAGCATCTTTTCAGTCGTTCTGCATCTCACAAATGTTCTTGTGTGATCCAAACACCTCAAACTTCGATTCGTCTGTCCATCACACGTCTTCCCAATCTTCCTCTGTCCAATGTCTGTGTTCTTTTGCCCATATTAATCTTTTCCTTTTATTAGCCAGTCTCAGATATGGCTTTTTCTTGGCCACTCTGCCCTGAAGGCCAGCATCCCTGAGTCGCCTCTTCACTGTAGACGTTGACACTGGCGTTTTGCGGGTACTATTTAATGAAGCTGCCAGTTGAGGACCTGTGAGGCGTCGATTTCTCAAACTAGAGACTCTAATGTACTTGTCTTGTTGCTCAGTTGTGCAGCGGGGCCTCCCACTTCTCTTTCTCCTCTGGTTAGAGCCTGTTTGTGCTATCCTCTGAAGGTAGTCGTACACACCATTGTAGGAAATCTTCAGTTTCTTGGCAATTTGTCATGGAATAGCCTTCATTTCTAAGAACAAGAATACTGTCGAGTTTCACATGAAAGTTCTCTTTTTCTGGCCATTTTGAGAGTTTAATCAAACCAACAAATGTAATGCTCCAGATTCTCAACTAGCTCAAAGGAAGGTCAGTTTTATAGCTTCTCTAACCAGCAAAACTGTTTTCAGCTGTGCTAACATACTTGCACAAAGGTTTTCTAAACATCCATTAGCCTTCTTACACAGTTAGCAAACACAATGTACCATTAGAACACTGGAGTGATGGTTGCTGGAAATGGGCCTCTATACACCTATGTAGATATTGCATTAAAAAAAACACGTTTGCAACTAGAATAGTCATTTACCATATTAATGTATAGAGTGTATTTCTGATTCATGAAATGTTATCTTCATTGAAAAAAACTGTGCTTTTCTTTCAAAAATAAGGAAATTTCTTAAAACTTACTAAACTTTTGAACGGTAGTATATATACACCAGTGTCTTTATATATACACATCTCTACAAACATGCGAAAATTTATGCAAAATCGCTTAATACTAAAATTGTGAAAGCTGGTAATTCATTTTCAGACAACACATCCCTGGCCTCATTCATCTATTTCTGTGTCAGTGTTGCTTGACAAGAAGCCTGCTATTCCCAATATCTTACCACACTCAGGTCAATTGGTGCATATATAGATTACCAACAACGGTGTATTCCAACATTTCTGCCAAATAGATACTTATTAGCTACAGCAAGATTATGGAAACTTAATTTTGAGAATGGTTCCTGGTGTCTACACCCACCTTTGCTATCAAATTAGCTGATGAAGATAGGACAGCACGGTCATATAGATATACTGTCAGGACCTTCAAGAAAGTCTGCCTATCAGGCACCTGTTCCTGACAACAGGAAGAGTATGCACTGAAAGCCCTGTGGGAAATGGAGACAAGAGACCAGGCCTTTGGGAGCTGCATTAGAGGCTTAAACGCACAAATCAGAGGAGCGGCAAGAGCCAGTTTTCTTATGGCACAGTGTGGTTGCAAGGGTCAGTACAATATTCCTAAAAACACATTTAAGGTGGATACAATATGTGAGACCTAGGCTATATGGGACCTTTTGAATTATGAGAATTTTACTACATGGACACTTTTTTCCCTATTTCTCTGAGACCAAGTTCTCTCTTATTTTGTTATACAATTTAAATGTTGCTCAACATTGAAATGCAAAATACTGACCGACAGTGAACCCCCTCAGTCATTGCAGCTTTTTTTTGATGCAATGTTGGGCCTCAGCCTCAAGAAAGCCAGAAGCCAATATGATAGCTGTCAGTGATGTCAACATGCATAATACACTACAAGTGAATTGTAACAGTGATCGGATTATTGCATAGTTAATAAATATTAAAGCTTTAAAAAAAAAAACCTTAAATTTTAAGTCCATTAAACTTAGTGTAGGATCACACTAGTACTGTCTCCGTTATGGTCTGGCGGGAGTACCAGAACAACAGAGGTAGATTGCTAAGGCAGGGTTCACAGTACCGTTGATGTCCATTCTGATAGTGTCCGTTAAAAAAAAAAACCAAAAAAAAAACAAGAACAAAAACGGACACCTATCATAACATTAACGGACACTAACTGATGTTAATGTGTCCTTTTTTTAACTGATCCAATTAATGGATTAGTTAAAAAAAATGGACACATTAGCATCAGTTAGTGTCTTTTTTTTTTTTAATACTGTCAGTTTTTTTTTTTCTTTTCTGCTTTCACCCACAAACCCTCCCTCCCCCCAAAAAACAAACTGGTAATTGAATTCTGTTTAACCACCAGAGCAACACACAGCAAATAGTACTCCTACCCGCTCCCTGAAGAAGTTGACAAGTTATATCAGCAAAATATATTTTAGAAGTGGTTTTACTAGGCAATAGCATAGGGACAGAACTGCCAGAGAGCAATTCCACACTCCCATACTTACCTTCCAGCTATCAGAGTATCAGTAGGTTTGCAATGTGTCATGTTTTCATTGTTTTGTCAGTGTGGCTCAGACTCCCAGGGCACACTGACAATCAGCTGAGAGTGATACTGCTATCCCCCTCCACTGTGAATTTAAATCTAAGTAGCTGCATTTGTTGCTTACTCATTCTGGAGTAGCATGGCATCAAAACTAAGCAGAGCATGTGATATTCAATACTGCCACTCCCTCCGAGTATAGTGGTGTACATTGCCTTCTCAGACTGAGCTCTCTCTCGTATAATGTCAGTTATGATAAAGTTGTTCAGGACCTTTGTCTTGCTCCACATTCAACCAGAGAACAGCCAGGCTGAATGTGGGTAGGACAGCTAAATGTCTGTGCTCCCAATGAATTGAATGGGAGCACCGATCTATTTGTGGAACAACCCCTCTAACACATGAAAATGCAGTCTAATCTGCAGGAACATTATAAAGCGGTAGGAGTTGAGCAGATGAATAGTTTTGTGGGAAAAGATTCAGAAACTATGTCTCAGTTTCTCTAAGCTTGAGTCCATACCTATTTATTCAAGTGAGAAGGGGTTAGGTACAAGGCTATTCAACCCCAAGTGTTGCAATTAAACCTCAAGTGTGCAGCAGTTAAACATGGCAGTTAGGGAAGAAGAAAGCCCAGCATAATAAACTATACCAAAAACATTTTTAAGTTTCTTAATTTTGAAAAATTGTCCCATGTTCACAGTGTTTCTTTTTATTCTATTTGTTGCTTTTTTTTTCTTCAAACTTGCCTACCATTCCCACCTTCTGCGATGTCTATTCACATCAGTCCCTCTCTCGTTCCTTTACCTATGTGTAGCTTCCATTCTCTGACATCTCTTCTCTACACTGAACTGGCCACCAAGCACCCTTGACTGTCAAGTTCCCAACACAGACTTCTTCAGCTGTGCTCAAGGTTTTGCTTAAGGTCTATGAAGAAAATCAAACATCTGCAGATTTCCTTCACTTCAATTTTATAATCAAAGACTAACTTTGACCTTCGACTCCACAAACATGCCTACTTCACCTCTCATCTCTTCTAGCTCCAATAAATCTTAACTGATACCTTTCACTCCCTCCTTACACTGAAGGTACAGGTAACGGTCACAGACCTCAGTGTTTAAAAAAATGGCCACAAACTAACCACTTCAGTACAGGGCTAGTTTCGCTGGTTCAGGATCAGACATTTTAGTTTTGGAGGGCCAAAACTTTTTCCTTTGGATTATTCAAATTTTTGACTTTTTTCTAAAGTTTATTTTTTCATGTTTATTTTAATGTTCAAGAAAAAAAAAAAAAAAAAAAAAAAAAAGAGGGCATACAGCCTGATGAATATAACTAGGACCACTAGGACCCAACAGCGCTTGAAGTTTTTGTATTCCTAGCGGTCAAGTGACCAACAGGTCAGAGGGGAGCCGCATCATAGCAGCTCCGATAGCTGAACTTATGTTCCTGCCATCTACTAGCCAACCTAACCCCAACCTAACCAGCCCTACCGCCCCTGGGGAGATCGGATCACAACCTAGTACATCTCCGACCTGTGTACAAGCCACTTGTACGTAGAGAACCAGCTGTCACCCGCACAGTGAGGATATGGTCCGAGGAGAGTGATGAGGCTCTGAGGGATTGTTTTGACACAACCGCATGGGAAGTTCTGCAGGATTCTTATGGAGAAGACATAGAAGGACTCACACACTGCATAACAGACTACATTAATTTTTGTGTGGACAACACAGTACCCACAAAAGTGGTGAGGTGCTTCTCCAATAACAAACCATGGATTAACTCTGATATAAAAACACTACTTAAGGAGAAAAAGATGGCATTCAGGACAAGAGATAAGGAGGGGTTGAGGGAAGTACAAAAGGAGCTGAGGAATCAAATCAGGCAGGGAAAAGCCAGTTCTAAAGAAAAAATGGAAAAGCAAATGGAAAGAAAAGACATAAGGGGGGTCTGGGAGGGGCTTAAGTCAATTTCGGGTCATAAACAGTCTGTCTGCCAGATTGAGGCAGATGTTAATTGGCTTAATGAACTAAACCTATTCTTCAACAGATTTGATCACACACCAGCTCCTCCCACCCCAGTATGTCCTTCAGCTTCCCCCACCACAATGACTTCTCCCCATGCGGCCACTTCCCAACAGACCAGTAAATCCAGAAATCCGTCTTTATCTGGCCACAGTCTGACCTTCACACGGGCCCAGGTGAGGAAGGAGATGAAAAAGATCAAGGCGAGGAAAGCCGCAGGGCCAGATGACATCAGTGCAAGGCTAATTAAGACTTGCGGGGACCAGCTGTGTGGTATAATTACATATATGTATAATATGAGCCTGAGGCAGGAAATAGTCCCTGAATTATGGAAATCTTCTTGTGTGGTACCAGTTCCAAAGAAACCCCACCCTATGGACCTCAACGACTACAGACCTGTAGCACTGACATCCCACCTGATGAAGATCTTAGAGAGATTGGTTCTCACACATCTCCGCCCTCTAGTGAGCCCCGCTATGGACCCCCTCCAGTTTGCTTATCGGCCGGGCATTGGGGTAGATGATGCCATCATCCATCTTCTGCACAGGGCTGTGTCTCACCTGGAGAAACCAGGGAACACAGTGAGAATAATGTTCTTTGACTTCTCCAGTGCTTTTAACACCATACAGCCCAGGTTATTGAGGGACAAGCTGGGCCTTGCTGGAGTGGACCACCACCTCTCCAACTGGATCCTAGACTACCTCACAAATCGACCTCAATACGTGAGAGCCCAAGACTGTGTCAGGTACCGTGATCTGTAATACGGGGGCACCTCAGGGTACGGTTCTCGCCCCTTTCCTCTTCACACTGTACACTGCAGATTTTAGGTGCAACTCATCCAGCTGCTACCTACAGAAGTATTCTGACGACTCTGCAATAGTGGGTCTCATCACAGATGATGATGACAGGGAGTACAGAGAACTGAACCGGGATTTTGTGGACTGGTGCCACCGGAACCACCTGAAGATTAACGCGGGGAAGACCAAGGAGATGGTGGTGGACTTCCGCAAAGGCAGAAGCCCTCCTAAACCAGTGGACATCCTGGGGACGGGCATCGAGATTGTGAACACCTATAAGTACCTGGGTTTGCTCCTTAATAATAAGCTGGACTGGGCAGATCATATGGAGGCCCTGTACAGGAAGGGCCACAGCAGGCTCTACCTGCTTAGGAAACTGAGAGCCTTTGGAATCCAGGGGGCACTTAGAACTTTCTTCAACTCGGTAGTGGCATCAGCCATCTTCTTTGGAGTGGCCTGCTGGGGGAGCAGTATATCAACCAGGGACAGAAATAAATTGACAAGCTGATTAGAAAGGCCAGCTCTGTCCTGGGGAGCCCACTGGACCCAGTGCAGGTGGTGGGTGACAGAAGGATACTGTCCGTGGTGAGCTCCATGCAGAAGAAGAAGTCCCATCCCATGCATGAGACTGATCGCGCTGAGCAGTACTGTCAGTGACCGACTGCTCCACCCTAGGTGTGAGAAGGAGCGCTATCGGAAGTCTTTCCTCCCCACCGCGGTTAGGCTGTACAACCAACACCGACCTAAGCGGAGATCATTACACACAGAGAACTGAAATATCTCTCTGCCTGTTAAATCCCCCCCCCCCTCCTCTGCTACGTCCTATCTGTCTGTCTGCTATCAAAGTAATGCCTCTCACCTTGGAACATTCCTGTACATGTTGTATTTGTATTTGTATCTGCTTATCTTATCTTTGCTGCTGTAACACACTGAATTTCCCCATTGTGGGACTATTAAAGGACTATTATTATTATTATTATTAATATTATTATATCTCCATTTCTGTTTGTGGCCTTACTATTACACCGAGGCAGTATGTCTGTCATCTTGGGGTTGCAATTTGACTCCGATCTCATCTCAACCCCACATATCCAGAAACTTGCATGCTCATCATCTGCACCTAAAAAAAACCCTCCAATATCAACCCTTTTCTCACTGTGTAACATCAAAAATCCTCTGTCACTCTGATTCACTCTCGTCTTAACTACTGTAATTCTCTACTAATTGTTCTTCCTCTTACTAAACTCTCCCCTCTGCAAATCTGTCCTGAATACAGCCACCCGACTCCTTTTTCTGTAAAACCGGTAAACAGAGCATCTATCTTATGTCAGTCGCAGCACTGGTTGCCCATTCATCACAGAATACAATATAAGACTATCACACTAACCCATAAATCCATCTATAGCACTGCGCCTCCCTAGTCACTGTCTACCACCCCCCCAAACCATCCTTCCTGCGTTTGACTAAACTCGTATCCTCTCATCTGAACAACCCCACTCCAGTCTCCAAGACTTTTCTTGAGATGCACTAGTGCTCTGGAATGCTTTATCCCAGACAACTAAATCAATACCCAACTGCAGCAGCTTCAAACATGCCCTAAAATCACATTTGTTTAGGCAGGCTCATCACGTGACCTGATCACATTGTTCTACACTTCAAGCTAAGCTAACATTTCTTATCCTAAGCTATCCTTTCTACTCTATTCCTCAATCTATCCCTTCCATCTAGAAATCGCATTCCACTCCATGCACTTAGTATCTATATATTCACAGATACCAGCTGGCTCCTACAGCTTCAGCTATATGACCTTAAAAAAGGTCTGGACCAGTGTACCCAACAAGCCATTTTAACTAGTATCCACCCATTTCCTCATAGATTGTAAGCTCTCGCAAGCAGGTCCCACACTTTTTTATACGATAATATTTGACATCACAATGTGACAAAGACTTGTCTGTTTATATACCCAGTGATGTGTACTACACAACAGCCTTTTCCTAAAGCTACAGATACAAGGACTATGGATAATATATGCATGAGTAAAGAGCTGGTAATGAGAAAAGCACAGTTGTAAAATTGTACATATTCAGAGTTGGCAGTGGAGTACCGCACCGAGTGTTAGAACTGATTTTTTTTTTTCTTTAATATCCCATCCACAAGGTCATTAATGTGTCAGTAGAACACTTAGGGTGGTTTCACACCTGCGTTCCAGTCCGTCCGTTGCCAATCCAGTGAAAATCTCGGCGAACGGGATTGGCATCGGATACAGACCGGTCAGCGACGCATTGGTTAAAAACCCATTCATTTGAAGTGAATAAATGTGCTAGTCTTCTGTACTCGCCATGCATGTATTTATACATGCATGCATACATGCATGGCGAGTACAGAAGACTAGCACATTTATTCACTTCAAGAAGTGTGTAGAGGAAAATCTTTGCAGATTGAGGAAAGACTGTTTAGTCATCTTCATATTAAGGGATTCTTTAGTTCGACTACAAAATGCCCTAGCCCAAGTGGTAGTAATGGAAGATATTAAAGTGCTATATTCTCTAGCAAAATATTAAATATAGGATTATACCAGTGATTTACAATGCTCACTCAAGGTCACAATATTAACTGGTTGCGAAACAATTGAGCTGAAACGATTGTAACATGTAAACTATCAAAACCTCAAAATGTCACCAAATATGAAGAGATTAAAATAAGAAAAAAAGAAAAAAAAAGATATGGTAAATCCTTGCTCAAAAGTCAGAAGTGCTGTAAGCTGTAACTCACTTTTGAAGATGGTGACAGGAGCTTTTCCAGGGTTCTGAAAAGTATACACTGTGCACCAGAAAATTTTAACATTGCGCACACCAGGAATCCAAAGGAAAAGTTCATCCTGACATTGGTAAAGATGTACAGAACACGCAGAATTGCACCATATAAGTGGTGCTGCTAGTCAGCCAGACATTGCATGCACTAATGCAAAGAAACTGCCTTATTTGTTAGAACCTCCAGGCAAGCAAAATGTATGGTCAAGTCTCATTTTCAAATTTAAAGGGTCCAAGAAGACGCCACAAAATATGTACCTAAAATACAACTCATCTTGCAAAACCCTCTTCCTCGTACTGCTGTCACATTCAAAACGCAAAAGAACTTAATGTCCTGACTCTTAAGTTCGTAAACAAAGTTTTAAGCAAAGTGAAAAATTCTGAATATTGATGGTTTTACTTACTATACTCCACTCTGGCACAATCCTAGCCTATCAGAACTTTTTCGAAATGAGCGCTTCTCTCCATGGGAACAATGGGGAGTAAGCCTTCTGGGCAGATACAAATGAATGGCACTTTAAAGGCCTTTAATCAGTTACAAGCAGAGTTCAAGTTGCTACACAGCCAGTTTTATAAATATCTGCAGCTGCCCCACACTTAACTCACAGGCTTGTGTGGGCCCCCCATACTGTTAAGTAGCATGAGGCGATTGCCTTTCTCTGAGGTTGGCTCACCCAGAGTCACTATTTTCTATCTATATAGCAGACTGATTGGGAAATGGCTACAGAAATAACCTGTTTGTGGGAGATCTAGATGGGAGGGAGACCTAGGCCCCATGTTTAGCAATGGTCTGATATGCTGGAACTTGCCCCCACTTTATCCCCATCAAAGTTACAAATCTCTCAGATTTACTTACTCCATCGAGCATACAAGACACCTGCATTGCTATACAAGATAGGAGTGAGAACTGACTCCTGCTATCCTAAGTGTGGGAGGGAAGATGTTCACTTATTGCACAAATTGTGAGAATGTGTAGCCACCTTAATATTTTGGAAGGGAGTTCTTGAGACCATTTGATGGGTCTATGGAATAGAGATCTCTGTGGAGCCAAAGAAAATGAATTAAAAAAGCCAGATTAAGTGCACCTGATGAATCAGTTGAGGCAGGGCCGGTTTTAGACAAAATGTGGCCCTGGGCAAAATTAAAAGCAGGGCCCCAAATCCTGACATACCAACACCATCATATTTAGTCATTTCATAAGTCAGTGCTGCACTTCCAGCAGCATTGATATAGTCTTACAAAGATTAAGAAAAAAAATAAAAAAAATACATTTGTAAACAATATCTCTGTCATGGTTTGACACCCGAACCCCACACAGATCAGTTGTTCCAGCAGTTTCGGGGTGCCAGATGCTACTTGTGGACAGGAGGCCACACCGCTATTATTCAAGCAATAGGAGTTGCACTGCAATTACCCAGAACCACCACTATACAGTGGTGGCTTGCAGCACATGGAGGCCGCTAGAATAGTCGGCCCCCGACAGATCACATACTGATGTCCTATCTTGTGGATAGGTCATCCGTATTAAAAAGTCAGGTTGCGGCTGGAGAACTCCTTTAAAATAGTGATTTAAACCCTTTTCTGCCCCCAGTAGTAACCACCCCCTTTTTGCCCATAAGCAATACAAATGACCATCTTTGTATCGCCTTATGAGTTCTTATAGTGCCCCCTTATAAAATAAATCCCTTTTACCAATAGTTCCTTCTTATAAATAACCCCCCTTATATAGTTTACCCAGCCTCATTAATAATAGTCCCTCATTCATAGTTCCCCCTTATAATAGTTCCCTCAATCTTATTAATAGTTACCCCTTATAAATAGTTCCCCAAGCCTTCTTAATAGTTCCTCCTTTTATATATAGCCCCCTTATTAATAGTTCTCTCCCCCCCACCCCGGCCTTATTATTAAAAGTTACCCTTGTAAGTAATAGTTCCTCCAGCTTTACTAATATAAGACCATTTTTAATAATTATCTCCCACTGGCCTTAATAGTTCCTCCAAATATATATACACAGCTCCCCTTAATAGCAGCTCCCAAACTGGCCTTAATAGTTCCTCCTTATAAATCCCTCCTATATAATAGTTCCCTAGCCTTATTAATATTAGATCCTTCTTATAAATAGCCCCCTTATTACCAGTAATAGTTCCTCAAATACATTAGGGGGGGCTATTTATAAGAGGGAACTATTAATAATGGGGGGGGGCTAATAGTTCCCCTAGCTTTATTAATAGATTACTCCTATAAATCTAAATATAAAATATATATAAAACTAGCAGAAGGATCCGGCTTTGCAGGGGTACATTTCATTTTTTGTTTGTGTAGTGACCCCATAAGAATTGGCCATAAGCATAACACCAGCAGGTAACTGGCCCTATTTACTTACCGATCCCCGCTCCTGCTCACGTCCATCTGCGCTTCACCTTCTGTAGAGGCGGCTGTGAGCAGGAGCGGGGATCGGTAAGTAAGGCCTGCGGGCCGTGAACCCCACAAACACTGCTATCATTATACTCTGGGGTCTTTTCAGCAGGCTTCGGGCCTCCTTGGTGACGTCCCAGACGTCGGTGGGCCAGTCCGACGTCATTATGCATGCCTGGCTCATGTGACATCTGGTCCAACATTGAAGAGGTAGCTGGGAGTGCGCATAATACTATATGAAGGGGCCACTATGATACTGTGTGCAGGGACCACTATGGGGCAAAATACTGTGTGCAAGGGCCACTATGGGGCATAATAGTGTGTGCAGGAATGCAGTTTGTGCGGGTGGCGCACAAACTGCATTCAAATGTCCTGGTAAATTAACTGTGAACTTATATTGGCTGATCCACGTGATATGACTGAATATTTAAGGACCTGCAAACTGCTATTGACTAATACAGGTCATAAATAGCTTGGTTGCTATGGAAACCTGTGTGCCTGAGGAGAGTAAGTGCCTGCGAGCTCTTATTGGCTGATAAGGGACATGTGACCCTGTGTATGGCAGTTGGAATATGAGTGAAAGACTTGCAGGCTTGTATTAGCTAATGTTGGTCATTTTTTGGGAATACTCTCTCTCAGGAAAGGTACCGTCCAAGAGAGCTGAGACCCAGTCTATAATATTCCCGGATACCAGATGTATATGTGTGCCAAATTTAGTGAGGATCGGTCCAGTCGTTTGGTTGCGCATAAAGAGACAGACACACACATTTTTATATATATAAGAGATATATAATTTTTATATATGTGAGCTATTTATAAGGAGTAACTATTAATAAATAATAAAGCTGGGGGAATGATTATTAATGAGGGGGTGTAATAGTTCCCCTAGCTTTATTAATAATAGATCCTCCTTATAAATAGCCCCCTTAAAACAGGGATTAGTTTTAATAAGTCCAGGGTAAACAATATTTACATTATTTATAAGGGGAGGGGGGTATTTATAAGGAGGATCTATTAAAAAAAGCTAGGGGAACTATTACCCCCACCTCATTAATAGTTTCCCCACTAGATTTACTATTAATAGTTCCTTTTTATACATACCCCCACTTATATAATAGCTCCCCTAGCCTTATTAATAGTGTCTCCTTCTAAATACATATATATTTATAGGGGGGCTATTTATAAGGAGACACCATTAATAAGGCTAGGGGAACTATTATATAAGTGGTGGTATGTATAAAAAGGAACTATTATTAGTAAACCTATTTCTTATAAAATAATAAAACTTGTACTCACCTAAACCGTGCTACCCTGCTGAGTCCTGATGCTGAAGCCTCTCCCTGCTAGTGGCTTCCAGAGCAGATCCATCACAGGGGGCGCGATGCAGTGACATCATCGTGCCCCATCTTCTACATAGTCATCTATGTCAGAGCAGGGACTTTAAAACTCCCTGCTTTAGCATAGATGTCCATATTATCGGCATAGCACACAGATACACTTGATAAGGCTGCCACAATCCGGGTCACCAGGCCAAACGTCTGGTGCTGCGGATCGCGGGGCCCCTTTGGAGACAGGAGACATTTGCCAAGTTTGAACCTTCTCCCCCCGAGTTGAGGTATGTCATTTTTACAATCAAATGCAGTATGTATGTTAGCATTTTGTACTTTGAGGGATTTCCCCTAAGCAACTAAATAGCCTGGGGGGGGGGGGGTTGAGACACCACAATACCATACAATGAGAACAGAAGGAGAGATTTACCAGCATACAGTTCAGGTCCATAGACAGCTCCTACTACAGGACTGAGTTTCCAACCTTAAAAAAAAATAAATAAAAATTTTCAGTCCAGAAACCAGAAAATATGACATTCAATTCATTTGCATATCACATTTACAAGAAAACTCTAAATGCACTTCATGTACAGTTCCACTATCCTGTGGTTACATTGAGGGCTAGAGAATCTTTACATCCATGTATTTTAAGACCTTTGGATCAACTTTTTTTTTTTTTTTAAACATGACGCTGTCTGGCTTATATATTTTGGGGGTATACACAAAGAACAATCAATGGATAGCAAGCAAGCTATGGGTAGAGATAGAGAAATTTATATTTATCTATACACAAGATATGGAATGATTTTTTTTTTTTTATTTTCTGGCTTATCTTAGCCAGATGGTAAAGGGTTGGATTGATTTGCTGCCACACACTTCTATTTTGGATATATAGTCCCTGACAGAAGTTCTGTCGCTTATCCTTGTTGTGGAATCAAAGCTTATAACCTGACTTTAAATTCATCCATTGGTTTTAGAAATGACTCATATGAAAGCTGAAACCCTTCCAAATGATTTTTTGGTTAAGAAAATAAATTGGCTTCACTGCTGAAAAATTGATCATTTAATGAACACAAAGGTCAGGTTTTGGCAAGACAAAAGTTGTGTCGCCTTGTCATATAATGCACCCAATCCTAGTTTAAAGCCTCACCTGTGCTCACTAATTGATCGGTTAATTAGTGGGTGTGTATATAAAGAACTCCAGCACCCCAGACCTTCACTTGAACTGCAACTTCACCTCTGACAACATGCCAAAAATCAACCCTGCGACCAAAGCCTTGATCATCAAGACTCTGAAGACCAGATCCACTGCAGAGGTGGCTGGCACCTTTAATGTGTGTCTGCGTCAAGTACAAAGAATTAAAAAAAAAGATTTGAACAGACTGGAGATGTTTTTGACAAGCCCAGGTCCGGCAGACCCCTCAAGAGAACTGCTCAGGAGGAACGTTCCACTGCAGCAGAGCTCCAACAGACCTCAAGTCCCTGTGTCAACTAGAACAGTTAGGATTCTGACTCGAAATGGCCTCCATGGTCGAATCAGTGCCCAGAAGCCAGCACTAAACAAAAGGCAATTTAAAAAACGTGTGGCATTTGCCAAGGCCCACAGCCTACTAAACGGATAGACGCTGGAAAAGTGGCAGAAGGTGGATTTCTCAGATGAATCTTCAGTTGAATTACACCACAGCTGCCGCAAATACTGCAGGAGACCTACTGGAGCCCGTATGGATCCAAGATACACCCAGAAAACAGTTAAGTTTAGTGGTGGAAAGATCATGGTCTGAGGTTACATTCAGTATGGGGGTGTGCGAAACATTTGCAAGGTGGAAGGCAATATCAATAGCCTAAAATATCAAGTAGTATTAGCTTCCTCTTACATTCCCAATCATAAAAGGGGTCAAATTTTGCAGCAGGATGGTGCTCCATCTCATGCATCCATCTCTACATTAAAGTTCCTCAAGGCAAAGAAGATCAAGGTGCTCCAGGACTGGCCAGCCCAGTCACCAGACATGGATAGGGTAGGATGAAAGAGGAAGCTTGGCAGACAAAACCAAAGAATCTTGATGAACTCTGGGAGGCATGTAAGACTGCATTCTTTGCTATTCCTGATGACTTCATCAATAAATTGTATGAATCATTGTTGAAACGCATGGATGCAGTCCTTCAAGCTCATGGAAGTCACACAAAATATTAAATATGGCACTAATAGCACCACAACTTCATTCACCAATGTTATAAAACATATCTGTTTTTGACCAGAATTATTGGTTTGATCTTCACATTACTTTATGTGTGCGACAAAACTTTTGTCTTGCCAAAATCTGACCTTTCTGTGTTCATTAAATGATCAATATTTCAGCAGTGAAGCCAATTTATTTTCTTAACCAAAAAATCATTTGGGAGGGTTTCAGCTTTCATATGAGTCATTTCTAAAACCAATGGATGAATTTAAAAGTCAGGTTATAAGCTTTTGATTTCACAACATGGATAAGCGACAGAACTTCTGTCAGGGACTGTATACAAAAAAAGGCCTAAAGCATGTCAGACCAGGCAGTGAACTTTTTCCACTGCATGTTACCAGCGCAGCTCTACTTGCCTCAACTTAATGTTTTATTTGTTCTATGTAATTGACAAGGGTACTGTGAACTGCTCATGTTTACCCCGCAGTGCTTGGACGCAACTTTATAGCAAAGCTTTGGTTTGCTTGAAACTTCAGCTGAGGTGGTACCAAGAAAGTACTTACAGAACTATTAAAGGACATTTTTGCTGTGGAAATGTGAAGGACAGTAGTAAGCCAAATCTAAGGGTGGGTTCCACTACCGTTTGATATCCGTTATGATAGTGTCTGTTAAGAAGAAAAAAAAAAAAAAAAAAAAAAAAAAAGGACACCTATAACAGACATTAACTGATGTTAATGTGTCCGTTTCTTTAATTGATCCATTTAATGGATCAGTTAAAATGAATGAACACATTAGCAACAGTTAGTGTCCATTTCTATACTGTCAGTAATAACAGACAGTATGATGGCTACCTGTCCATTACGCATAGACTTCAATGTTTAAAAAAAAAATAACAGACGCTCGACTTCCGTCATGAAAGTTTTTTTTTTTTGTTTTAATGACAAGTCCAGCATGTAGGATTTTTTGTCCGAGAAAAAAAACAAAAAAACAGACGTGACGGATTGGGTGTATAACGGACACAAGATAAAATCCCACTGAAACGAATGTAAATTAACAAGTTTGTGACAGTTCAGCTAGTGTCCGTTGTCTGGTCACCCCTATAGCAGTATTAGGTCATTGCTTACCTGTCTACTCCCTGTTCCCACTCTGTCTCCCTGCGCACTGTTGTGTCATGTGCACCCGGAGGAGGAAGAAGTGGGACGCAACGGAGAGCAGACAGGTTTTAACCGGATCGGCAGAACCAGGCTGCATTCACTTACCACTGCTGCTCGTGGCCTCCTCCCTCTTCAGCCTTCAATAGGACCTGTGCACCACACATCAGGTCACAGTGATGTAATGTGCGGTGCATGGGGGCCCCCTGGTGGATAAAAAGGCAGCTGCGAGCAGGAGCGGGGAAAGGCAAGTCAAAAAGGGTCGCTACCAGACCTCCACTGCCTATTAAAAAAAAGTGGTAGCATTCCAGTAGGGCCCCCTAAAGGCAACAGTGCCAGCAGGCCGGGTAAAATTTGAACCTGCGAGCCGGACTTTGGACATGCCTGCCTTAGACGCAATGATCACACTTGTTTGCTACACCCAAGTAGTAGGAGGTTCCCTTCTCACTGTTTCATGACAGGACCACAGGCTCTAAAGAATTTCAGTGGCCTACTAGCTCTCATGTCTGTTAGTGTGTTAAGAATTGCTAGAAACCGGACTTCACACAAAATTTGCTGTATTGAATTACAATGTGCATTGTATTAAAAAAAATGGATTGCTTAATCCCCTGTACAAATTCTAACTTTTCTGACAAAAATGAATGGATTTTTGTACTTGCTGTAAAAATCCATCTAACTGAATTTACCAGGGTACACAGTCTCCTAGTGGGCAGGCCTATACCCAAAGTGCAGACACTAGATACAAGAAAAAAAAAAAAAAAAAAAAGAAAAAAGTGTGGCTCAGGCCAGGTGGCTGATAAATCAGATATTCTGCAAGGTTCACACTGAGTTGTATGACTGATACACGATGTATTTTTCAAGGTTTAACCCTTTCTCTGTCAGCGGTCTCCGGCAATTTTGCACCTCCAGTAGCCGGAGCAAATTTTCACAGTTTTGAGATGGACAAATAAAACCTAAATTGCAACATTAAAAAAAAATCATGCTAACACCCCATACCTATATATTTTCTTAAGGTAGACACCTGCAGCATTGTTAGAATGCCACTTGGCACTGTATGCGAACAGTCACCTTCATGCAATTTTGATTTGATAGTGATGTTTTATAAAAAGGCCTAAACCTGCATGCAAATGTCTTTAAAAAAAAAAATCACTATACTGGAAGGAACAAAAATCTGCTTTGAAGCTGGAAATGTTATAAAAGTATCATCCTATAAAATGTAGGGACTGCACAACATGGAAAGCAAGTGAACGCCTAAACCCTATATATTTTTTGAAAGTAGACAACCTGAACATTATGTGTGGTTCAATGGGTTATCAATAGCCACATCCACATTCGTGTAACTGACAAAAACAATTTTTTGAAAAAATGTACTAACATATTTGCACCTAAAACTCATTCAATCTTACATTCACAAACAAAATACATTTAAAATAAAAGATCAAAATTTATATATACCACAATCAGCAGCTACAACAAGAGCTTGTACTCTCAAAAACACATACAGAGGAGAAGCAAGATTTTGCTGTTATTCACTAATGTTAAAAATCTATACTGCACCTAGCAAACTGAGACCGATCCCAAAATCTAACTTTTTTTTAAGATTGCACAGCATAGAGTATATAAAGGCACAGCCTAATATTTCATATATACAACCTCCTTCGTGCAACTTTGCAGCAGAGATTACAAGCAAAAAAAAAATTCAAATTTGCCACTAAAGTGCATGATCAAGCAATCCCATTCCAAAAAAACTGCAATATGTGAGGAATTCATACATTTCTATATTTACAGTTGCCGGTGTTAAAGAAATGCCAAAAATCGCAGAAATGCGCCAACCAATTTTGTGCATCCAAATTAAATAGGAGTTTACATAAAAATATAATTTTCTATCCCCCTATAAAAATTGTAGCAATTTATACGTTCATCTCTATTGATAATCAGTATTTTAGCATGTAACTGATATCACTAGAGGCGTATTTTACTCTAAAAAGATTAGGCATGGACAGGGTGAAATGTAAACTTTATTGATGACTTTGTGCATGTGTTGTGTAAGTGTTTGGTGCAACTCTTTTGGCGCTGTGACCTGGACAATGGTAAACGTCTGGGTCACAGTGCCAATACATGTCCTGGTTATGTTCAGAGGGCTATTACAGAAGAATACCCTTCTATTAAGGCTCAGAGGGATATTACATTATCCTTCTTGTGACAGAGAGCAGAAGTATATAGTATGAGGACAGAAGTCCACGCTATCCCCCCCCGGGTTCACATACAGGTTATGCACAGATCATAATGATGATTTACAATCTGTGCAGCCTGCAGAGTTATATCTCAGAATTCATGAAGATGATTTTGGATTAATTTTAAAGATGAGAATCTCATCTTTAAAATGATACCAAGATCTTCATGATAGCCCTTACAGATTTGGAGAAAACCTCTGTTAAAAACGCTGTTGGGAATTGAGATCCGCAATGGGATCTCAATGCCAAATAGAGTTTTAAATAATGAATCGCTCAAGATCTGTAAGGGCTATGAAAAATTAGATTCTTATCTTAAAGAATCCAAAATCATCTTCATAGCCCTAACCAATCCTAAGATATCGGCATTAGTAATAAGGATGTATTAGATACAGTGCTGGCCAAAAGTACTGGCACCGATGCAATTCTGTCAGATAATACTCAATTTCTTCCAGAAAATGATTGCAATCACAAATGCTTTGGTAATATCTTCATTTATTTTGCTTGCAATGAAAAAACACGAGAGAATGAAAAAAAAAAAAGTCAAATCATTGATCATTTTACACAAAACTCCAAAAATGGGCCGGACAAAAGTATTGGCACCCTCAGCCTAATACTTGGTAGCACAACCTTTAGACAAAATAACTGCGAACAACCGCTTCCGGTAACCATCAATGAGTTCCTTACAATGCTCTGCTGGAATTTTAGACCATTCTTCTTTGGCAAATTTCTCCAGGTCCCTGAGATTTGAAGGGTGCCTTCTCCAAACTGCCATTTTGAGATCTCTCCACAGGTGTTCTATGGGATTCAGGTCTGGACTCATTACTGGCCACTTTAGAAGTCTCCAGCGCATTCTCTCAAACCATTTTCTAGTGCTTTTTGAAGTGTGTTTTGGGTCATTGCCCTGCTGGAAGACCCATGACTTCTGAGGGAGACCCAGCTTTCTCACACTGGGCCCTACATTATGCTGCAAAATTTGTTGGTAGTCTTCAGACGTCATAATGCCATGCACACGGTCAAGCAGTCCAGTGCCAGAGGCAGCAAAGCAACCCCAAAACATCAGGGAACCTCCGCCATGTTTGACTGTAGGGACCGTGTTCTTTTC
Organism: Leptodactylus fallax; assembly: GCA_947044405.1. NCBI lineage: Eukaryota > Metazoa > Chordata > Amphibia > Anura > Leptodactylidae > Leptodactylus > Leptodactylus fallax. The sequence continues at coordinate 2,877,857 of CAMRHE010000226.1, forward strand.
TTTGAAGGCCTCTTTTTTTTTTTTCCTGTAAACTCTATGTTGATGCCTTTTCCCAAAAAGCTCTACTTTTGTCTCATCTGACCAGAGAACATTCTTCCAAAAAGTTTTTGGCTCTCAGGTAAGTTTTGGCAAACTCCAGCCTGGCTTTTTTATGTCTCTGGGTCAGAAGTGGGGTCTTCCTGGGTATCCTACCATAGAGTCCCTTTTCATTCAGACGCCGACGGATAGTACGGGTTGACACTGTTGTACCCTCGGACTGCAGGGCAGCTAGAACTTGTTTGGATGTTAGTCGAGGTTCTTTAGCCACCATCCGCACAATCTTTCGTTGAAATCTCTCGTCAATTTTTCTTTTCCATCCACATCTAGGGAAGTTACCACAGTGCCATGGGCTTTAAACTTCTTGATGACACTGCGCACGGTAGACACAGGAACATTCAGGTCTTTGCTCATGCTTCCTCACAATTTTGCTTCTCAAGTCCTCAGACAGCTCTTTGGTCTTCTTTCTTTTCTCCATGCTCAATGTGGTACACACAAGGACACAGGACAGAGGTTGAGTCAACTTTAATCCATTTCAACTGGCTGCAAGTGTGATTTAGTTATTGCCACCACCTGTTATGTGCCACAGGTAAGTAACAGGTGCTGTTTATTACACAAATTAGAGAAGCATCACATGATTTTTCAAAGGGTGCCAATACTTTTGTCCACCCCCTTTTTTATGTTTGGTGTGGAATTATACCCAATTTGGCTTTTTGACAATTCTTTTTGTGGTTTTCCATTCAAGACAAATTAAATAAAGATATTATTACCAACGCATTTGTGATTGCAATCATTTTCTGGAAGAAACTGAGTATTATCTGACAGAATTGCAGGGGTGCCAATACTTTTGGCCAGCACTGTACACGATACAAAAAGACACATATGCATGTTTTTCTCACTATCTGACATGAAATCACAATAAACCTTTCCCATTTTAGGTCAATTAGGATTACCAAAATTATTTATATATTTGCCAAAAGCAAGAATAATGAGAGACAGAGAGAGAGACAGAGAGAGAGACAGAGAGAGAGACAGAGAGAGAGACAGAGAGAGAGACAGAGAGAGACACAGAGAGAGAGACAGAGAGAGAGACAGAGAGACTTTAAGGCCTTTTGATTATTATTTTATTTAAAGTGAAAAGTTTACATACATTTCATTAGTATTTGGTACCCTTGACCTTAAACTGTATGACTTGGGTCAAATATTGGATCGCCTTCCACAAGCTTTTCACAATAGTTGGTAGGAATTTGGGCCCATTCCTCCTGACAGAACTGGTGTAACAGCCATGTTTGTACATGCCTTTTCAGCTTTGGGGGAATTTATGATGTTTATCACTTTATTCCCTTTTCAGGGTGGAAAAAGGGCGAGAGAAAAAAAAAAAAAAAAAAAAAAAGGGGCCGCACTGTCTTTCGTTGTTTTGACTCAAAAATTTGAATTAAAAAAAAAAAATCCTATGCATCGCTGTACATGGAAATCAAAAAAAAAAAAAAAAAAAAAAGTTATGGGTGTCAGAATATGGCGACATTTAGAAAAAAATTTTTTTTGCAAAGTTTTAGATTTTACTTGAGTTAAAATGTAAATAAAACTATATAAAATTTGGTATCCTTGGAATTGTACCAAAGCAGAATACAGGTCACATGTCATCTTGGCTGCAGAGTGAACGCTGTAAAAAAGCCCGAAAGAAAGTCGCACAAATGAATTCTCCAATTCCACCCCATTCTGATTTTTTTTTTTTTCCAGCTTCTCAGTACATTGTACAAAATAAATGGTAACATTATGAACAACAATTTATCCCGCAAACATTAAGCCTTTCTATTACTCTGAACACAAAAATAACTAAGCTATGGGGTTTGGAAGGCAGGGAGTCAAAAACAAGAAATTGAAGAATTCCTCCAGCGGGAAGAGATAAATTAAATTTATTTAGACGAACTAGGAAAAGCAGGGAGGTTTAAACTTAGCTTTTTTCCCCACTTTTTTAGTCCACTAGGGGGCTTGAACATGTAATCTTCAGATCACTTGTGTCAGACTGCAATACAATACGTACATACTACATGTACGTCCTGGTGTGCGTAGGGGTTAAGAAAGGTCTTGAAATAAGCTGGATATGACATAAAAAAAGTGACCAGTGGGGGTCTGTGTCTGACTGCTGAATCTCCACATAAACACATACGTTTGCTTTTTCTAGCATGCTTCTGGGAGTGGTCACCTTAGGTTAATTAGCATGTTTTAATGCTATATGAAGAAATTGCTTCCTATATGCATTTTAGTTAAATGATGTATTTTATGTAAGACTAGGGTCACACTTGCGCTATCCTCTCCATCTCCGAGGGACCCAGACCACTTAAACAGTGGTCACCCACATACCCCACAGACTAATGGGGTTCGCCAGGATTCCGATGTTCTTATACTGAAACCGGTGGAGAGAAACGAAAACTCCTTATGAACCCCTTAATGCATTAGCCCAAAAGAGCGTTAAGGACACTGCCTCATTTTTCAAAGTTGACATGTCCCTTTATATGGCAACAGATGCTTTAACTTACACAACTGATTTAGTTTTTTCATGACACATTGTACTTAATGTTGGAAGCAAACAATCAATATTTTTATAGTTATAAAAAATAGAAATTTAGAAGAGGGGAAGAAAAAAAAAAAAAAAAAAAATTAAAAAAAAATCGCAATTTTCATAAGTGTTAAATGCTTTGCTTATTGGTATCTTTTAATCGTCCTTTAATTTTTGAAGTTAGAAAGCTTACAAATGTAACCGCGTTTTTCCAGATTTACAAGAAAATTTCTCAAACTAATTTTAGGGACCACTTCAATTCTGAAGGGGATTATAAAGGCCTATATCAGAAACCCCCCATAAATTACGACATCAAAACTGCACCCCTCAAAATGCAAAACATTTCAGCATTTAAGAAGTTTGTTAATTCCCATGAAATGCTAAAAGGGTTAACAATAGGTGAAATTTAGACAATTACTGAAAAAAAATTTAATAGTCCTAAAATTAACACATTCACAAAGGGTTAAAGGAGAAAATGCATCTCAGTTTGTTATGCAGTTTCTCCCAAGCACAGAAATACCCCACATGTGGGTGTAAACTGATGTTTGAGCGCATGACAGTACATTGAAGAGAAGGAGCAACATTTGGCATTTGAAAAGAAGATTTTGCTGGAATACCGTATATACTGGCGTATAAGACGACTTTTTAACCCCTTAAAATAATGGCTACAGTGGGGGGTCGTCTTATACGCCGGATATACGGGGGCCGCACTGTGTGAGGTGTTTTTTTTCCCCGTCAGCGCGTAGAGAGCCGCTTCCTGGGACCGCCGCGCATGCGCGGCAATCCGCCTCTCACAGTCATTAGAAGAGGCTTAGTACGCGCTGACGGGGCGGCGCGCTGTATGCTAATGCAGCCGCCCCGTCACAGCGGTCGGCGTCACAGAGCTGGGGGTCACAGGCGGCACTTACAGAAGCATGTCAGATCTTCATTAATATCACAGCATGGATGCGAGGGGAAAGCTGGCGGTGCAGTAACGCCAGATTCCCCTCGCATCCATGCTGTGATATTAATGAAGAGCTTAGCTTTACCGTACATGTTTGAAACAACCTTATGTTTATAAGTGACAGTTTTGCTGCTATACACAGTACCTGCATGTCATATGCATTTGAATTAAAATTAACATGTTGAAATCAAAGCAGACTTTTTTTTCATTTGGGAGAGGGGTAGTCTTATACAGTGAGTATATACCAAATTCTATATTTTTAGGGCAGAAGTTGGGGGTCGTCTTATATGCCGGCATATACGGTAGTTTTCAAGTGCCATGTCTCATTTGCAGAGCCCCTAGAGAACCAAAACAATGGAAACCCTCCAAACATAATCCCATTTTGGAAACTACACCCCCCCCTCAGAATTTATCAAGGAGTATAGTGAGCATTTACACACCACAGCAGTTTCACAGATTTTATTAGCATTGGGACGTGAAAATGAAAAATTACTTTTTTTTTCCAATAAACTGTCAATTTAGCCCCAAATTTCATTCACAAGAGGTTAAAAAAAAAAAAAAAAAAAAAAAACTAAAAATTTAGGTGCCTATAACTTTTTTTTTTTTTTTTTTTTTTTTTTTTTACACACACTTTGGTTTATTATAAAAAAAAAAAATTCCTGGAATTGCGTTTTACCTTTTTTAATTTTTTGCCATGCAGCACAGAGCATAAACAACATGTTACCTTTATTCTGCAGGTCTATGGATTACGGCGATACCTAATTTTTGTATTTTTTACAAGTTACTAATTTTACAGAACAAAAACCCATTTGGGGACATACAGTGGCTACAGAAAGTATTCAGACCCCTTTAAATTTTTCACTCACTTAAAATAAAGGAGTGGCTTTGGAACAACTCTGACCATTCTTGACTGGCCCAGCCAGAGACCTGACCTCAACCCAATTGAGCATCTCTGGAGAGACCTGAAAATGGCTGTCCACCAACGTTCACCATCCAACCTGACGGAACTGGAGAGGATCTGCAAAATCCAGATATAAAAAATTTGTTGCATCATTTCCAAGACGACTCATGGCTGTACTAGCTCAAAAGGGTGCTTCTGCTCAATATTGAGCAAAGGGTCTGAATACTTATGACCATGTGATATTTCAGTTTTCTTGAATAAATTTGCAAAAATATCTACTTTTTGTTTTTTTTTTCTGTCAAGATGGGGTGCCGAGTGTACATTAGTGAGAAATAAAATGAACTTTTTTGCTTTTAGCAAATGGCTGCAATGAAAAAGTGAATTAAAAGGGGTCTGAATAATTTCCTTACCCACTGAAAAGCAATCATATTTCAGTTGACAGTTGGTTGAGGGCTTATTTCTTGTAGGACAACCTGTGCTTTTTATTGGTACTGTTTTGGGGTGCATATGACTTTGATCACTTTTTTGCCACCTTAACTTCAAAAAAGTTAATACTTCCAGTTGTTTCCCACTCTTGGAAAAATTGCAAAAATAGAAGAGGGGGAGGGACACAACAAAGAAAGGAGGTAAACAAGAGGGGGAGAGCTATCAATCAGTGACCGTATCCCAAGGGGACCAAATAGATTGGAACACCTCCATAGTGTTGTTGAGGCTCACCGTCAGGTACTCAAGAATACGGACATATTTCACTCTAGTAAGTAGGTCGGGTCCAGACAGGGGGACACACTCCTCCAGTTCCTAGCTATGAGTGTTTTTGCAGCGGTGCAAAGATAAAGAAAAAGCCTTGATATTTTATTCCCAAGGTGTCTGGGAGGGAGGCCCAAGCGGTATGCAAGCGGGTCTAATAGGACCCCCTGTAGGAAAAGAGCATCCGTCATAGCTTTGACATGCCTGCAGAAACCCAGGATGAGAGAACAATTCCAAAATATTTGATACAGGGTGCCATGGGCAGTATGGCACCGCCAGCATGCGGATGGTATTGTGGAGTTGAGGGAGTGGAGAAGGGCAGGGGTGTGGTATCAGTTCATAATCAATTTAATCAATAATCAACGTGTACAAACACACACCACAAAGACCATTTCCCATTTAAATTACAGGGATCCTGTCAGGTGTTTCTTTCAAAATAAACTGGTCCCTATGTGCAGCATCAAATTGATAACCTTTCCTATGGTGCCCCTCACTAAGCTCTCTGTTGGTGAAAAGTAAAGCTTAAAACCTTAGACTAAGTTCACATCTGTGCCGGAGTCGCCACCTTAGAAACTGCCAAAAATCAGCGGAGAGAAAAGTTCTGCATGGAAGACTCTCAGCCGGTTTCAGTATAAAGACTGCAGACAGCCAACGGACCCCATTATGGGGTGCACACGTAGCCGCTGTTTAAGCGGTTCGGCTCTCCATTGTTCAGATCCTCTGGGGGACCTGAATGACTAGCTAGGTTCACATCTGCGCATGGGTCTCAGTCTGGCATAAGCAAATTTACCTTAAATGGGTTGTACTGCTGTGGACACTTAGGTGACTAAGTGTGATCCCGCAGTGATTGGGGGGGGGGGCAATCAAAAATTCCCCTAAGTCCTTGAGAATGGAGTACTAGTGTGCTATTTGGTCAGGATTAATCATTGCCTAAATGTTGAGAACTACAGGAAAATACTTATGCATCATGCAATACCATCTGGGAGGCACCAGATGGTCTACAAATTTATTCTGCAGTAGGACAAGAACTCCAAACATACTTTGTCATTAAGACCATTTTCAGCATAAAGAACAAAGTCCTGGAAGTGAAGATATGGCCCCAGCAGAGGCCTGATTACCACAAGATCTGTCGAGATTACATAGGGACAGAAGGATTTGAGCAAACCTACTGTCACAGAAAATCTGTGGTTAATTCTCCAAGACGATTGGAACAATCTCCGTACTGTCTTAAAAACTGCATCATTACTTCTAGGTACACTTGCAAAAGGTGAACACAGCAAATATCTGTTTGATTTAGACTTCTCTTTTACTCTGACTATTTTTGTCAACTAGCAAAATACAAACTATTGCTAGGTGCACACTAGCGTTGTCACTCCATTGTTCTGGTCAGAGGACCAGAACAACGAATAGGCAGACAGCTGTAATAGTGGTTACACACAGAGCCTGACAAACCCTATTGACTACGAGTGTCAGGTATCTCTTAAAACCAAAGTCTGCAGAGCAAAAAGTCCACCAACCAGGCAGTCATCGTGAGACTCCAACATACTCGCACAGATGTGAACTTAGACTTCTATTTTTAGAGCATTCTAACTTCACAGCATTCCCCCACACCTAAAACTTTTTCACAGTGTTGTATATAGATATATACTGTAGATATTGTATATTAGACATACAAAGCTTTTTTTTTTTTTTTTTTTACAAAATCTGACAAGTCTCACCATTTCCATAAGGAGTCACAGTTTTTTTATTGGTCATCACACGAGCGGTTGCGTTGTTGACCTAGCATAAATTCCGTAAGTGGAGAAGGAAAAGAAAAAACTGTTAGGATAACCATAGCTTATAAATGACATGCATAAGTTTCATGCAAAAAGCCATTCAACCTGCAACAGCATGCATTGACCACACACGGAATACATTTAATTGCCAACCACCACACATGCCAACTACAAGCACACAATAAGTTAGTGTGTGAAACATTGAATTTAATTTACATTATTTGTGTGTAAACTACGTCCAAGTAAGAAATGTGCAGTGTTTATATAGTCTTTTATATTACTTGTAATAATTTGACAAACGCTAGAGACCACCATGTGGTTTTGTTTATTTATTTACAGATCTTTTATTGATAGACTTTTTACTAATAAATCAAATTCCTTTCCAATATGTGATTAAGTTGTCCTTTGTTAATGTAAATTAGGTGTCTTATTTTATTGACTTAACTATACATTGTTTTCCCTGGTTACAAGTGTGTAATTTTTTTTGTGCCTAATGAGTTAAGCACACCCTTGCACCTAGGCGAAGATCTTTTGTTGTATGGGTCAAGGACAGCGGCAAAACACCACTCATTTATTTTCATTGCAAATGTTAGTCTCAACTGATTTGCAACTTTTGGGCCAAAAAAATATAATTGAAGTACTTTGTTACTAACTGTACGCTATCCAATAAGTATTATTCTTTAACCTACAGAAGTGGAACGGGATGGCATAGATTGATAACTGAAGTAATTTATGTGAGCAAGTTCACATCGATTAATTGAGCCGAAACTTTTGGTTATTTGGTGATTCATTGCCCAGCCCTAGTGTGTATCTATCAAAGTAAATTATTTTGAGTCTTCATTAACTAGTATATTTGGATACGTTGCACTTTAAAAGTTGTCCAAAAAGTATAATTTACACATACAGTAGAAATTCTAGATCCTAATGGAGTTCTGTAACCAATTCAACTGCAATATATAAATAAAAATTTAAATATGTAATTTAGTCAGTAACTCACTCTGATTTTACAAGGCCTATATGGCACATTTTCACAATCGCTGGGTCTATTGAAAAAAAAAACAAAAAAAAAAAACAACACCTGACCAGATGGCCTGGTCTGTTCCTGAGATTATTGGATATTAAAAATGAGTCTACACCACCATATATTGCTTCTAAGCCAATAATATGCTGTTGCGGGGGCCACTAGCAGCATGGCGAACATTCTTGTGTGTCAAAGCGAAATTGTCCAGCCAAGAAAGATCAACTTTAATTCCATATGCAAGTGAGTCGTTTGGTGAATTCAGGTCATGGCTACATTTGCAAGAGCACCTGTATTTGCCTGTGATGGTCACTCAGCACTGCCATTTAACAAAGACTGACAGGTCTCAAAGTGCATCAACCACAGAAGGATGCCCCAAACTGCTCATTTGTATAAGATTAAAAGTAGATTTTAAATTTCCAACAAAGACTTCAAATTTGACACAAAGGCATGCTCACTATGCTGTTATGGGCATCATAGGTGCCAGGTCTCTACAGTTTTACATCACGATACCCAGCAGAAATGGACTTGATTAGAGTCCTTTGATTCTCTGCATTAAGCTTTCTGATGCCTCATCAAATGTGACCTAGACATCTAGAAACTGGTGATTTGTGGTAATATGGCGGTGCCCACTCACCACAGGTCTTCAAAGGAAGATCCAGGAGAAGTAATCAATTTCCATGACAGCCAGGAGCCAGTCAAAAGCTCCCACGCCCATCATAACTGTGCCTCTATTACTCACTGCTACAGACAGCCTGTAATAGAAGTCAATGGATTTCTCAAACTGAAATATCTTTTCCTAAAAAAAAAAAAAAAAAAAAAAAACGTAGTATATGTACACATACATACACAAATTTGGTAATGCCATGATCATACTGATCCACAGAATATAGATAGCATCTCATTTTGGCTGCATAGTGAATACTATAAGCAGCAAAACCCATAAGAAAATGGTGCAAATGCATTTTTTAACTTATTCTACTCGATTCTCAATTTTTTCTAGTTTCCTAGAATGTACCTAGTATGGAATATTAAATGGTACCATTATGAAGTGCAATTTGTTTCACAAAAAAATAAGCCCTTCTAAAACTATGAATGGAAAACCATAAGGCATTGCTCTGGAAGGTGGGAAGTTAAAACGCAAAAGTGAAAAATAGGATCATTTCTTGTTCCGCTCCTGATGAATTTGGTATTTTTAAAATGCTTTCGTTTTTCATAGAAAGTTACCACCCACTTAGTGAATAAGCCAATTTAAAAGGGTTGTCCAGGCAAAAATGAATAAATTTTAAAAATCGGCCCAGGGAGGTGGATGAACCCACCTTTCCCCGTTGCTTCCCAGCACAGTCCGGTCCTCTCATTCCAGTGTTGACTTGTGGGGGGAAGTCCCAGCCACACGTGACCGCAGAGGCCTATCAGTGGCAGGGATCCAAGACATCACAGACAGTGAGCAGTTTCACTTTGAGAAGATGCCGGAGAAGCAGGACAGGAGCACCAGGGACAGGAGAGTATGAATATTTTTTTCTCACCTCCCCCAGCCTATATAAAATATAAAACATTTGCCTGGACAACCTCTTTAAATATAACCTTCCAGGGACCATCGCTCTAACAGGTATTTTAAAAATAAAACCGCCAAATTGATCAGCGTGAATCAAATGATGTATGCAATTTAGTACTTTGTGACAAAGGAACAGCATGACTAGTCTGAAGCTTCTACCAGCCAGGTGTGACTAGGTAAATTTGCATATAACTTATGCTTTAACAATTAGAACTTCACTTTGCTACAACAGTAAGATTACAGAGAGTGACGCCAATGGAAAGGAAATTATTCGATCCTGCACGTTACATGGCCAGTTTATAGAGGAAAAACCAACTGACTGGTTCCCTTTAAAAAGTAGTTTAGAAGAAATTTTGGCGGTAGTAGACTACCTTGAAGTACAGAGTATTGCACAGTCTTGCTCTTCTAGAGAATTAGCAGTTTAAGATTAAACTGAATCCCAATAAATGTTTATTAGAGAGGTCATCAATGTATGATCAGGGTGGCTCCCAACCAGGGGATCCCCACTAAACAAGACAGCCCCTTCACAATAACATACAAACAAGTGTAGCTGTGCCTAGTTATACATTCACATGAATGAGCTGCAGTAACAGACCGTCACATTCATATGTTAGTCAATGAGTTCAAGCCTGCAACTGCTTCACACGCCAGTCATCATTCTAATGTATATTTTCAGGGGAATATGCTAAAGATTATAAATCTTTGATAGTGCACATATTATACTTAAGCTTACTTTTTAATTTTTGGGTCAATATCAGATCCAATTTTAGTGTAAACAATCCAGATATTGTGACAGCTGTTAAGAGTCAGGGATGTTCTAAGTCTAAAAAAAAGTATTTGTGATCGTATGACAACTCAGTTAACAGTGCTGCAGACAGTAGAGCTGTACTAGATAGACAGCACCAAGTTTAAACGTTAAAGCTCCCAACCTTATTTTAGTGTAAGCAATCTAACTTTTGTTTCAGCAGGGTAAATTTATCTGTTACATGCTAGCTTTTAATGACACTGACTGAAGATATCACAACTAAGTTTTGAAGTGTAGGACAAATGCGTCCACAAAAGCTTGGTAGAGAAATGGGTAGGGAAAGTTACATTTAGTAATACATTATAAAATGACACACACACACACACACACACACACACACACACACACACACACACACACACACACACACACACACACACGTGGCATGCAGACAAAGGCAATAATAAAACAAAAAAAAAAAAACACTAAAGTAATAAAATACAAAGCAGGGAGAGAAAAAGTGAGAAGGAGGGGAAACGGGGATTATTTCAGTTTTAGGAAATACATTTTAGTGTGCTTACCAAGAAAGTTCTAAAATTTTCTGATATACTTTCTGTATAGATTCCTTCGCTAAAAACTCTGCTTAGGGTGGGTTCACACTTGTGCTGGAGTCCATCTGACGCCAATCCGACTGAAAGTCTCAGGAAACTGGATAGGCACCGGATAGCAACAGGTTAGCGACGCTTTGCTTAAATAACCATTCATTTGAATGGGTTTTTAAAGCAATGCGCGAGTGTGCGCTTACACCCTCTGCGCCGCAAATCCAGTTTTTTTCGCTGGAAACAAAGTCCTGCATGTCCGACTGTTTGACGAAAAAAAAACTGTATTCGCGGTGCAGAGGGTGTAAGCGCACACCCGCGCATTGCTTTAAAAACCCATTCAAATGAATGGGTTTTTAAGCAATGCGTCGCTAACCTGTCGCTATCCGGTGCCTATCTAGTTTACCGAGATTTTCAGTCTGATTGGCGTCAGACGGACTCCAGCGCAAGTGTGAACCCACCCTTACAGTCATACTCGCAAGCTTCATACACTCACAGGAGATAAAACTCATGGCATGGCTAATCTGAAGACAGAAAAACTGCAACAATGAAGGTTCCTAGTAAATGACAGCAAGCAAAGATAAGATTTTATACAGACAGTATATGGGAAAACTGTACAACTTTTCATACAAACATTTGCTAAAAAGCAATGTCCCTTTAAGAAACTGCTTGGGCTATGTTCACATCGGCTTATTTTCAATGTTCTGATCAGGCATAGCATCAGGAAAAAGGACTAAAATTAATGTAATGACTAATGCAGACTGAACACTGTCTGCATCTGTCCTCATTCACTGCATTGTAAAAAGACTAAAAGCTGCAGGAAAGTTAAAACTGATTTTTTTTTTTTTTTTTTTAAACTTCAGCCACATATGCCCAACAATATAGATAGAATGTAAAAATTACCTGTACTCATGGATCCATATGGAGGTCACCAGAAAGAAACACTCTGGCAGCACAACATATTACATTCCAACAGGTAAAAGTAATTTTTCTATAACATTAGGAACACCCCCTTAACGAAACTTCCACATTAAAATATATTATGCAGAAACTGGTTAACCAGGGTCCAAGTATACAATGGTTTATACAGAAGAAACCACAACTCAGTTTTAGTAGAAAGTGTTATGCATAATGTTTTTAACAGGTGACAATAGAAAAGGTGCAGTGGATACAAAAACTGTTTGACATCGAGGATTAAACAAAGTAGGGATTAGCAAACAAGCAAGAAATAAAAATGTGTATGCAAGATAAATAAAACAAGGACTACTTAAATTATAAAAAGGGAAGCTTAAAACAGAATGACTTGAAGTGTTATTTTGTTCACAGGATAAATAAGCACGTTGCTATTAGGAGGCAGACAATTTATCCTAATGTAAGCTTTTTGCAATATAAACAGTTTACTACATTAAAAGTAACTTACAGGACTTTGACCTTCCTTGACAGTAAGATTCTCACTTGACAGAGGAGGAAACGCTTCCCCCTCAAAACTTTGTGATGAAAGGGAAGTAACCTCACATTGCTCTTGGAAATTTTCAGGCAGGCAGTCTTAAATACTACAGCAAGACTCTGTTGTATCTTCAACAGCAACAGTTAGGTGAGCCACATTTTATAAGTGAGACAGCATGGTTTTACTAAAAGACAAGTTGTCAGACTAACCTGATTCACTTTTATGAAGGTGAGTAGAAGTCTGGACAGAGGGGAGGCTGTGGATATAGTGTTCCTGGACTTTGCAAAGGCATTTGACACTGACCCTCATACATTTAATGGGTAAAATCAGGTCCAATGACTTGGAAAATATAGTTTAGAATTGAATTGAAAACTGGTTAAAGGATCGTATCCAGAGTTGTGGTCAATGACTGCAGCTCAGACTGGTCCTGTTATAAGTGGCGTACCCCAGGGTTCAGTGATGGGTCTGGTGTTTAACTTTTAATAATCTAGAAGGATTAATAGCACTGTATTTTTGCAGAGATAGATAGATATATATATATATATTTTTTTTTTTTTTTTTTTTTGCAAGCTATGTAGTACAGTCTACAGAGGACGTACGTAGGTTATAAGCAGACTTGGAAAGAGTGTTTGGGCAAATGAGGTTCAATGTGGATAAGTGTAAAGTTAGGTTGCATGAGGAATATTTTTACCCAGATGGGGGGAGAAAAACTGGGAAAGTCACTGGTGGAGAAGGACCTGGGTGTACTTGTAGATCATAGGTTAAAATTACAGCATGCAATGTCTATCAGCTGCTTCTAAGACCAGCAGGATACTGTCTTGAACTAAAAGGGGTATGGACTCCCAGGACAGTATATTACCACTTTATAAATCATTAGTGTGGCCCCATCTGGATTATGCAGTTCAGTTCCGGGCACCAGTTCATAGAAATAATGTCCTAGTTGGAAAAGGTTCAACGGTGGGCCACAAAACTAATAAGGGGCATGGAAGACCTCAGTTATGAGGCGAGACTAAAGGAGTAAAATCAGTTTTGTCTGGAGAAGAGGTGTTTAAGAGGAGATCTGATAAACCTGTATAAATATATAAATGGCCCATACAAGAAATATGGGGAAAAGCTGTTCCATGTAAAGACCAGGGGAAACTCCCTCCGCCTGAAAAAAAAAAAAAAAAGGTTTAATCTCATGAGCCAAAAAGGCTTCTTTACTGTAAGGACTGAATCTGTGGTGCAGCTGACAGATCAGATGCCTTTTCAGAGCAAAGGTTGGGAAGGCAAATCCCTCAGTTTTAAAAAGGCCAATTTTCCCAGGTTAAGAGCTGCATATCAAGATATAGACGGAGCAGCTATTGTCAGATAGTGATACAGAGGTTAAGTGAAAGACATTTAAGCCTACATTGAGCAAGTACATAGCAAAATGGATACCCATAGGGAACAAGTATAAACATCTTAAATTAACTCATTCATGGCTTACAGCTATAGTTAAGAGCGCTGAAAAAAAAAACGGCATTTAAAAAAACTATATAAATCCAAAAGGGTCAGCTGTAGCCTTTGAGAATTACAAAGCACTTAAAATCTGTAATAAGTCTGTAAATAAAATCAGCTAAAAACCAAAATGCAGGTGGCTATGGAAAGCAAGATTGACCCCCCCCGCAAACATTCTTTAAAGAAAAAAAAAAAAAAAAAAACCCACACACACCAAAGGTCAGAGCAAGTAGGTCCCCTAAAATGTTAGTCATGGAGAGTTGGTCACCAGGGATGAAGAAAAAGCAGAGCTACTAAATGAGTTCTTTAGCTCTGTATACAGTGGGTACAGAAAGTATTCAGACCCCTTTAAATTTTTCACTCTTTCATTGCAGCCATTTGCTAAAAGCAAAAATGTTCATTTTATTTCTCATTAATGTACACTCAGCACCCCATCTTGACAGAAAAAAAAACCAAATGTAGATATTTTTGCAAATTTATTAAAAAAGAAAAACTGAAATATCACATGGTCATAAGTACTCAGACCCTTTGCTCAGTATTGAGTAGAAGCACCCTCCATGAGTCTTCATGGAAATGATGCAACAAGTTTTTCACATCTTGATTTAGGGATCCTCTCCAGTTTCGTCAGGTTGGATGGTGAACAGCCATTTTCAGGTCTCTCCAAAGATGCTCAATTGGGTTGAGGTCAGAGCTCTGGCTGGGCCAGTCAAGAATGGTTACAGAGTTGTTCCGAAGCCACTCAGTTGTTATTTTAGCTGTGTGCTTAGGGTCATTGTCTTGTTGGAAGGTGAACCTTCGGCCCAGAGCACTCTGGAAGAGATTTTCTTCCAGGATATCTCTGTACTTGGCCGCATTCATCTTTCCTTCAATTGCAACCAGTCGTCCTGTCCCTGCAGCTGAAAAACACCCCCATAGCATGATGCTGCCACCACCATGTTACACTATTGGGATTGTATTGGGCAGGTGATGAGCAGTGCCTGGTTTTCTCCACACATATCGCTTAGAATTAATGCCAAAAAGTTCAATCTTCGTCTCATCAGACCAGAGAATCTTATTTCTCATAGTCTGGGAGCCCTTCATGTGTTTGGCAAACTCTATACGGGCATATGAAAATATGTCTTGCACTGAGGAGAGGCTTCCTTTGGGGCACTCTGCCATAACGCCCCAACTAGTGGAGGGCTGCAGTGATAGTTGACTTTGCGGAACTCTCTCCCATCTCCCTACTGCATCTCTGGAGCTCAGCCACAGTGATCTTTGGGTTCTTCTTTACCTCTCTCACCAAGGTTCTTCCCCCACGATTGCTCAGTTTGGCTGGACGGTCAAGTCTAGGAAGAGTTCTGGTCGTCCCAAACTTCTTCTATTTAAGGATTATGGAGGCCACTGTGCTCTTAGGAACCTTGAGCGCTGCAGAAACTCTTTTGTAACCTTGGCCAGATCTGTGCCTTACCACAATTCTGTCTGAGCTCCTTGGGCAGTTCCTTTGACCTCATGACTCATTTGCTCTGACATGCTCTGAGGTCTTAGACAGGTGTGTTCCTTTCCTAATCAAGTCCAAAGTTCCTTTAATTAAACACAACTGGACTCCAATGAAGGAGTAGAACCATCTCAAGGAGGATCAGAAGGAAATGGACAGCATGTGAGTTAAATGAGTGTCACTGCAAAGGGTCTGAATACTTCTGACGTGATATTTCAGTTTTCTTTAATAAAATTGCAAAAATATCTACATTTGTGTTTTTTTCTGACAAGATGTGGTGCCAAGTGTACATTAGTGAGAAATAAAATGAACTTTTTTGCTTTTAGCAAATGGCTGCAATGAAACAAAGTGAAAAATTAAAAGGGGTCTGAATACTTTCCATACCCACTGTATACAGAACAGGCAGATGTAGGAGTCATCCAACGCTGGAAATACCAATATACCAAACTGGATAAACAAATTGCTCAAGCCAAACTGTCTGGTCTGGATGGATTACACCCACGAGTACTTAAAGAACTCAGTCCAGTTATTGGGATACGACTTTTTTTTTTTAGGGATTCTCTAGTGACTGGAACAGTGTCAAGGGATTGACACAAGGCTAATGATGTGCCCATTTTCAAAAAGGGCTCTAGGTCTTCCCCAGGCAATTACAGACCAATGAGTTTAACATCTATTGTGGAGAAACATCCATTGAGGGACTCGAGTGACTATATACAGGAGAATGTGACTATACATAATATTATAAAGTGACAGACAGCATGGTTTTTCTAAGGACAGTTGTCTTCAGACTAACCTGATTTGCTTTTATGAAGAGGTGAGAAGAAGTCTGGACAGAGGGGAGGCTGTGGCTATAGTGTTCCTGGACTTTGCTAAAGCATTTGATACTGTCCCTGAGACGATTAATGGATAAAATCAGGTTCACTGGCTTGGAAAATTAAGTTTGTAACTGGATTGAAAACTGGTTAAAAGGATCGTATCCAGAGAGTTGTTGTCAATGACAGCAGTTCAGACTGGTCCTCTGTGGCGTACCCCAGGGTTCAGTGGTTATTAATCCCAACTTTTATATGAATAAAGTTAAATAGCACTCAATTTTTTTCAGATGACACAAAGCTATGTAGTACAGTGCAGTCTATAGAGTATGTATGTAGGTTACAAGCAGACTTGGACTGACAGTGTTTAGGTATCCACATACCAAATGAGGTTTCAATGTGGATAAATGTAAAGTTATGTCACATGCAGATTTGTTTTCACTCAGATGCATATTGTCCTAGAGGAAAGTAAAGCTGGGAGAGGCACAGGTAGAGAAGGACCTAGTTGTACTTATAGATCATAGGTTAACTTACAGCATGCAATGTCAATTGGCTGCTTCCAACTCCACAGTGTATGAACTCGAGGGATAGGGAAGTAATACGTTCACATATATCAGCTGCATCAGTCTGTCCCTTAGTCATTACAACTGATGTGAAAATGCATCAGTTGTCAGGCTTTTTTTTTTTTTTTTTTTTTTTTTAAAACACAAATTTCTACTCAAACCATAAGTTGTCATCAGTTTTTACCATGATAGTCCACAAGACATGAGCGGCTGCTGAGGCCAATAGAGTACGGGTACTCTACTTTTAGTAAAGGTCCGTTGACCGTGATCCACCATCAAGTAAAAAGGTCCAAGCTGAACACATCCAGTATTTACAGCATATTTCGGACTAAAAGACATGTCTGACTATAAGACGAACCCCAGGTTTAAACAAGAAAAATTAGGATTAGGCCGGGAGCGACTAACATGGCATACTGTGCGGGCGTGACTAACGAGTCACACTAGAATTTGGCCTTCCGTTCCTCGGGTCCGCTTGGGGACCCGAAAAACGTTAACTCTATCCGCTTAAAAAGCAGTTACCCGCGGGAAACCTTCAGACCCCATAAACTATAATGGTTTCCGCTCGAAATAGTACAGAAAATTTCTGATTGCAGGACTTTAGCCGCATATTTTAAGCAGAATGAGGGACAGAGTCCCCAACCTGTCACCCAATACTGGTGTGACCACAGCTTAACGTAACATTACATGGTGCGTGGGGCAGCCTAACATGGCATTACACGGTGGCACTAAGGAACATACTGTGGGTGGGGACATTAAGGAGCATTGTACTGTGAGTAGGGGGCACTAATGGGACATTAGTGTTCCCACACAGAATAAATTCCCCATTAGTTCACCCATGCAAAACTTACATTAACAGTGGCTGGAAGGAACATTCACCTCCCACCCGTTGTCCCAAACAACTCATTTACAGTAAGCATCAGCTGGGATCGCACTGCTGCCTGCACAAGAGCTCATATATATGAAGGCAGCAGGGATGATTACCGATTAGCCTCTAGTGGGCTTGGAGATGGACAGCGGGCAGGAGAAGGTTTCTCCAGTCCACTGTCAAAATGAAAGTGCTGGGAGGCAGGTGCCCTGACCGCAGGTGACCCCCAGCTCCGGCACAGCAGTGAAGCCCGCAATTGCCGGCTTTACTACTAAATGAGCAGGGGTTCAGGCCATAGCATCTACAGGAAAAGCTTCTGAGTAACTCCTGCTCGGGTATCGGCTTCACTACTGTACATAGACTGTGCAGAACACTGGATGCTGCCTGAAGATGGTTGCGGTAGCACCTGGCGTTCTACATCCGAAGCTAAAGAAATTTTTAAGGGAGCCAGAAGGAAGTGTTTTTCCCATCCGAATGAGGTCCAGATCCAGCACGAAAACTGATGCTTCTTGTGCCAGAACAGATTCCATAGAAAACTATGGGATCCATCCTGGTATCAGTTTCCCTCTGGCTTGTGTGCACCATGCTGGAGGGAAACCGATTGGTGCACCGAACATGTGAACACAGAGCAAAATAGCATTGATGGTTATGGGAATGTATAGAATGTCATGCCTATTCCCATCCCCTGGTTGAACTTGATGGACATATGTCTTTTCAACTGTACTATAATAATATATATATTATCTGCAAGTGTAAAGCAATATTGCATGTTCATGTTTTTCCCCATTCCTAGTAGAACTGAGTTTGTCATATATGGTGTTAATGGGTTTTAGCAGATGCGTATTGAGCAGTTGTGAGTCAGAAATGGTACTGTGTATCAGATGCTGCAGAGTTGTGCATCTCTCTAGATGTAGCATCGACGAGTTTGTGCCATATCTGACAAACCCTTCTCCATACTTCTCAGCTATGTTTTAGATGTTCACTGTCTAGTACATCCCATGATGTATTCAGAAGAGTTGAATTTCAGATGTTGCAGAGTCATGGCTGACAGCAAAATTTGTCACAAATGGGTTTTACAGTAGTGGTATAGAGTCTTAGTATTAGAAATTAAGGGTTCCTGATTGTAACAGTACTGAGTTTGCAACCAAATCTTGGCTTTTCCTTTTTCACACTTCCAAAAAGTTACTGGCATACGGATATTTATATAACCACAAGCCTATAAAAGAATATTGCCATTAAAACATCTTGGCTAAGAAGAGAGTTTATAAAATTTATTTGAATTATTTAGGGATATCAGTAATGTAGAAAGGATTAGTTCTGAGGGTCTCAAAACAAAGGAGAAGTTTTTTTTTCTGTGCTGAGAGAAGCTTCTTGTCAAGATGATTCAAAAAAAAAAAAAAAAAAAAACACCTGTTGACAATATATCACAATAGTTTATATTGCAAAAAAAGCTATTTTTGGAAACCTCTTTCATTAGCCTTCAAAGCAATAGTTTAGAGTTGCCTAGATTAAGTAATAAATGTATGACTGCCAAGGGTCAGTTTGCTAAGGGAAGTGTCACTGTAGGAACCTGCTCAATCACTAGTGAGTGATTTTTCAATAGCCTCCTTACCTACATGTCAGCATTGAGGAATTAAAGTGAAATAGTGCTCATGTTCAACAGCAGTTCTTCTTTAAACTCACTAAGATTGTAAAATATAATGTTGATGGTGGGAGTTCCCAGCAATGGTTACCCATCTTGTGGCAGAACATGAAAAGGAAAATCCCAAATGATCTTAAGCTATGTTCATTTTTAAATAAAAGGTATGATAAGATTGCATACTTATGATAGATTTGTCAAAATAAAAGGTATGCCACTGCATACAACTCATCTATTTAAAGAGGACTTACCACCTCCACCAATAATAGTTCTGAGCTGAGAAAATAGTTTATAAAAGTATTTGAATTATTTAGGGATATCATAGTAGTGTAGAAAGGATTGGTGCTGAGGGTTAATAGGCTCTGTTCCAGTGATTCCAGTGCAGGTGGAATTTTATCTAGCCCACACCATTCCCGAGCAACCAGTGCAGTTTTGATGCTTGATGTGCTATGTAATGTCAGAAGGGTAATGTCAGACAAGGAGGCGTGACTCATAGCTCCAGAGGCAGCCAGTATTAGAGCTCAGAATCACACCTCTTGCCTGCTCCTGCTTAACCCTGTCCTTCTGACAGTACAAAGACTAAATCTAAAGCGTATCAGGCACCAAACAGCATTGATTGCATCAGAATCAGTGGAGCAGCACCTGTACATATGCCAGCTTTTGATTTTCATTGTAATAAAATGTTATCCTTTAGATGTAGGGTTTATTGTGGGAATTAGTTTTAAGTAGTTTTGTAGCTCACTTTTTTCAGTACGGTCATTAAATGTTCTCAAATGCATATCAGCTGACAGGACAAAAACTGGTCCAATATACATCTAGAGACTTTTTTCTTGGTGTATATTACCTACTGTTTAAATCTCACCCACTTAACTACTAAAAAGTACAATGCTGCAGCTGGTCTTTGCCAACTAATCCTCTACATGTATGTCTTGTGTGGACGTACCCTCAGGATATGTTCACAGCAGATTTTGGAGTGGGAACTGCCATATCATTGGTAGAAACATTTTCAACTCCTAATCAATGGGAGTTTCAGGGTAAATTCACCCAAATATCGAGCAGGATGCTTTCTCTCTATCATATATATATATATATATATATATATATATATATATATCTCTCTAATATATCTCCTATCTCTCTAATATATCTCCTATCTCTCTAATATATCTCCTATCTCTCTAATATATCTCCTACCTCTCTAATATATCTCCTATCTCTCTAATATATCTCCTATCTCTCTAATATATCTCATCTATCTCTCTAATATATCTATATATATATATATATATATATATATATATATATATATATATACACACACAGTACAGACCAAAAGTTTGGACACACCTACTCATTCCAAGTTTTTTCTGTATTTTCATGACTATAAAAATTGTAGATTCACACTGAAGGCATCAAAACTATGAACTAACACATGTGGAATTATATACTTAAAAAAGTGTGAAACAACTGAAAATATGTCTTATATTCTAAGTTCTTCAAAGTAGCCACCTTTTGTTTTGATTACTGTTTTGCACACTCTTGGCATTCTCTTGATGAGCTTCAAGAGGTAGTCACCTGAAATGGTCTTCAAACAGTCTTGAAGGAGTTCCCAGAGATGCTTAGCACTTGTTGGCCCTTTTGCCTTCACTCTGCGGTCCAGCTCACCCCAAGCCATCTCGATTGGGTTAAGGTCTGGTGACTGTGGAGGCCAGGTCATCTGGTGTAGCACCCCATCACTCTCCTTCTTGGTCAAATAGCCCTTACACAGTCTGGAGGTGTGTTTGGGGTCATTGTCCTGTTGAAAAATAAATGATGGTCCAACTAAACGCAAACCGGATGGAATAGCATGCCTCTGCAAGATGCTGTGGTAACCATGCTGGTTCAGTATTCCTTCAATTTTGAATAAATCCCCAACAGTGTCACCAGCAAAGCACCCCCACACCATCACACCTCCTCCTCCATGCTTCACGGTGGGAACCAGGCATGTAGAGTCCATTCGTTCACCTTTTCTGTGTCGCACAAAGACATGGTGGTTGGAACCAAAGATCTCAAATTTGGACTCATCAGACCAAAGGACAGATTTCCACAGGTCTCATGTCCATTCCTTGTGTTCTTTAGCCCAAACAAGTCTCTTCTGCTTGCTGCCTGTCCTTAGCAGTGGTTTCCTAGCAGCTATTTTACCATGAAGGCCTGCTGCACACAGTCTCCTCTTAACAGTTGTTGTAGAGATGTGTCTGCTGCTAGAACTCTGTGTGGCATTGACCTGGTCTCTAATCTGAGCTGCTGTTAACCTGCGATTTCTGAGGCTGGTGACTCGGATGAACTTATCCTCTTATCTCTTGAAGCTCATCAAGAGAATGCCAAGAGTGTGCAAAGCAGTAATCAAAGCAAAAGGTGGCTACTTTGAAGAACCTAGACTATAAGACATATTTTCAGTTGTTTCACACTTTTTTGTTAAGTATATAATTCCACATGTGTTAATTCATAGTTTTGATGCCTTCAGTGTGAATCTACAATTTTTATAGTCATGAAAATATAGAAAACTCTTGGAATGAGAAGGTGTGTCCAAACTTTTGGTCTATACTATATATATATATATATATATATATATATATATATATATATATATATATCTCTAATATCTCTATAATTTTTTTTTTTAATCTAGCAGAAAAGAAAAAAGCAGCATCTGCCTCCTGTTGGTATGAATGGAATGCAGATTTTTGCAGCAGATTCCACTGTGTGAACTTGCCCTTTGTTTTTATCCACACCATTTTGCTATTCCAGAGTTAAATTAGTGGTTTATCACTTTAAACTTCATATTTACCCCTTTGATTAGATAGGCTGTACAAAATATATATATAAAATATATCCTTATTCACATACCAGTGATTCAATCAGTGACCAATGATTGAGCCAAAACGAGGGGTGGCGACAACACAAGGGTAATGTATTCACCCTCTCCTGGTCTTGGCATACAACCTTGATATACATCACTGACCAAAACATTGGTATGTGAATAAAGCCTAAGGCTGAACAAAATACAGCAATCTAATCAAGGAAAGGGGGCAAATAAAGCTTAAAGGTGGGTTCACACTTGCGCCGGCACTCTGTCCACTGCAAATCCTACCTAAATGTCGGAAAACTGGATAGGGAAAGGTTTGCAAGACATTGCTTAAAACCCCATTCACTTGACTGGGGTTTTAAAGCAATGTGCGGGTGTGCGCTTACACCCACTGCCCCGCTGGAAACAGTCAGACATGCAGGACTGTTTCCAATGGAAAAAAAAACGGCTTCGCGGCACAGAGGCACTGTTATCTGATAACAGGTCTGAGGATGAGTCAATGCTCTGTGGTCAGTACAATCAGTTCAGCTAATTGCAGTTTGCTGATAAAAGCTTGGCAGTGTTACCTCTTTATGTAAACAAAAAGAGAACTTTGTATTTACAAGTCCATTTTCTCCTTTACAGCATGTAATTTTGTTTTTCCTTGCCAACCCTGTGTAGTAATATATACATTTATTGTGCATATTTGATCTGCCTTTACATTAGATATCTAGTAATAAATCTCATGGTAAAGGCAATACCTATATCTAGTGAGGTTCTTCAGTGTCCTGTTCATCAACCAGTCAAGAGACAGCAGGCAAAGCTGCTGAAACCGTGAGATGAAACAGCCTAAAGGGATTTTCCCCAAGTATCCAGCCGCAGCCAAAAAAATGCAGCATAAAAGACCGCGGCAGAAAAACATTGCAACATATTCACAAGGTTGGGCCGTGGCCATATAGTGATGAACCACTAATTTAACAACTCTGGAATAGCAAAATAGAAGACTGATCTGTTAGAGAATAGAACATAGGAGAGGTTAAAATATTTCTCCTTTAGGGAGTTATTACACATCTGTTTAATGCATTTTCCTGAAACCACACAGGTGTTTTGCATGAGATCAGCATTAGTACATAGTTAATTTGAGTAAAAGTCTACTGTGTAATAGCACCTTGAAAAGTTCGTTAATCGCTACTAATGTTTTAATGATAAAAGACAGGCAGAATTAAAAAAGGTAAAAAGAATTTTCAAAAGAGTTTGGGAAAACAGAATGGATGACAGGTCAATACACAAATCAGAAAGTTACAAGCTTGTAATACATGACCAAAACAGGAGCCAAGCAATTAATGCAAAATCAGGGACATATAAAGAACTTTAAGAGAAGTGTGTAAAAAAAAAAAAAAAAAAAAAAAAAAAAAAAGAAGGAAAGGAAAGAATAGGGTGCAGCTGCTAGCATATAGCAATCTTTCAGTTTCAGGTAAAGACATGCACCTCGATTTTTCGCCCCTCAATCACCGTGCTGTGCAATTTCTCCCGGGCCCGGTCAGCATCCGCGCTAGTTTCAAAAGTTACAAAACCAAAACCCTGCGTGCAAAGGGGAGACATACATGCAAATCATTAGAGAAGGGAAGGGGGGGAGAAAAGAGAAGGAAAAGGAGAGTGGAAAAGGAGTAAGGGGGCATAAGAAAACATCAGCCGCCAAAGAGCCACAATTAAAACAAAAATAAACTTAAAGAATTCCCCCCCCCAAAAAAAAAAGAAAAAAAAAACAAACAAAAAACCACAGAACGTCAAAACTTCTTATTTGTTTTAAATCGGCAACAGTGAAAGACCAGAAACACAGAGCGCTAATCTGTCATGTTGATGCTCTTCAGACACATGCAATGTGAAGGGGCAGTGACAGTGAATATACCTCCAGGGAAAAGAGGGAGAAGGGAAATAGAAGGGTAAAAAAAAAAAAAAAAAAAAAAAGCCATTTATAATTCTGATTCCACATGGCTGAATGCGATGAAGCAAATTCATCAGACCTTAACTAGATAATGATTGTTTTACAAATCCCAACAAGAAATACATTATTGCATCATTGTTAGAATGTGTCTCCACAGAGACAGAATTATACAGTCTCTGCGACCAAGATCGTTGCAAAGGTTAGACACTATGGGTACCTCTTTGCCAACTGACTTATCAAAATAACATCCCAAAGAAAATAAATCATATCTCTAAAAAAGTAGCACAGCTCAGCTGTGTACTGTCCAGTTAGCTGCTCATACATATGCACCAGAAGACCAGGCATTCTGTTCTGTCACACAGCCTCCCATCTTCATCATCTTTATGAACAAGGGCTGTAAAATAAAATTACATTCTCCATACACTTTTTGTTAACAGATGAATTTTGTGGCGGAAGTTGCCCCAACTCTCCCTTTCATTTCAATGGGACACAAGAGCAAATGTTTTTTTTATTCTCTAGCTGATTTTTCTGACCTATCTTTAGGCAGATTCCACCTTGGAAACCCCATTGAAATGAACGGAAGGCAGAAAAACAATGCTAGCGTCTTTGCATCAGTTTCTGCTATAACAAAAAAAAAAAAAAAAAAAAACATTTATTCCTGTCTCCCATACTTTCAATGTTATTTGCAAGGCAGAATCTACCTGCAGATAGGTCATGGCTCAGTTTTAATAAAAATTGCTAGAGAGAAAAAATAAATAAATCTGACTCCCCCACTGGAATAAATGGGAGAATTAGGAGCCATATTTTGAGGAAGATTCCACCTCAAAAAACCACCTGCAAAAAAACAACTTACCCGTAAAGCAGGAATACTGTAGTTTTATATAACATTATGCCAATTCAATCTCATCTAGTTTTATTGATTATACATAAAAGTGCAAGATTAACATACACAAGTGTCCTGAGTAGTTGTATTTATACAGTGCTTGCTTTACTATTTTTTGTTACTCGGCAGTATGTTCATATAGATGAATTAGAAGCTTAATTTGAGGCAGATTGTCTCAAAATAAATTGTAAATTCTGCCTGAAATCAGCTCTCCATTCATTTCAATAGGAGGCAGGCACTGACACTTTCAACTCTAGCTAAATTTTTCAGCTAGCAGAAAAAAGTATCATGCTCTATTCTTGAGGCAGATTCTGCCTAAACTGCCATTGAAGTGAAAGGGAAGAAAAATTCAGCTCCAAATTACTGAAGCTGAGTTTTTCAGCGTGAACTCCAAAAGGTGGACATATATTAAACCTGGCGGTAAGGATAAGTGGGAACTTACCAGCAGTGAAAAAACCATGTACAAAGAGGAGCCAGGATAATGGGTAAAACTTTTAGGCTACGGCCTCACGTAGGGGGCCGCAGCCAAAGAGTGCTGGGGGGAAAAAAACGCGGCAAAAAGCATCGCTTTTTTATACAGCTCTTTTCACAGAAAGTCCGCTGAGTTTTCCTGTAGACTTTCTGCTTCAATTATACCTATACAGAAAATGCCAGTGTTTCCTCAGATATAATTGAAATGCTGTGATTTCCAAAAACACGACATGGGGCTTCAACCTCAAACTGGTATTTTATCAGTATCACCCTCCTTCTAAAAGTGAGCTCTAGCTACATAAAGCACAGAAAAATTAGTAATCTGAAACTGCAGTTAAAAAAAAATATTTCTTGTGCTGTCATTTAAAACAATTCATGTATTACTTGTTGGTTTATAACTTCTATAAAACTAATATTTCCTTGGTCTTTACCATTTATGAATTCAGCTTAAAATTATGGCTCGGAATCAGATTTTTATGGCAGATAAAAAAAAAAAAAAAAAAAAAAAAAGGGTGGGTAGAAAAAGATTATTAGAGGCATATATTATCCCTGTCTGAAAGTAAAAATTTACCATGAAACTGTAAATGTTAATTTATAACCGAGAAGGATTTTCCGCTTCCTATGGACTGTTCAGAATACAAAAGGTTATCAAAAAACACACAAAAAAAAAACAAATTATGTATTGCCATTTCAAAAGATTTCGCAAACAAAACTTGGACAGGGAAGGGGTGTATAAAAAGTACTTGTAATAGCTGATATTAGAAACAAGCCTAGTAATGCAATTATCAGTGGTTTCACTAATACAGGTTAACCAATTGTAAATGGTAAATAAAAAGTTGGCCATAGACATCCCATAATTGAAGACATAATTACCTGTACAGATGATTACTATAAAAGAACACATATGTAATTACAAATTAGCATATTTACTGAATTTGCATATTGTTTTGATATATCAAAGTTAATAAAAAAACTGCAAAAAAATAGTGTCAATTGAAAAAAAAATGGCAGCTTGCGATATCTTTTGAAACTGTCCATTTGTATTCATTAATTCTATATTCAGCAAAACAAAAATCCCTTTATAAATCTATATAGCACATTGTTAACTTTTCTGTTAACCATTTTTGAAGTTTACAGCAAGGAAGAAAAGATTTAAGTTTAATTTTCTTTATAGTAGCTTGCAATTGTTGAGAGAATTATGTCTAGTCTAATTTCTATAAAGGAAAGACACACTAAAATATGTACAGATAAAAACACAGTACTGAGTTTGATGGTATGGGTAACATCTAGGTTATTCCACTGAAGGTATTTGTATTTAAGATGCCTGAGGTTTAACTTTAAAGAAATGCATCAAATTAAAACCAAATTGTGAAATAAAAACAACGCTCTTCTGCGCTGGTATCAACATTTAATGATTTGCTTTCCAGCATAGTCATGGCCATGGGCAGCAACAGTATGGAAACAAATCAATGAGGTTTAAGTTTTTTAGGCATGCTCTGTGCAGGGAGGGGAGTGGAGTAGGTAAACTAACCGCTATCATCAGCAGTGATTGTGTTATGTGGTAATCACAGAGCTGTTATTTTCCACTGTAATGCTTATAGAGTGGGCATCTTCTATTGCTATCTTATTTGATGTAAAGGATATATGTATTTTTTTTTTTACTACACTTTCCAAAGATTTTATTTTGCATTGCAGCTAAAATTTCATGAAAAAAAAAAAAAAAAGAAGAAAAAAAAATGCTTGTTTGCTGAAAAAAAAAGGCTTTAGCAGTATTTCTTCTCCTGCAAGGGCATCACTCTATCACACTGTCTGCAGTTAAGATAGGTTAACTAAAGCAAAGTGGGTGAAGTTACTCATTTGGAGGGACAGCCAACTAAGCAGCCATTAAGGACTGTTAGAGAGCAGGAAAGTGAAGCCTCAGCAGAACACCCACCCCTAAAGCCCCTTTTCAGCTAATAGGCTTAAAAGGAGTTGTCCAGGATAAATTTTTAATTATAAGGCCCACATGCCCCCAACTCCAATTTTCTAACTCACATCAATATATGTAGCTCCCAGTCTAATTGAGTTATATGCACACTTGTCAGTGGAAAGGACCCATCTCACAGCCCTGTTATACTTACCTGTTCTTCCTGGCAGCTCAGGACTCTGGACAATCGCCGGCTAGCACCTCATCTTTGTTAGGTGTGCCAGCCGCCCACATGCATGCAATACAGTGGACAGCACACGTCACAAAGAGGAGGTGGCGGCCTGCGAGGTAAAACGCTCTGTCAGGGGAATGATTAGCATATTATACTGTGTGGATGCCACTGTGGAGCATTATATACCATATGGAGCATTATACTGTGAGGGACTCAATTCCTGCCAGCAGCCCTGTAAAGATAATATACAAAGGGAATGCAATATTACAGCTGAAGGAGAAGGTTATTGAGAGAGAACTAGGAGTCTAAAGGCGGCTGCTAACGGTGTAGTGGGCAGGCTAGCCTGTGAAACAGGGAGGGGTAGTAAGATGGAAAGGGAGTGAGAGAATGGGAAAGGGAGAGAGTCAGCTTGGAGTACAGCCCAAGGAATCATGAGAATTGTAAGAAAGGCACAGAACAGAAAGATGCAGATGTAAACAAATGCAGAGGATGCCAGGAGCTCCCATAAATCACTCAAGACACTCCTAAAAAGGTATTTGGGTGCATTTAACTTAATAGCACTAACAGATCTTTTTGGAAAAAATTTTGCCTGGAAAACCCCTTTAGTCCGGGGCCCCACACAGCGTAAACTTCATGGTTTGCCCACAGCGGAAACACCGCGAAAAAAACAAAACAAAAACAAACCCCACCATTTTACAGTCAGAGCAAAGTGGATGGTATTCTAGCAAATCCCATCCCCACTTTGTGGAAAACACACGCAGTGGACACGCTGCGATTTCCAAAACCGTTGCAGTTTCCGTATAGGTATAAGTTAAGCAGAAAGTCCAGAGAAACTCTGCAAGCTTTTGTACAAAGCGCTACCAAAAGAACCACAATGTGTTGGCACGATTTATCCCGCAGCGCTTTTTTGCTGCGGGACGCCACATGAGGGTCCTTAGCCTAAAGAACACAATCCTGATTTTCATGAAAATGGAGCTGTAATGAGGAATAAAAGACATTTGGAAAGTGTAGAAGCAGCCCTACAATGTACTGTCAGTTTGATAAAGATTTTTCAGCTGAAAGACTCCCTTTAAGCAAAAGCTATGGAACACTGATATTTTATACTTTAGCCGTTTAAGAACATGGAACAGATTATACTGCCACGTATTATATTTTGTCTCCTGACACATTTCCAACAGGAAAAAAAAAAAAAAAAAAAAAAAAAAGAAAAAAAGAAATTAAAGTATGAACTGTAACCAGCTAAACTGAAACAGATGTGGAAAGTAGTAGATTAAGTTACATTTGCTCAAAGTAGCTTTTATAAAATTCAGTACTTTTAAAACCACTGGTCTTCCAGAAAATCTACTACCTGGTAATGAAGGTGGAGTTATAAAGGCAAACACCCTGAAATTGCAGGCTACTTCTATTCTCTGTTAAATTGTGTTTTTATACTGCAGGACAAAATAAAAAGTGATTATTTTGAAAATTTGTTTAGTTTAAAAAACTTACCTTAGAGCCTCTTTCGTTAAAAATTATTTCTACATCAAGAATTTTGCCAAATTGCTGCAGGAAAAAAAAAAAAAAAAAAAAAAAAAGATTCACTTAAAGAAATCTAATTTAACAGTTACTTGACTAAAAGGTAAGGGAGTCTATTTTTGAAAGAAAAATGCAGCTTTTTTTTTTTTTTTTTTTTTTTTTACAGCCAATTTCCTCTAAACTCTCTGGACTCAATCCAAACAGATTACCGAAATTAAATTTACACCAATCAGGTCAAGTGCAACTCAGTTTTCTGGCAGTAGTTATACTAAATTTATAAAAGTGGTGAGCAGGGCACATAAGTGTGTACCAAAATTGCAGCACATTTACACCCATCCAAGTCAAAAAGTTGTCATAGGTGGTTTAGTAAATTCCCCCATTATATTGCAAAAAAAACAAACAAAAAAAAAAAAAAAACTCAAGTGGGCACTGTAAAGCAACATTCACGCCATGCCCTACTTTTGGCAGTTTTCATGGATCCCTCCATACACAAATTTATTGGGGATCCATGAAAGTGGGTGCCCCAAGATGACCGTGAAAAATGTCTGTTTTTAGTTTAGCCAAACTAGCAAAAAACCTTACATGTGCATTATGCTCAATTAGCCTGAGAACACAGCAACTGCAGCTGATTGTGGAAGAGCAGAAAATCTTACTGTTCCATAATCAGCTGCTGATACCAGTGTTTCCATCCAGGATTTCAAAACCTTATCAGGCCTAGTGATCACACAGGCAAGTTAGAGCATGAATAGGTACTATATCATATTACTCATGTAGGTTTCAAGTGCCATTTAGTCTGTTCTAAATACATTCTAGATCTGGTTTCTGATACTCAAAACAGGACAGTATTTTAATTTACACCAATGAACCAATTTTATTTTTGCTGAGAACTCCATTAAACCCTTCCTACCGCATCCATTTTTTGTTAAAATTTTGTTTTTCATTCTCTGAACCTAAAAATAAAGTTGTGGCTTTTAGAAGGCAGAGTTTTGAGGGATTCTTTTTTGAAAGACAAATTTTACTTCATACCACCATTTAATATACCAAAAAATGTACTAGAAAAACTGCAATTGTGCCATTTACTTTCAGGTGTTTTTATTTTTTTCCTGTGGTTCAGTAGGATACCATATTTACATAGTTATGTTTTAATACCGTAATTTTTTTTTAAAGTTACCATACACAGCTGTGTAAGGTGTCTCCTGCAGGACAAAATGTAGTTTTTATTCATACCAAGATGATAAACTTAAGTGTTTTTTTTTTTTTCATTTTGGAAGGCATAACAGGAGAAATGGCAGCTTTTTAACCACTATAGCATCCACTGTATAGATACATTTATATTTTAAAAGTCCGACATTTACAGATTAGGGGATACCTAATGTTTATTTTTTTGTATGCATTCTATGAAAAGGTGGGGTGATATGAATTCAATTTTTTAAATTTGTTCAAAATTTTTAAGACTTACATTTTTAAAATTTTTAGCCCTTCTAGGAGATTTGAACCAGCAATCATTAGATCACTTGTACAGTCTAGTCCAGGGGTCGGCAACCTATGGCACGCGTGCCACTCTTGGCACGCGAGGCTTATTTCCCTGGCACCCGGCAGCGGACTCCTCACCCAGCAGTTTCGATCGGACCAAACACGTCCGAAACGAAACTGCTATTATTATACTGTGGGGTCTCTTCAGACCCCCGAGTATAATAAGCGGAGCCCCCGGGGAGATGATCAAACATAAAAAACAACGTTACTCACTATTCCACGTTCCGCAGCCGCTGTGTACTCTTCAGGCGCTTCTGCCTGAAGTCAGCTGACAGGGCCTCAGGTGTCGCGTCTGACGTCATTACGCATAATGACGCGACGCGACCCCTGAGACTCAATGAGCGGTCGCTGACTACAGGCAGAAGCGCCCGAAGATACAGAGCGGCTGCGGAACGTGGAATGGTGAGTAACATTGTTTTTTATGTTTCATCACCTCTCTTTGCCCTCCACTTATTATACTCGGGGGGTCTGAAGAGACCCCACAGTATAATAATAGCTAGTGAGTGGCACAAATTGGAATATTACAAAAGTTAGAATATTATACCGTGTGCAGGGGCTACTATGGGACATATACCGTGTGCAGGGGCTGCTATGAGACATACTGCTGTGTGCAGGGGGTCGCTATGGGACAAATACCGTGTACAGAGGCCGCTATGGGACATAATACCGTGTGCAGGGATTGCTATGGCTGTGGGACATAATACCAGTGCAGGGACCACTATGGGACATTATTCTGTATAACGGTGTGTTTTCTATATTAAGGATGTGTTTTTGCACAGAAAACTCAGGCTTTGGTTTTTTTTTGTGCAAAAATGCACCAGTTTTACATCGAATGAAAAAGTTCCAGTGGCCTAAGACTATATCTGCATCCAGATATATAGTGTGTTTTCACCACAAGGATGCCGCCATACGGTGCTCCTGGACACATTTACCACTAATTGGGGGCTGCTCATGGCCTTTCATTGCTTCTAATCAGAAAGTACAGGAGCGTCCCAGGAAATAGCAGTAAACGCATGTGTCCTAAAGCATCTGGTGGTAGCACTTCTGTGTTATGGTTTGTAGTATATGACTTTAGTTTAGGGTCGTCAGACTTACAATTATTGATCGGCACTCCGAGTACCTCATCTTTGATTTTTTTATTAAAATCAGCACGCCAAACAGAAAAGGTTGCCTACCCCTGGTCTAGTCTATGAACTGCAATACTACTATACTGAAGTCTATGGTAAAATTTCTGTACAGCTGCTGGACTATTACTATGACAAGCCTGGAAGCCTTCAAAACTTTTTTGGGGGAAGTGAAGGAAAATGTTCCATAGAAAGGGTTAATTCCCACACTCAGAGTTCTGACAGAAGGCATTACCAGCAATTATGGCACATGCTTTAAGCAGACAACAAATTAAGGCTAAGGCCCCACGCTGCAGAAATGCAGTTTTTTTTGTTGCAGATTTTGCTGCATTTTTTTTTTTTTTTTTTTTTGAGTCAAAGCCAAGAGTGGCTTCAATAGGTATGGAAAATATAAAGAAAGCTCTTAGGCTGTGTTCACATGGAGTTTTTTGGCAGTGGATTTTGACGCGGAATCCGCCTTAAAATCCGACTGAAAAAACACCTCCCATTAATTTCAATGGGAGTCAGCGTTTTTTTTTTCCGCTAGTGGAAAAAAAAAAAAAAAAAAAAAAAAAAAAGTGACATGATCTAGCTTCAGACAGATTCTGCCTGGAAAAACCAATTGAAGTCAATGGGAGGCGGAAAAAACGCAATGCGGTTTTTGGACACTGTTTTCGAAGCGGTTTTTGCAAAAACCACGATGTGGTTTTTGAAGAGAAGCTTCTAGGTCCATACAGTGTGCTGGAGCAAAAAAACGTTTACTAATTCCTGAAGCAGATTTTTTCAGCTTGCAAAAAACACTGTGTGAACATACCCTTATACTTCTGCCCTGTGCTCAATCCACTCCTGGCTTTGGCTCAAAAAACCGCAGCAAAATCAGCTGCATTTCCGCAATGTGAGGCCTCAGCCTTAAAGACCTGACATTCATTGGTTAATGTCAGGTAAGGGCTAAAGCCAAAAGGGAAATAAAATTTTCGCTGCAAATCATGTACCGGCATGTGTGTTTTATGAACCTAGTGTGTTTTGCGGTCAACGTTTTTTCAAAAATGCAGCATGTTTTAATTGTGGATGTTTTTCATGTGTTTTTATATGTAAGATTTTTTTAAAGCTAAGCTATAAAAGTTTGAAAAATAAAAAAGGAGAAAATCAAGACTTATTAATTACTCACCCCAAACATTTGACGTAGGTCAGGGTCTCGAAAACGAAAGGGTATGTTGGAGACATGGAGTCTTTTTGGGGTTGGTTTTGTCTCACTATTTTCGTTCTGAGTTTGTGATTGTTGCCCTTCTGGCAGAGCTCCATCTGTCTGCTAGCATAAAGTAAAAGAAGGTATACAAAGAGCCAAGCAACATTTGCATTATAAACAAATATCCAGACAAACATTTTTCTAAATCTTAAATTCTAAGAGCATTCTAAGACATGCCAGTTTACAGCAGATGCAGTCTAGAATCTGCAGGAAAAAAAAAAACTAATTACAGTAAAATATTAAATAGGGATATGCTAAATTCACATCTGTGTTCAGATTTCTGTTATTTGGGTCCCCCTTGGGGACCTGAAAAATGGAAACCCAATCCACTTAAAAAGCGGTTACCCGCAGACCCCCATAGACTATATGAGGTCCACCGGGTTTCCACCCGGAAATTTTCTCAAGCGGAAAAGTTTACAGAATCCACAAACGGAAACCGGGTGCAGGTGTGAACCTAGCAATTTTTTTTTTCCATGTGGTGGACATTCTTAACCTCCAGATTACAGGCTCTCTTTAAATGTTTCTACCATTGATTTAACTTTTCAAGCGGTTAACGCCAATACTTTTCCATGGATTCTATGCCATGAATTCCTTTGTCAGAAAAAGGGTGAGGTTTCCAAATTTACTGTGTTAGCACTAACGTTTTGACATTTGATAACATATCTATAATGAGAACAAACATGAAAGATTATGCAAGGTTTAGAGTCTTTGCTGCATAGGTAAAAAGACCACCACTAGGCAATTTTCAATTTGCGTTTTTTGACTCCTGGTCTTCCAAACCCATCATTTAGTAATTTTTCTGTCTACAAAGCCATATGAGGGCTTAATGTTTGTGGGATAAATTAAGCCATTTAATAACTTGTAGAATGCACTGGGAAGCCGGAAAATAAAATTCAGAATGGTGGAGGTGGGAGGAAATTGAGAAAAACTGCGTTTGTGTGGTTTTGCATTGCTGTCTATGGGAGATTCGCTACATTACTATTCAGGGTGGCCATAGTTAAATTCTTATGGCAATGCCAGGGAGCCTTTCGAAGGCTCCCAGCTGCCATAGGAACAGCTGTCAATCTGACGGAAAACAGGATGCCAAAGTTTTCTCCCAACAGTGTTTAAACTGCTGGCGGAGCCCACAGGAAATATGACAATTGGGGGATGGGTTGGATAATTTTAAAAAGAATTCATGTAAAGAGAAAAAAGGGCAGGGAAAATAAAGCATACCTAAACTTTCAAACTTTGTTTGATTTTCTGGCACTATGAGTCATTAAAACAATTTTGAAACATATCTTAGTAGATTCTGGCTCATGTCAAATCCTGCACTGAAATCCATTGTCCCCATCTGTATTGTTTTCTCCATTATCGGTAGCAGAAATCTTTACCAATTCTGACTATGAAGAGTTAAGGTATAATATAGAGATGCTAAGGCTGGAGGGGTTACATCAGGCATAAAGCAGAACTAAAGTTCCAGTGTCAATTCAACAGTTAGAATTGACATATTTATATGTAGCTGCTCACCACTTCAACTGTTTCCACCTGGGTTCTCATCTTTTACACCGCAATCAAAGTTCTACAATGCCTGAAATCTGTTTGTTTGAAGTGACCCCCAACCCAGCCTCAGCTTCACCATCACACCAGTACTCCGGTAAGTCAGTCAGAAGCATTGTGGATTTCTACTGCTAACAAGGCAAAGAAAACAGAAGGGGACAGAACAGTGGATTTCCAAACAGGATTTCACAAAATTATACAAAATCTGTTAATGAAGTACATTAAAGTTTTTCAATGTTCTCAAAAAAAAAAAAAAAATCAAAGCTGTTCAAAGGCTGAAAAACTTTAAATTTAGAAAAGAGGAAAATACACTGAGTCTTCGACAAAATGATAAAGACAACCGAATATAAAAATAAAAAAACCCTCCATAATTTGTGGAACAGATATGGAACCAATAGAACACACGCACCGTACTGGATGTATTTGCTGTGCTTGTAGCAGGAGCGTTATGCTCTGCATGACCTTGCCCTCCCCCATAGAGTGGAAGTCCATGTTCAGTGGAAGAAGCCGCATACTCCTGTGCATGCTGGCTTCCATATTCTGTGGA
Organism: Leptodactylus fallax; assembly: GCA_947044405.1. NCBI lineage: Eukaryota > Metazoa > Chordata > Amphibia > Anura > Leptodactylidae > Leptodactylus > Leptodactylus fallax. The sequence continues at coordinate 2,912,756 of CAMRHE010000226.1, forward strand.
CAGACCATTCTGCGGTGGTGGTGGGAAGGGAATAGCAGCAAAAGGTTGAACCATGGTCTCAGGAGTGGCTGTTGGCTCCTGGTTACCCTGAGAAACAAAAATCACAATTGTTACAACAGTAAGTAGTATGACCAGTTATGATAACCAGCATTCTAAAATCACCTGTGTTCTAAAGTTAAACTATTGTGCCACAAAGCAGTTTTCCATTTCTGAATTTTCTTTGTAAGTGAGCAGTCAGATTGCCAGTAGGGTTGAGAAAGAAGGTTTCCCCCTTGAAGGAAATTTTGTTCTGCCTTTGAGTGTGCAGACAGTACATTTTTCAACTTGAAGGTAACCGTTTTATTTGATAAAAATGTATTAAAAGAGGACCTTTCATGTCCTCAGGCACATGTGGTTTTACATACCGCTAGAAAGCCGACAGCGCGCTGAATTCAGCACACTGTCAGCTTTCCCGGTATGTGCCCCGGGCTGGATATATCGGTGGTGTAAGTTTCACGGTTTACTGTCAGAAAGGCGTTCCTGAGTCTAGCTGCGCTGTGAGGAACACCCTTCCCTGAAAGTTCTCGTTCATAGACTTGTACTGGGGGGGGGGGGGCGTTCCTTACAACCCAGCGATGACGCTGAGCTGTGAGGAACGCCCTCCCAATACAAGTCTATGAATGAGAACTGTCAGGGAGGGCGTTCCTCACAGCGCAGCTAGACTGTCAGGAATGCCTGTCTGACAGTAAACCGTGAAACTTACACCGCTGATATCTCCAGCCCAGGGCACATACCGGGAAAGACGGCAGTGCACTGAATTCAGCGCGCTGTCAGCTTTCTAGCGGTATGTAAAACCGCATGTGCCTGAGGACGTGAAAGGTCCTCTTTAAAATAGGATTTTACCAGAGGAAATGGCAATAACTCAAAATAATAATCTATTAGTATATATTCTAAAATCCCAGATATCATGTTTTGTATATCTCTATCTGGGATTTTAAAATATATATATATATATATATATATATATATATAAAGATGGATTTATTATTGCCATTTCCTCTGTCGGTGAAATTATATTGACATATACCCGGTCAAAAATCATTAAAATAGGATGCAAAAACACGGTGTCTATATATCCTAAAAGTTTCAATTCTACAGACTGACTGAAAAAAATATTTAACAAGAAACTGAAAATCACATTAAAGTGAAATATTCTATACAAAAAATAGACAGCACACAAAGAGCCCAAGGAACCCAAGGTCCATACGGTGTAGTGTATTAGCTGAAGCGATATACAGTACAGTTTAGTGGACGGGATTTAAATAATTTTAATCCATATACACCATTTAAAGAAAAATCTTACAGTGCAATATTTCTTGCATTGTATATTTTGAACCCAAAGTACATCAATTTCTTGCTGCAGGTTTGACAGGTTTTTTAACCTTTGCAATGCAAAGAAATCCTGCAGTGAAAATCAGCTCACTTTGGCTGCTTTTTGCCAGAGAAGTCCGCTGTGGGATTATACTAGCAGTATTCCCCCAATGTGTGGACTTAGCCCTAACAGTTTACAGATCAAAGCTTTACAGTGAAAACATTACAATTAAGCACATCTTTGTTGTTAAAAGTCAATTCAAGCAAACACCCTATGCGAAAGAGAACATAAACAAGGTGCACTAAAAATTTTGCTGTAATTTGCTTTCTACATGATTTTCATACAGATCTGTTTAATTGTGCAGTTTCTCAGCTTTGGAGCATGGGATCACAATAAAGGGAGTGTCAGTGTGAATATCTGTTGAAATGAATGCTGTTTAGGATAGTTCACACAGATTTCAATGGTGCATCTTTTTTAAACTCCTAATCAGCTTCAGAAACTTTGCACATGGGGTTATGCCATGAGGCGAGAACAGGAGGTCCCCCCCATTGTACATTTAGGCTAAATATGGAAGCGACTGGTGGTGGACAGTGGACACTTCAAAAGGTTGAGCAGAGATGGCTGTATGCTTCAGCAGTTTCCAGCCCTCCCATTGAAGCGAATGGGAGCACCTTCCACCACCAATCACGCTTACCTTCAGCCTGGCTGAATGCTCAGCAGGGAAAAAGGACTCAGCCCACCCCTGTTCTCAGGATCGGTGGGGGATTGTCAGTTGAGGTATTTATCAGGTGTTTATCCTCTATTCTATGGATAGAAGAAAATGACATAGCCCCTTTAATTCACGGTTTACAAGGCAATTATGGCTATGACTCCTGTGACGCAACCAAACACTTCCAGTTGCCCTGCTAAGGTTAGTGAATGAGTTGCATTGCAAACCCTAGTGTGCAGAGACTGAATTTTAGTCGGCAAAAATTGTTGAGTTTGGCTAGAAGTCAAGTTCGCTGCACACTAGGGGAGGCAATATGAATCCATTAAAATTAGAGAATGAGATAAAGAGCAACTTTGGTTGTCACTCAATGCATGACCAAGGATTGCAAAGTCCCCTAGACCAAAAAAAAAAAAAAAGTTCACACTTCTCACCTGTCTACATTCACAAGTGCAAGTGTTGGAGAAAAAACAAAAACTGTTGAAGGCAAATCATTTTTTTTTGTCAGACTAAAAGGGCCTATATAGGGATTATGTAATTTTTTTACTCGACTAAAACCAACTATGATCAATATTTGTAAATCCCTTACCCTAAATGTGATACCCAAGGCCGTTTTCATATTGCTCTTGTATTATGGATGCAATACCTAAATATCTTGTAGTTTAGAGGAAAGTTAAGGTGCTTTACAACCCAAAAGTTCTCTCATAACGCGGATGTATCCACAAAATAAGTTATCAGATCTGTTCTTCTACTGTTCAAGTAACATCCACAAAGCTACAGCACTGCCCACTGCAGAGCGGTGGTAATGGGATACTGCAGGCCTGCACCTACTGGTAGCCTAGAAGCATTTGGCCCTTGCAAGCAGCCAGGCCGGCTGAGTGCAGAATCGAACTAAGGAATTTGGTAACATGAACAAACGGTCACATCACCCTTCCCCTTTTGTCAGCTAAAGTAAATAGGACCTGCATGTCTTTTCTATCGATGCAGCTGTGAGCTCTACCTCTGAGTAATTCAAATACCTGTTGGGCTTATAAACCACCTAGAACTAGAGAGAAGGAAACGTTTCTTTGATATTACTTAAGTTGCTCCCCTCCTCCATATCTTGACTCCGACTGTTTACCAGTATCTAAGCAGTCTTCATACTAATCTCATACGCACAAATGGAAAGTGAGGAGAAGGCCGATTTACTGCCTCATTTTGTACAGTGGCAGAGTTATTTTGAAAAATAGTGCCAAGAGAGCTCTGAGTAGTAGCAGTTATTTGAGTCCTTTTCCAGCACCTGCTTCCTCCCCTCCACTCTCCATAGTATCTTTTTGATTTTCTACTGCAACCACCTTTATGTTTATTTTTTATTTATTTTATTTTTTTTTGAGACTAGGGGGACCAACTTCGGGGGGCGTTCACACTACCGTTGGTGACCGTCAGTAGTGTCCGTTGTTATTGTCCGTTACAAGATTTTAGCATTGGACATTAGCTGAACCGTCAAAAATCCGTTAAAACTTCCATTCATTTCAGTGGGTTTTTATATTGTGTCCGCTAGTGTCCGTTTACACCAAATCCGTCAGAAGTCCGTTTTTTTTTTTTCACGGGCAAAAAATCCTATATGCAGGACTTTGTCAGTTAGAAAAAAAACGGATTCTTGACGGACAGCAAGTGTCCGTTATTATTTTTTACATTGAAGTCTATGGGTAACGGACTTATAACGGACAGTAACTGATAGCCATCAGTTACTGTCTGTTATTTTATGTCCGTTTATTTTCCCTGTGCATGCTCAAAGGAGAAGGGGGGGAAAAAAAAAAAAAAAAAAAAAAAAGAGTGTTAAAGAGGACCTTTCGTGTCCTCAGGCACATACGATTTTACATACCGATAGAAAGCTGACAGCGTGCTAAATTCAGCGCACTGCCGGCTTTCCCGTTATGTGCCCCGGGGCTGGAGATATCGGCGGTGTAAGTTACATGGTTTACTGTTAGAAGGGCGTTCCTTTCTAGCGGTATGTGACATGAAAGGTCCTCTTTAGAAAAAGGACACTACCTGATGCTAACGGACACTAATGATGCTAATGTGTCCGTTTTTTTTTTTTTAACTGAACCATTAATTGGATCAGTTAAAAAACCGGACCCATTAACATCAGTTAGTGTCCGTTATGATAGGTGTCTTTTTTTTTTTTTTTTTTTTTTTAACGGACACCTTCATAACGGACTCCAACGGTAGTGTGAACCCTGCCTTTATATTGTAACATTCCAGCAAAGTTTGAGGTGATGATCTTCCAACACATCACAATACTTTACAATTCACTTATTGCTTCCCTAGTTCAAAAAGTTGCTTTTTTTTCTCCCCTCCTTACCTCTTTAAAGAAACACGCAGTTATCTGAAAAAAGTTAGACATTTATGGCATATCTGCAGCCATCTCCAGAATGATGCTTGGGGCAACAAAGCTTGGCTCTCTTTCCATTCATTTCTCACTGGTTCCCTTACCACTGAACCCTGTTCTGGAAAAAGGTGCTCAGTCCCACATCTGGAAACTACATAGACATATTGGGGCAAATTAATGGCCCAACTGGTGCAAGGAATCAGAGATGGTGTTTTAATAAATCAGTCAGACTGTCCTGCTCACATACGCACAATGTGGGGGCCCAAGCTCCAATTGGGACCTGTGGTGCACATTTTGCGCAAGAAAGGACCTTGCGATATTGTGCTTCAATATCATCTCTCTATGCCAGAAAACTGGTGTAAAGAGAATGAGTTCCCCCTGATTATATCAGGGCAGAAAGTGAGATTCTCTTTATACACACACAAAATCCCACCCCAAAAAAAAAAAAAAAAAAAAAAGGCACAAACACACACACACACACACACACACACACACACACACACACACACACACACTATAGATAACATTGAGGCTACATTCAAAGTTCATTTTTTTGTACCCTTCTGTTCCACAGTACAAGCTGAAACCACAACCACTTTCCTCCTACGGGGCAAATTCTAAATAATTTATCAGAATCATCAATATTTCAGGAGAATAAGCAAATGACAATAGAAAGGATTGCAATGTCCACTTTTAAAAAGTTGAAAACCATGAAATCCAGGTGCCAAATCTAGTTCGAAAACACATTTGTAATGCATACAGATATTCTGCATATTTTCTTAATATCTATCTCTATCTCTCTCTATCTCTCTCTCTCTCTCTCTCTATCTATATCTATCTATCTCTATCTATCTATATCTCTCTATCTATCTCTCTATCTGTCTATGTGAACATGCCTAAAGGGTATACTCAAAGATATGCAAGAGACCTTGGAGAAAACCTAATTTGAGACAGTGAGATAGTAGTTCAAACATAGAACTAACGTTAGGAAATGACAAGTATTCAACTGGTAAATATAGGAGTCTTTTCCAGCAGTTCCACAGAAATTAATGTAGCATGGAAGAATCTCTGACCATTCTGACTGGTGAACAACTCTGACCCACCAATCTGCAACAATATATATATATATTTTTTTATATAGCACCAACATATTCCATTGCACTTTACAAATCAGAGGACACACGGACAATAGGAGACATTACAATGTGTCAAAGAAACAAAACATAGAAACAATAGGAGTGAGGGCCCTGCTCGCAAGAGCTTACATTCTATGAGGAGATAGGGGGAAACACGAGGTCAGAGCGCTTGTTTGCTACCATGGTCCAGCCATCTTTTAATAGAAAAGGTTGTGTAACTGAAGCCATATGAACCAGTCACCAGCCAGTATCTGTGAATAAACAGATACTGAGTGCAAGGAGTGCAGTGTAACTTCTAGATGGAGAGGACAGGACCTGAGAAACAGAAGAGGAAGGATAAAAGGTGTTATTGTTCTGCACCTCCGCACACTACACTGATCAGGTCACGTGATAAGCCTGATTTTACAGATGTGATTATAGGGCAGTTTTGAAGCTGCTGTAGTTGAGGATTAATCGGATTGACCAAGGTAAAGCGTTCCAGAGCGCCAGTGCAGCTTAAGAAAAGTCTTGGAGACGGGAGTGGGATGTTCAGATAACAGAGGATGCAAGTCTAAGGTCTTTGGCAGAACAGAGAGAACGATTAGGGCGGTAGACCATGACGAGAGGGGGTTGCAGCACTATGGATGGATTTAACCTTCCTCTAGTGTGAGGGTCGTGACCGACCCGTTTTAGGTTTTAAATGCATACAAATTCTACATACATTTGTTTATTGCATCAAGACTGACTTTTTCAGGAACTTATTTTTAAACAAAATACAATAAAATAAAACTATTTTACTAAATTGTAAAATGCTCTTATTAAAATTATAACATTTGTGTTGTTGGGGTCAATTTCGACCCAGGTCTAATATAAGAGTAAAAAAACAATAAGTCCCAAAACTGAACTCAAACACAATATAAACCAACAGCCCACAGCCAGCTCTACCTCCAACAACTTGAGTTAGGGACATGCCCAGGCATGTATGGCCAAATCAGCTTACAGTTGGTACTTTGCAGAGTATACATCTTCAGTTTACACCATGCAACAATGAGGAGAAGATTAGATGCAAGCCAAATTCTGGATTATATCTTGGATGATAATGAATCAGAGGACACACAGCAGCAAACTGATACAGATGAACAGGTTTCTGAGGAGGAAGATGATGTGGAGTATCAACCAGAAGACACAGACAGTTCTGATCAGTCTGATGAGGAGGTCACCGGTGCTGAAGCTGCTCCCGTTGAAAGATTCAAATCCAAAAGTGGCAAGATCATTTGGAGCTCAGTACCTCCAGATGTACATGGCAGGGCAGATGCTGCAAATGTCATAAAAATGACCCCTGGGATCACAAGGTTTGCTGTGACAAGAGTAAGTGACATCAAGACATGTTTTGATCTGTTTATGCCATTGCCAATAAAAAAAAAAAGTCATTATTGCTATGACAAACCTTGAAGGAAAAAAGTCCACGGCAACATGTGGAATGACCTTCATGATGATGACCTGGATGCCTACATTGGTGTTCTTCTCCTTGCTGGCGTGTACAAATCCTGCAATGAGGTCACGGATAGTCTCTGGGACGCATCGACAGGCAGGAATATTTTCCGGGCAACAATGTCACTTCAAAAGTTTCAAATGATATCAAGAGTCCTCAGATTTGACAACAGAGACACCAGAACAAAATCTGACAAACTTGCTCCCATCAGGGATGTTTGGGAGAAATGGGTGCAGCTCCTTCCACTGATGTTCAACCCAGGGCCAGAGGTGACAGTAGACGAACGTTTTCTCCCTTTCCGCGGAAAATGCCCCTTCCGGCAATACATGCCAAGTAAGCTAGGCAAATACGGCATAAAAATCTGGGCAGCCTGTGATGCAAAAACTAGCTATGCATGGAATCTACAGATTTACACAGGCAAGTCTCCAAGCGGCATCCCTGAAAAAAAACAAGGAAAACGTGTAGTCCTCGATATGACTACTGGACTGCAGGGTCACAACATTACTTGTGACAATTTTTTTTACCAGCTATGACCTTGGACAAGAACTTCTCAGGAGGAAAATCACCATGGTGGGCACAGTGAAAAAAAACAAACCTGAGCTGCCCGCTGAATTGTTGCAGATGAAGGACAGGGCTCCACTTTCCTCAAAGTTTGTTTTTACAGACACCACCACTGCTGTTTCATACTGCCCCAAAAAACGACGGAATGTGGTACTGATGTCCACACTTCACAAAGATGCAGCTGTGTCATCAGGAAGTGACAAAAAGCCCAGAATCATCCTGGACTATAACAAAAACAAAGGAGGAGTGGACAACCTGGACAAGCTGACTGCCACCTACACTTGCCAGCGAATGACTAGGAGAAGGCCAATGGTTGTATTTTCCAACATCCTTGATGTGTCAGCATACAATGCATTTGTGTTGTGGACCCACATTCACCAAGGATGGAATTCAAAGAGAAAAAAAACAAGCGGAGGATGTTTGAGGAACTAGGAAGATCCCTTGTCAAGGTGCACATTGACCAAAGGGAACGGGTGCCCCGAGACCCAGCCACTGCAGCCTTGGTCCAACAACTCCGGAGCTCAACAAGTGCTTCGCCCACACCCACAGCAACACAAAGAGCATCATCACCAGCATCCTCCTCAACCAGCCCTGCCTCAACATCAACCACAACAGCCACAACCCCAGTGAGACCACCTGATTCTAAAAGAAAGAGGTGTCAGGTCTGCCCTAGCAATAAGGACAGAAAGACAAACACATCGTGCTTCGCCTGCAAAAAATACCTCTGCAAAGAACACACAAAAAGTCACTTTTTGCCACACATGCATTTAAATACTAATGCATCTAAAAACTAGTACTTGATTTCTGTTGATTTGATTTGCTTGATTGATTGTTTGTTTGTTTGACCTAGAAAAGCTACTTTTTATTATTATTGCTATTAATGTTAATATAATTTTCATCTTTTATTTGTATTAAAGTTCTATAAAAAAAAAAAAAAAAAAAAAATCTGTTTTTTGCCTTTTTCATAAAGTAGTTAGATATGGGTCAAAATTGACCCGTAACACCATAGATGTTACTAGAGTTAATAATATAAAATATATATATATGTATATTTTTTTTTACATTTAAGAAATGTGTTCTAAAACCCTTCAGTAATAGTCAGGTAATATAACAAACTTTTTTAAGTTTATATTATTCTCTTGAGGTTCCTTTGACAATAATTTTATATTGAAAATGAAGGGTACGCTCTCAAATAAAAGGCCCAGGGGGCCACAACAAAAATATTAAAATCAATCCTTCCATGGATGAGAAACCCTAACAAGGTAACTAAGAGGTAAGAAACAAATTGGATCATAAATAACTGGTTTTTAGGGTATCCTAGGGGTGATTTAAGACACGGGTCAAAACCAACCCGTTAACATAAGAAAGAGTAACAGAAAGCTAACACTAGAGGAAGGTTAAGGGTGAGTGATAATTTTATATTGTATTCTGTGATGGATGGGCAACCAATACATCGACTGAAAGTAGATGCGTCTGTGTACCGGTTTGACAGATGAGTCTGGCAGCTGTATTCAGGACAGATTGTAGTGGAGAGTTTAGTAAGAGGAAACCCAATTAAAAGAGAATTGCAATAGTGAATCAGACAGAGAAACGAGAGAATCAGTGACGAGGGTTTTTGATGTTTCCACGGTGAGAAAAGGGTGAATTCTAGAGATGTTTTTAAGGTGCAGGTGTCAAGAGCATGCAAGTGTCTGAATATGTTGGGTAAAGGTGAGATCGGAGTCAAATACAACCTCCAGACAGCAGGCATGCCACCTCAGTGTAATAGTAAGGCCACAGACAGAAATGAAGATATTAGGTTAGGTCTGTTAGTGGATGGAGGGAACACAAGAAGTTCAGTTTTAGAAAGATTCAATTTCAGATAAAGAGAAGACATTATGTTAGAGACAGTCACTGGTGTTCTGTAGTAGTGCAGGGGTGATGTCATGGGATGAGGCATATAGTTGGGTATCATCAGCATAAAGATGGTATTGAAAGCCAGATCTGCTGATAGTTTGTCCAAATGGGACTGTGTACAGAGAGAAGAGAAGGGGACCTAGGACTGAGCCTTGAACCCCAACCACAAGGGGCAGAAATAGAAATAGCACCAGCGAATGAAACACTAAATGAGCGGTCAGAAATGGGAAGAATAGCAAGAGAGCGGTATCCCTGAGGCCAATAGAGTGGAGCATAGTGAGGAGTAGTTGGTGGTCAACAGTGTCAAATGCTGCTGAGAGATCCAGAAGAATAAGTAGTGAATAGTTCCCTTCAGATTTAGCAGTCAAGAGATCATTGGAGACCTTTGTGAGGGCCATTTCTGTAGAGTGTAGTGCACAAAAATCTGACTATAAGGGGTCCAGAAGAGAGTTAGAGAGATAGATTAGCAGGAGTAGACTAAACGTTCCAGGACTTTAGAGATGAAGGGGAGCTTAGAGACAGCTTGATAGTTAGCAGCACAGGATGGGTCAAGGGAGGGTTTTTAAGTAATGGGGTTATGACAGCATGTTTGAAGGAGGAGGGAAAGATTCCAGAAGAAAGAGGTTAAAAATTTTAGTAAGGTGAGTTGTAACAGCAGGTGACAGAGACCAGAAGAGGTGTGACGAGATAGGATCACTTGTGCAAGTAGTGGGGTGAGAAGAAGAAAGGAGCTGGGAGACTACTTCTGTTACAGGGTCAAATGAGAGTTCACAAGGAGCAAGGGAGGTAAGGGGACTGATGCTGCTTGGAGAACGAGTTATTTCCTGATTGATGTTGTCGATTTTGTCTTTAAATTACAAGGCCATTTTTTGAGCACTCAAGCCTGTGGCAGGTACCCACACCTTTGGCATAAGGAGGAAGTAAAAGGTGTCAAAGATGTTTAGGGTTATTGGAGAAAGAGGTGAAGTAGGCTTGTTTGGCGAGGTGAAGGGTAGCGTTCTAGGCTTTGAGCATAAACCTGAAGTGAGGAAAATCTGCATGTGTGAGATTTTCGCCATAGATGTTCGGCACATCTTGAGCATCGCTGAATAAAGGTGTTTGAGGAATGTGCCAAGGTTGTCTGTACCTGTTTTGGGATTTTCGCCATCCTGTGGATAGGAGATAAGTTGCTGTGATGGAAAAATGCTGCATGGGGGGACTCACACAACTTTTACAACATATGTCCTGCACCAAAGGCTGCTTATTTTCTTATTTACATGAAATTCGCCCTACAAGCCAAAAACACACTGATAGAATTGGCTTCCAAAGAAAATTATCCTAGTGTACGGATTTTTTCCTCCTCTCTGGGAGCAATTCTTCAATCTTCATTGACAAAACAGTGCTCAGTGTGTCGACAGGCCATGATTAAACGGCACATGATGACACCCGTGTGCTGCCCATGCCTCCATAGCCCAATTCACTGAGGTCAGTATTTTGCTGCCTCTGCTCAGACAGGAATAGACCTGCCCTGAGTGGAAATGAACGTGTGCATGAGGCCTTACAAGGTTAATACCTGTGGACTAAAATGTTACAGCAATGGGGCACAATAGAGTGAAAAACAGTTACACATTTCAACAATCACATGACCTGCTGTTGCACTGCCTATCCACTTCCTTGTCCTTTGACACAGTCACCAATCACTGGCCAATGACCCAAGTAAGCCAATAAATGCTGGAGCAGGCATTTCACTATCAAGACCAGGCCAGAGAGTAGGACCAGCCTTATTTACACATTGATCTTAAAGGAATTATAAAAAAGAGGAGTCAAGTAATGCAGTGGAGCTAAAAACAGGAGAATACAAAATTGCTGGAATATAATAAACCCCTAGTATGAATGACTTGTCAGGCCTTACTGCACAGGAAAATGGAACATTCTGCACAAAAGAGACGAGTAAGCATTTTACAGGAGTAGATATATAAATAAAATATATAGTTTTATCAATTTAACCAATAGCTCTACTGCAGGACTAGTTTCCTAGAGTAGCTGGTAGAACTGGAGCTTTGTTACGTCTTATTGCCACATGATCTGCAAAGATATAATGAAGGAAAACTTGAGAAATCGTGACCCTAATGTCAACTTCTGATGCAAGAAAGGCGCCTATGGGCACAATAGAAATTACAAGGTAATTACAATAAGCCCTACAAGCTCAAAAAAAAAAAAAAAAATAAACAGTGGTGCATTAAAGAGGTTTGGCTACTTTCAGACCAATATTAAGAAATAAATCTTGTTTGTATAATAAAAAAAAAAAGTTATACAATTTACCAATATACTTTCTGTATCAATTCCTCACAGTTTTCTAGATCTTTGCTTGATGTCATTTTTCTTACTCCCAATGGATAAAAATCAGTCCATGGTCATGTGATGAACACACAGGTGTACAGCACAGTAATCAGACATCTGCCTAATGACCATGAACTGATTTTTATCCACCGGGAGTAATGAATGAAAGCAGAGATCTAGAAAACTGAGGGATTGATATACAAATTATATTTCAAAATTGTACAACTTGCCCTGGAGGGGTCTGAGTCCGCTCCCCCTCACTGCCCTCCCGTGGCTTGATTAGAGTTACTGGTCAGACAGTACGACTCGTACGCTCCCCTATGTCACGCTACAAGTACTCTGATCTTGCCTGCTCTATGGTGCTGTGTGGAAACTGTTACAGAATGACGGTCCCATGACCCCCATCTCGGGCAACCCAGACTTTCCCACCGCACTTCGCTCTTTTCTCTCTAATACCATGGACCAGCCGCCCCTTAGATTTCATCAGGTTACCACTACCTCTTCCCTCCTTCCCCACTCCAAGTTACTCGATCCACAGGCGGACCCTGGCAGTATTTCCTCCCATTGACAGTATGCCCAGCTCTCACTTTTATGCCACTCAATCTCATGCCCTACACAGGGCATTGCTGCCTTTTGAGTGCTTGTGCCTCTCACCTAGTGCTCCAGCCCACACAGTCTTGCTTATCTACAGCATGCTGATGGAGGACTCTGCCAGCGTACATGGGTGCTTGGGACGTGTGGTCCTTCGCCTATCAGGCATGCCACAAATTCTCTATATCTTGTAAGGCACAGGAAACGAGCTATAAAATTCTCTCGCTGGTACAGAGTACCCTCTGTTCTTCATGAGATCTACCCCTCCGTGTCAGACTGCTGCTGGAGAAATAATGCTGACCGGGGCACGATGACACGTCTGGTGGGGATATACGCTCATACAACCCTTCTGGTCGGATGTCCGACATATCCAGACGGTCACTGGCATCGATCTAGAAGATGACCCTGCCCCCCCCCCCCCCATCTCTATTTTCCAACGTAAATTTAGGAAGCACACCAGTAAACTACAGGGCTTCCTATTGGTGGCAGCGAGATCAGACTCCCCCTCGTTATTGTCTTGGCTTCAAGAGATCCTAAGCATACGAAGTATAGAAACCTTGCTTGCAGAATTGAAACAGGATGAGAGTCCACCAACAAACATGGCTTCTGTGGAATCACTTATTACTCTGCTGAGTTTGTCTGCCTTCCCTTCTATGTCTTCCTAACCTCCCCTTTCTTTCTCTTCTCTCCTTCCTCGCCTTATTACATTGATGTTATGTATATTTACTGGTTTTTGCTCTTATGTGCTGTTTGACTGCTGCGACAGAGCCTGTGGTTCTCCCTCCAGTTACTCCTCTTCCTATCCCTATCCTCCCCCCTGACTTTGATGTCCCTATTTTTAAACCCCTGTCCCCTTCCCTGTATCGTACCTGACATTTTGTTTGACTTGTGCTCTGTTCTTATGAAAAAAAAAAAAAAAAAAAAACTTCAATAACCTTTTTAATGCCAAAAAAAAAAAAAAAAAAAAAATGTACAACTTAAAACAATACTGGTCTCAATATTGGTCTGAAAGTCACCAACCCCTCAGCATCAGCATGGCATCACAGGAAGTTTGGGAGGTGGGTCTTAAGGGGACACTGCTTAGTTTCCATAATCTAATGGAAATAGCACAGCGCCACTACAGGAATTACACCAGGGAGAAGTGAGGATTAAAGATTTGTTTTTCAATCTACTTTGTTCAGATCCTTCAGCTTTTCCGTGTTCCTAAAAGGCAAAACTAGCTAGGTGTATCATTACTTGAAAACGTAGGATTTATGTAGGTAGGTTCAGCTTCAGCAGTCCCCAATACAGTACAACTTCCTACGTTGCACAGTTTTCCTTGGACCCTAAAAGATATTTCTCAAAGTTAAGGAACGATTAGAATGAAGAATATTTAGTACTCTGCAGCCCCTATTACAGCAGTATGTTTTATATTACCCAGCTTTCCTGAGCCTATTAACCCCTTAAGGACACAGCCCAAAAGTGCATTAAGGACCAGGCCTTTATGTGGCAAGAACTTTGAGACGCTTTAACTTACACAAGTGATTTTGAGACTGTTTTCTCGCGACACATTGTACTTCATGTTAGTGGTAAACACTAATCAATATTTTTGTATTTATTTATAAAAAAATAGGATATTTGATGGAAATTTGGGAAAAATTGCAATTTTCAAAATGTGAAATGCTCTGCTTTTCAGACAGCTAGTCATACCACCCAAATACATTAATAAATATTATCTACCATATCTCTGTTTTATATTGACATCATCCTTTAATCGTCCTTTAATTTATTTTGGATGTTAGAAGGCTTACAAGTGTAACAGCGATTTTCCAGATTTACAAGAAAATTTCCCAAATTAATTTTTTAGGGACCACTTCAGTTTTGAAGGGAATTATAAAGGCCTATATATTAGAAACTCCATTTTCAAAACTGCACCCCTGAAAATTCAAAACAGCATTTGGGAAGTTTGTTAACCCTTTAAGCATTTCACAAGAATTAAAACGATATCGAGGTGAAATTTAGACATTTAATTTTTTTCCACTAATCCCTTCATTTAGCCCTAAATTTAACACATTCACAAAGGGTTAAAGGAGAAAATGCATCTCCCAGTTTATTATACAATTTCTCCTGAGCACAGAAATACCCCACATGTGGGTGTAAATTGATGTTTGGGCATTTGGCGGTGCACAGAAGGGAAGGAGCGACACTTGACGTTTGAAAAGCAGATTTTGCTGGAATAGTTTTCAGGTGCCATGTTGCATTTGCAGAGCCCCCAAAGTACCAAAACAATGGAAACCCCCTAAAAGTGACCCCATTTTGGAAACTACACCCCTCACAGAATTCATCAAGGAGTATAGTGAGCATTTTGACCCCACAGCTGTTTCACAGATTTTACTAACATTGGGATGTATAAATGAAAAATTACTAAAACGTCACTTTATCCCCAAAGTTTTCATTTTCACAAGGGGTTAAAGGAGAAAAAGGACCCCATAGTTTGTTAAACAATTTCTCCTGAACACAGCAATGCCCCATATGTGGTCGTAAACTGCTGAATGGGTACATGGTGGGGCTCAGAATGGAAAGAGCGCTATTTTGCTTTTGTAGGGCAGATTTTGCTGGAATAGTTTTCAGGTGCCATGTTGCATTTGCAGAGCCCCCAAAGTACCAATACAGTGGAAACCCCCTAAAAGTGACCCCATTTTGGAAACCACACCCCTCACAGAACATGTCAAGGGGTATAGTGAGCATTTTGAACCCACAGCTGTTTCACAGATTTTATTAACATTGGGACATGAAAATGAAAAATTTCTTTTTTTCCAATAAACTGTCAATTTAGCCCCAAATTTTTCATTTTCACAAGAGGACAAAGGAGAAAAAGCTCCCCAAAGTTTGTTACACAATTTCTCCTGAACACAGAAATGCCCAATATGTGGTTGTAATCTGCTGCATGGGTACATGGTGGGGCTCAGAATGGAAAGAGCGCTATTTAGCTTTAGGAGAGCAGATTTTGCTGGAATAGTTTTCGGCTGCCATGTCGCATTTGCAGAGCCCCTAAAGTACCAATACAATGGAAACCCCTCAAAAGTGACCCCATTTTGGAAATTACACCCCTCATAGAATTTATCTAGGGGTATAGTGAGCATTTTGACCTCACAGTTGTTTCACAGATTTTATCATTGGGACGTAAACATGAAAATTTACTTTTTTTTCCCCAATAAACCGTCCATTTAGCGACATATTTTAAATTTTTGCAAGTGGTTAATAAAGAAGAAAAACACCCCACAGTTTGTTACACAATTTCTTCTGAACACAGAAATGCCCCATATGTGGTTGTAATCTGCTGTATGGGTACATGGTGGGGCTCAGAATGGAAAGAGCGCCATTTGGCTTTAGGAGGGCAGATGTGGCTGGAATAGTTTTCAGGTGCCATGTCACATTTGCAGAGCCCCTAAAGTACCAATACAATGGAAACCCCTCAAAAGGAACCCCATTTTAGAAACTACACCCCCCAAGGAATGTATCAAGGGGTATTATCATTTTGAGCCTAAAAATGCTTCCCAAAAGTTAACCTACAAAGTGAAAATTGAGGTTTTTGAAGAAATATCCAATTTCAGAATATGTTGCAGCCACTTTGTGGCCTCAGAGACATGCACTCCTAAAACTATTAAGTGGGCTATCCCGGGGGAAAAAAATCATATATGTGGGTGTAAACTGCTGCTTGGGAACACAGCAGGGCTCAGAAAGGAAGGAGCACTGTGTTTTTTTAGCTTTTGGAGTACAGATTTAGAGGGACTTTCTGGTCGCCGTGTTATTTTTGCAGAGCCCTGGAGGTGCCAGTAAACGAATTACCACAGAAGTGACCACAATTTTGTAGGGGCGATTTTAGGGTCTCTGCAAATGTGACATGGCGTCCAAAAGCCAACAATCTAAATCTGCGCTCCAAAAGTACATAGAGCTCCCTCACATCTGCACCCTGCTGTGTGCCCAAATGGCAGTTTATACCCACATGTATGACACTGGTGTACCCAGGATAACATACTTAATGCCATATGTGGTTATAAACTGCTGTTTGGGAACAGAAGGGAAGGAGCGCTATTTTGGTTTTTAGAATACAGTTTTGTTTATGGACACCATGTCACTTTTGCGGAGCCCAAGAATTGCCAGTAAAGTGGAATCCACAAACTCGTGACCCCATTTTGGAAACTACACCCTTCAAGGTATTTATCAAGTGGTGTAGCGAGAATTATTAACCCTTAAGTGTTGCATTCTTTTAATTTCCAGAAATGAATGCGCAACTGATAATGAAAAGTTAAAAATGAAATTTTTCCAGAGATACGCCATTTCAGTGCCCGATATGTTGTGTCCAGCTTATGTCTGCAGAGACACACACTCCAAAAACTGTTAAGCGGGTATCCTGGGCGCAATAGCTTTTGGAGCGTTCATCTCTGATACAAGCCGGGCACAACATATTATGCACTGAAATGACGTATTCCTGGGAAAATTGTCATTTTCACCTTTCACAATCAGCTGCGTATTCATTTATGGATAATAAATTATAGCAACACTTGGGGGTTAAAAATGCTCACTGTACCCCTGGATAAATTCCTTCAAGGGTGTAGTTTCCACTGGAACAATGGGCTGAGGTGAACAAAATGGTATTCAACAGGGACAAATGCAAAGTTCTACATCTGGGTAACAGAAATGCAAGAAGCATATATAGTATGGGAGGAATAGTACTAAGTGAGAGTACAGGGGAAAAGGATCTGGGCATAATAATAGATCGCAAATTCAACATGAGTCAACAGTGCGGTGCGGTGGCTAAAAAGGCTAATAAAATTCTAGGATGTATCAAGACGAGCATTGAAGCTAGATCAAGAGAGGTAATTATTCCGCTGTACTCTGCCCTGGTCAGACCCCACCTGGAATACTGTGTACATTTCTGGGCTCCCCAGTTTAAGAAAGACATCGATTTATTGGAGCAGGTCCAGAGAAGAGCAACCAAAATGGTGGAAGGTCTACAAACCATGTCCTACGAGGAGAGGCTAAAAAAATTGGGACTGCTTAGTTTGCAGAAGAGAAGGCTAAGGGGAGACTTAATAGCGGTATTTAAATATCTGAAAGGTTGTCACAGTGCAGAGGGATCTACCCTTTTCTCATTAGCAGAAGGAAGCATGAGAAGTAATGGGATGAAACTAAGGGGAAGGAGATTCAGATTAGACATTAGGAAAAACTTTCTAACAGTAAGGGTAGTGAGAGAGTGGAATAGGCTGCCACGGGAGGTGGTGAGTTCTTCATCAATTGAAATCTTCAAGCGGAAACTGGATAGGTATATAGCTGGGATGTTTTAGGAATTCCTGCTTTTGCAGGGGGTTGGGCTCGATGGCCCTTGAGGTCCCTTCCAACTCAAACTCAAACTCAAAATGGGGTAACATGTCAGGAGATTACACTGTACTGGCATTTCAGCTCTGCAAAAGTGCAACGGCGTCCAAAAACCAAACCGTCCAAGCCTGTGCTCCAAAAACCAAATAGCGCTCCTTCCCGGCTGTGCCCAAACAGCATTTTATACCCACATATGACATTAAGTACGTTACCCTGGGTACACCAGTGTCATACATGTGGGTATAAACTGCAGTTTGGGCACACAGTAGGGCGCAGAAGGGAAGGAGCGCTATGTGGCTTATGGAGTGCAGATTCAGATGTTTGGTATCTGGACGCCATGTCATGTTTGCAAAGCCTGTAAGGTACCATAACAGTGGATTCCCCAAAGGAGTCACCCCATTTTGAAAACTGCACCCCTCAAAGAATTTATCAAGGGGTGTAGTAAGCATTAGTATCCCAGACGTGAATACACAGCGGATGGGGAAAAGTGAATAGGTAAGCTGTGCGGAGTGCATTGGGAACACCAAATTCCCTACTATTTCCCCAGTAGTTCCTATTATTGGGGAGGTCACTCTTGGGGTCACTTCTGGTTTATTTTCCTTCATAAGCTCTAAATCTGGGGTGTCCCCTGATACACGCTCGCACAGCTTATACATTCCCTTCCTGACGCAGCCAGTTATGTTCTAATGATTTGGCGATTTTTGGGGTTTTTGTCTTCACATTGTACGAGCTATATTTTCTTTATTTCTCTGGCAATGTAGCCATATGAGGGCTTGTTTGCGGGGTGAGATGTATTTTGTTATGACATCATCTTTGGGCGCCTATAACTTATTCAATAAATTTTATTAACTCTTTCTTGTTGGATTTAAAAAACAAAACAAACAAAACAAAAAACAAAAAAAACACACCAATTCTAGCACTGCGTTTTAGCTTTGAAATTTTTCACCATGCAGCATAAAGCATAAGTAACATGTTACCTTTATTCTACGGGTCGGTACGATTACGGAGATACCTCATTTATACTGTTTTTTTATGCGATACTAATTTTGCAGAACAAAAACCCATTTGGGGACATAAATTAATTGTTTTTGCATCGCATGGTTTACAGAGTTGGTTTAGGGCTTATTTTTTGCGGGACAACCTGTGCTTTTTATTGGTACTGTTTTGGGGTACATATGACTTTTTGATCACTTTTTATGGCATATTTTGTAAGGTGAGATGGCAAAAAATCATTACTTTTGGCGAGTTTTGTTTCCCCCGACGTTCACCGTGTACATTAAATATTGTTTCAGTTTTATTGTACAGGTTGTTACGGATGCAGCGATACCAAATATGCATTCTTTTTATTAATTTTTAGGTTTTTTTTATATAATTCATTTTATATAGGAAGAGGGAATTTTTGGGGCTTTATTCTATTAATTTTTTTCAAACACTTTATTTTATTTTTTTTCACTTTTTTTTATTTTTTCATGTGTCCCATTAGGACAACTGAGCCAGCAATGCTTTGATTGCTGGCTCAGCACTTTAGACTGCAAGACACGAGCATACCAGTGTCTTGCAGTCTATACAGGAAGTGAGGCTATGCAGACGCATAGCGCTCACTTCCGCAGGTCTCGGCAGGATCAACCAGGTAGTGGGGTCTCCAGGCAGCCTGGGGTCACTGGGCAGACCCCGGGCTGCAGATTATAGATATCGGCACCCCTCGATCTCGCCGTGGGGGGTGCTGATCGGAGCAGCAACATGGCGGAACCCCTTGGATGCCGCGGTCAGTTTGACCGCGGCATCTAAGGAGTTAAAACCTCCGGATTGGAACTCAGTTTCGACTGGGGGATATGGAGCAGGGTGTTAGCTGTCAGTTACAGCTAACACCCGGTTCCGATGCCGCCCGCTCAGTGAGCGAGCGGACGCCCCAGGGCGTATTATTACGCCCTGTTGCACTAAGTACCAAGCGCACAGGACGTAATAGTACGTCCAATGTCGTTAAGGGGTTAAAGGAAAATCTGGCATGGCATAAAAATTAGAGAGCAAGGAAGGAGGTTTATTTAGGTAGATCTTGACAGTGGTCTACTACAGCTGACCATGACCTTTTGCATGGTCCCAGGAATTGAGTAAGGCATACCTGACAAGTTATTGAACAATTATGGAGCTAGTAGGGAGACTTAGGCATATTTAGTAGCAGTTCCTATTACAGTATTATCTTGCATGTTGAAAGGAAAATCTGGAAGGCATACCACAACTATGAAAAAGGAGTGGGAACGTTTCATTCATCATTGTGTTATTAGTCAATTGTTGTATGTAATACACCAGCTTATCCGATTGTTTAATCAATGATTGTTGTACCATGCACATTGTCTGTTACTATGTATATTCATTGGTGATATTTGAAAATCTAATAAAAAAAGTTAATTATAAAAAAAAAAAAAAAAAAAAAAAAAAAAGAAAAAGGAGTGGGAATTTTGACATAGTATAGAGCAGGGGTCGGCAACCCCCGGCACGCATGCCAAGAGTGGCAAGCGAGGCTTTCCTGGAACAGCAGTCCAAATCCTCATCCAGCAATTTCGACCGGAACAAACACGGCCGAAACGAAACTGCTATTATACTGTGGGGTCTTTTCAGACCCCACAGTATAATAAGCGGAGCCCCCGGGGAGGAGATCAAACATAAAAAACAATGTTACTCACCATTCCACCCTCCGCAGCCGCTGAGTTCTCTTCGGGCGCTTCTTCCTGAAGTCAGCTGACAGGGACTCAGGTGTCACGTCTGCGTCTGGCGTCATTACACATAAATGACGCAACGCGACCCTTTGAGACCCAATGAGCGGTAGCTGACTACAGGCAGAAGCGCCCACAGAGAACAGCGGCTGCGGAGCGTGGAATGGTGAGTACACTTTTTTTTTTTTTTTTTTTTGTTTGTCACCTCTTTTCACCCTCTACTTATACTCTGGGTTCTGAAGAGACCCCACGGTATAATAGCTAGTGAGCATAAATTGGAATATTATAAAAGTTAGAATATTATACCGTGTGCAGGGGCCGCTGTGGGATATTATTCTGTATAACGGTGTGTTTTCTGTATTAAGGATGTGTTTTTGCACAGAAAACAGGCTTTTTTTTTCTGTGCAAAAATGCACCAGTTTTACATCGAAGTAAAAGTTCCAATGGCCAAGAATATAGCTGCATCCCGAAACAGTGTGCTTCCACCATAAGGATGCTGCCATACGGTGCTCCTGGACACATTTACCACTAATTGGGGGCTGCACATGTACTTTCATTGCTTCTAATCGGAAAGTACAGGAGCATCCCAGGAAATAGCAGTAAACGCATGTGTCCTAAAGCATCTGGTGGCAGCACTTCTGTGTTATGGTTTGTGGTATATGACGTTAGTTTAGGGGTCGTCAGACTTACAATTATTGACCTGCACTCCAAGTACCTCATCTTTGATTTTTTAATTAAAATCGGCACGCCGAACAAAAAACGTTGCCTACCCCTGGTATAGAGTATTTACAATTTAAGCTCCTCATCCTACCCAGTTTCCCAGAACCATGAAAGGCAAATCTGCAAGCTTTGACATGATTTGGAAGCAAGCAGGCCGATTTGGTATATTTATTCCTTTTACAGCTCCATATACTATAACTCAGCTTTCCCAGAAGTTTGAAAGGCAAATCTGGCAAGTTCCGGAGCAAGGAGGGAGATTACCTAGTATACTACCCAGCTTTTCCATGACAATGAAGTGCAAATCTGGAATGGATATAGATAAAGTGTATAGATAAAAGTGTGCTAGCCTAAATGTAGTCCTCTTCTCTTAACCTCCTTGGATCACATGCACTAACATTAAGAAGGGGGGGGGGTAGACTAATTCAGACTACAGCATTAGCAGTGAAAATGGACCTACATAACACATTAAAACTATCTAAGATGTTGTTTGAGGTACCAATCTGTTAAAGTGATGATTCCTATACCTGGAATATGTTTGAGATGAGATTAATAGAATGGGGTCCAGTTCAAGAAGTAACAAAGTTATATGGTTTACATTGTCATGACTACTTTGGAAAAGCACTCCGAGTTGTAATGGAAGACATGCTCACTGTTTCATTGGGATTTGGACAGAAAATTATACAAGGGAAACTATGTATAATATTGTGCATGTCTATATTAGATTGATTCAATGTGTGTTGATAGCTACCAAGTTATTAAACCACTTCAGTACCGGGCCAATTTCTCTGGTTCAGGACCAGACATTTTAATTATATCATATATACAGTTTTGACGGCTATAACATTTCTATGATTTGGGTTATTCAACTAATTTGTGTGTCATCTTTCACATGGGGCTTTATTTTTGTTATTTTTGCATTTTTTTTATATCTGGAAAAATAAACAAAAGAGGGGGGAAATGTGTGCTTTCCACATGTCATTTTTTTTTTTTTTTAAATAGCACAGTGCTATAAAAAAAAAAAAAAACACTTTAGTTTTCCCTCTGTTATGGTAATTTTTATTTTTTATTTGTGATGTGGGTGTGGTATTGGCGTACTTTTTATTTTAATTTCATTTTTTTTACATTGTGTCTACACAAAGTCATAATAGACTGATTTCACCCGTAACTGGGGCTGATGCCTGCCCAAAGCTACTAAGCTGATCTGTGTTCTGTAGGACTCAGCAGCTCTAAGTCTCTGATCCCCGGTGGATCACATGACCGCCAGGTCATAGAAGAGCCTCATCGAGGCAGCACCCATAGCTGTGTATACAGCGCTCATTGGGATTGGGAAGGCAGGACGGTAATAAACTGTCCCTGCCTTCTCTAGAGGAGCTCTGGCTGCAGTAACAGCTGGTTCGCCGCTATATATAGTCTATGGGCGGTCCAGAACTGGTAAAAAAAAAAAAAAAAAAAAAAAAAAAAGAATCTAGTCACATCAATTTTGAAGCTTCTTTCTGCTCAAGACAAGACTATCACCACAGATCAGTTGACGATTGATAAGATCATGAGTGAAGGAACTTACTATGCTCTGAAACCCAGTCAGATTTCTTTGCTACAACCAGATTATCTTATTGCGTGCAACCATTCAGGCAGGAAAACTATATGCACAAGAAAATCTTGGCAGATTTTCTATCAAGCGCTATACCATAGAGAGTCCCTGCTTTCAGAGTCATATCCATTGGCATCCAATCATGAGAAAAGATAGTCACCAAGCTAGTTCTAGAAATTCTTTAACACTATGCAAAAAGGTTTAACTTAAATCATTTACAAGTTAAGTATGGTTATCCACGTGGGAAAACCCATTTGAATATAAGCCTACATAGCTTACAAAGCATATAAAAAAAGTAATTAAATATAAAAGTCTGAAGGTACAGAATCTGCATAAAGGACTATAAGACTTAGGCTCCATGTTGCAGAAATGCTTTTTTTTTTTTTGTTTTTTAGAGTGTGCTTGAGTCATGAGCGACTTGAAAAGGAATGGAAAATAGAAGGGAAACTTCTAAGCGCTTCCCTTCTGTTAAGTCGACAATTTGGCTTAAAAATCGCAGTAAAATCTGGAACAAAGAAACGCTGCATTTCCGCAATATGGGGCCTACAGGTAACCAATAAAAGTTGCAGGACATACTAGCTGACTATTGTAAAATCACATTTTTTCAAATCGTGAAAAAGTGACTTCAAAAAATATAGATTCCCATAACTGATAAAAGGAGACAATGTGGTCACAGGTGACACTAAACATATTCAACAACATTGTTGGTGATATTTAAAAATCTCTTTTTTTAGAAAAAAAAAAAAAAAAAAAAAAAAAGACAGACTTCTCCCTGGACACCACCCCCCTTGCTCACTCTGGTGGTCACGAATTACAAACCTCTCTGAAATTCAAATATTCAGACTAAATTACGAATTCTAGCCATTTTGCCAAAACCTCAAAAACCAATTTGAGCATACCCTTAAATGGATTTCCGGTTTAAAAAAATAAAATAAGGACAAACAAGATGCATCAATACAAAACTCTTCCTAATATATATACAGTGGGGAAAAAAAGGATTTAGTCAGCCACCAATTGTGCAAGTTCTCCCACTTAAAAAGATGAGAGGCCTGTAATTGACATCATAGGTAGACCTCAACTAAGACAAAATGAGAAAACATCTAGAAAATCACAATGTCTGATTTTTTTAAGAATTTATTTGCAAATTATGGTGGAAAGTAAGCATTTGGTCGCCTACAAACAAGCAAGATTTCTGGCTCTCTCAGACCTGTAACAACTTAAGAGAGGCTCCTCTGTCCTCCACTCATTACCTGTAGTAATGGCACCTGTTTGAGGTTGTGGACAGGTGTCTTTTATACTGATAATGTCAGTCACACTCCAAACTCCACTATGGTGAAGACCAAAGCTGTGGAAGGACACCAGAAACAAAAATTGTAGACCTGCATCAGGCTGGGAAGACTGAATCTGCAATAGGCAAGCAGCTTGGTGTGAAGAAATCAACTGTGGGAGCAATAATTAGAAAATGGAAGACATACAAAGACCACGGATAATATCCCTCAATCAGGGGCTCCATGCAAGATCTCACCCCGTGGGGTCAAAATGATCACAAGAACAGTGAGCAAAAATCCCAGAACCACATGGGGGGGACCTAGTGAATGACCTGCAGAAAGCTGGGACTAACATAAAGGCTACCGTCAGTAACACACTACGCCGCCAGGGACTCAGAACCCGCAGTGCCAGACGTGTCCCGCTGCTTAAGCCAGTACATATCTGGGCCCGTCTGAAGTTTGCTAGAGATGTTTGCATTTGGATGTTTCAGAAGAGTATTGGGAGAATGTCATATAGATGAAACCAAAGTAGAACTGTTTGGTAGAAACATGACTCGTCGTGCTTGGAGGAGAGTGAATGCTGAGTTGCATCCAAAGAACACCATACCTACTGTGAAGCATGGGGGTGGCAACATCATGCTTTGGGGCTGTTTCTCTTCAAAGGGACCAGGACGGCTGACCTGCAGAAAGCTGGGACTAATGTAACAAAGGCTACTGTCAGTAACACACTATGCCACCAGGGACACAGATCCTGCAGTGCCAGATGTGTCCCCCTGCTTAAGCCAGTACATATCATATACATATACATTGCATCCAAAGAACACCATACCTACTGTGAAGCATGGGGGTGTCAACATCATGCTTTGTGGCTGTCTCTTTGCAAAGGGACCAGGATGACTGATCAGTGTACATGAAAGAATGAATGGGCTCATGTATCGTGAGATTTTGAGTGCAAACCTCCTTCCATCAGCAAGGGCATTGAAGATGAAACGTGGCTGGGTCTTTCAGCATGGCAATGATCCCAAGCACACCGCCAGGGCAACGAAGGAGTGGCTTCGTAAGCATTTCAAGGTCCTGGAGTGGCCTAGCCAGTCTGCAGATCTCAACGCCATAGAAAACCTTCGGTGGGAGTTGAAAGTCCGAGTTGCCCAGCGGGGAGCCCCAAAACATCACTGCTCTAGAGGAGATCTGCATGGAGGAATGGGCCAACATACCAGCAACAGTGTGTGCCAACCTTGTGAAGACTTACAGAAAACGTTTGACCTCTGTCTTTGCCAACAAAGGATATATAAAGTATTGAGATGAACTTTTGTTATTGACCAAATACTTATTTTCCACCATAATTTGCAAATAAATTCTTTAAAAATCAGAATGTGATTTTCTGGATTTGTTTTCTCATTTTGTCTCTCATAGTTGAGGTCTACCTATGATGTCAATTACAGGCCTCTCTCATCTTTTTAAGTGGGAGAACTTGCACAATTGGTGGCTGACTAAACACTTTTTTTTCCCCCACTGTATATATCCTGGCAGTATCTGATTTGAATAGTACACAGTTATCCCCTTGCAGACAACCATATGAATGGTCAGTGCCCTATCCAGGGTTTACCCAGATAGCACACACCCATTCATTTCTATGGGCCCATACCATGACCGTGAATTACATGGTCCTGTGTGCGGGCCAACAGTCCTTAAATTAAAGGGGCCGTGGAAGCCAGTGCAATGGATGACATCTGTACGTCACCGTCCCTTTCATACACAGCAGCTGGTAAACACACGGTCGTGTGCAACCGACTTTACATATATAGTATGGTTAAAAAAAAAAATTCCATCAAGTTCAACCAGGGCATTGACAACAGCTGTGAGTTGTTTACAAGCTCACTACCCCACCCTGAAAGAAGTTCAGCCAGCAAATGAGATCACAGCAGCACTTGCCACTTGAAGCCACTCATACTGACCTGGAAGCTATTACCTGGTCACATATGCAGTGCTGCATGGAGAAAAGAAATCTTACAGATATCAGGCTGTGTGTCTCTTGTGATTTCATTCCAGGGGAGAGTGGAGAAGGTGGAGCAGACAAAGAGCAGGAAGATGAATCGTACGAAATATAGTTTTTCCACAGATTCACTGCATGTAAATAACAGATACAAGGAGTAGCAAGAAAAATAAAACCAAGCAAAGGGTGTACAAGGGAACCGTGATTATTTAGCACTGGTGTGGACGTATTTTTAGATAATTTTCAGAACGACCTTTTAGGTCCCCATGGTTTGTCAAAGACTAATGTTATACTTATTTATAATAAAAAAAAAAAAAAAAGTGCAAGAATAAAGCCCAGAAAAAAAAATAGATCAGTATATATAGATGCACATCTTCTTGACCACCAGCTCGCTATGCTAATAATGAAGTGTGCCATGATGTGGCAACACTAAGAATGCAGAATAGTTCTCTCTATCAATATGGTTATGTTCATGGGAATACCCATTTAAGTATGAGTGATCCTTGATAAACAGCCAAATCTCCATTTTTTTTTTTTTAATGGGCCATTCTCAGTTGATCAGAGAAACAGATGTGAATAGCCCCTTAGACTGTGAATCCAACCTAAAATTGGCAGAGAAAAGTCCCACCAGTTTTATTTTTAAGATGTAATAGGGTATGATTTATCTAAAGAGGTGGAAAAGTAAAATGAGGCAGTTTTCTGCAACCAATCTGGTGTCAATCGTCATCTCTCCAAGGCTCCTTTAATTAAAGTACTTCTGTAGTTCATATAGACATTTTCTCCCCTGTACCTTCCCTTGTAGGATTATTTAGTAAAGTGCACGACATGCAACTTGCAGATAAAACACTGTAAAAAGTAAACTGTCAAATCCTGGAGACTGAGCCAGATGACGGCAGATTTTATACTTGTATAATACAGGTTTGTGGCAATATTATGGCTACAAATCCTGTAGTGCCATCCTCTGATAATGACTGATAACAGAATAGTGAGTGCTGCAATATTCTGATAATGCAGTCAGTCAATGAGGCTATCAAGAATGAAGTACCTGCGAGCTTCTATAGGCTAATACAAGATCACGTGAGTGCTTTCCTGTAACAATGGCTGATAGAATAGCAAGCAAGTGCTGTAATCCACTGATAATGCTGTATTTTCAGTTAAGTAACTGCAAGCTTCTATTGACCAATATGGGTGATGTGAAGTGATCTGGAAGCAGGTCCTTGATGTGGAAGCCAGTGAAATTATATTTGCTTTTGTTTAGCAATGATAGGTCGTGGAGAGTTGACACCAAGCCTCAAAACTTCAGATTTATCTATGTGCCAAATTTGGTACAGATTGAGCCAGTAGTTTGGCCACAGAGACAAATTAATTTCTACATACAGCATAACTTTCGATATTTTGTAATAATCCTGGCGCAGAAAAGCTCAAAGAATGAACACATCTGTTTAAAAGCGTGCAATGCTCTTAAGTGCTACAACCAACAAAATCCAATACAAGCATATATCATCCTGATAATCCATACTTATCTCAGATTACACAGGAAAACTAAAGATTAGAACAGATCCCATAAACTTGTTAACTGATAGGATTATTCTGCACATGCTTAGCATCAGTTTAATCATGAGCTGCATACTACACACAAAGCAATATATATATATATGTATATATTTTTTTTATTTTTTTGTAGTTTTAGCATATTGGCCCGATAGCTCACTTTATTTTTACAGAATAAATGTTGCATTTAAAAATATACCTCTAGGAAGTTAATTTACATATAACACTCCAGAGGCCATAACCAGTATACATTGATTTAAAAAAAAAATTAATAAAATGGTCAGGGTACAGCAGCAGTCAATGAAGCATGTAATTTGGCAAAATCTACAGTTTGGTACATCCTGAGGAAGAAAGCAAGCACTGGTGATCTCATCAATGCAAAAAGACCTGGATGTCCACAGAAGACAATAGTGGTAGATGATCGCAGAATAATTTCCATAGTGAAGAAAAACCCCTTCACAACAGCCAGCCAAGTGAACAACACTCTCCAGTAGTCATATCAATATCCAAATCTACCATAAAGAGAAAACTGCATGAAAGTAAATACAGAGGGTTCACTGCACAGTGCAAGCCACTCATAAACCTCAAGAATAAAGCAGCTAGATTGGACTTTGGCCAAGTCAGTCACCTGATCTCAACCCAATTGAGCATGAATTTCACTTGTTAAAGACTAAACTTCAGACAGAAAGGCCCACAAACAGCAACTGAAAACTGCTGCAGTAAAGGCCTGGCAGAGCATTAAAAAGGAGGAAAAACAGCAGCATCTGGTGATGTCCATGAGTTCAAGACTTCAGGTAGTCATTGCCAACAAAGGGTTTTCAACCAATTATTAGAAATTAACATTTTATTTACAATTATTTAATTTGGCCAATTACTTTTGAGCCCCTGAAATGAAGGGATTGTGTGTAATAAATGCGTTAGGTCCTCACATTTTTATGCAATCATTTTGTTCAACCCAATATATATATATTATATATTTCAAGCCCTGGTCTCCATTACACTCCACCAAGTCATTAGACTGAATGGGAGAGAGCTAAGTCCTGCCCCCTCTTGAACTTCCTGCAATGTCATGCTAGCATTTGTAGCAGTCTTCAGCTGGTAATGGCACTGTACAGAAGCTGATCTGAATGAAGGATAAGTTCCCATCTGTGCCAGGCTGTTCATTCTGATGAGTCAGAGAACCAAAACAAGCGGACATCTATAATAGCTGATGCAGACAGAGTCTAACAGACCCCACTGACTGTAATTGTAATGTTTTGAAATGGAAATTGGCAGATTAAAAAGTTGTGCATGCAAAAGACTCACACAGATGTGAACTTGGCCTAAACATAAGAGCAGAGGAGAAACTCAGGCAAGAAGGTAGTTCCCATAATTATATACAGAAAACATTGGAAAAGTGATCTATTCGCAAAAAAAAAAATGGTTTAAACATTCCCTTTAAATAAGGGGTTCACACTACGCCTATTTAATGTTCATTGCTCTCAGTCACAGGATGAAAGACAGACATTAAAAAGGGGCCTTTCACCACCTTCACCAAGAGCTTAAGCATCTTTTAATATGCCCTGCTTTTAATTTTCTCTAGCCTTCACATGGGGTTCTGAGCTGGTTATGATCCTAGATCACATGTTTGGAACCAGCCCCTGGGTCTCACTGCCTCCCTCCTCTCCAGTATTCAGAGGTAGTCTCCTGTGTTATGGAGTCTGGCGTTACTATACTCTGCCAGCCCCCAAAGCACATGCTTACAGCACAATCTGAAGAATGAGTTGGACACTTTACTAGGTGAAAAATATGCTAATTTCTCAAATCTGAAGAGATGGGTTCATAAGGGGCTTCCCCATACAAAGACACCACTGGCATGCTGTTCTTTCCACAAAAAGCATCTTGAATAGCAGGGCAAGAGGTGGAGTCTTTACTTTCAAAATTCAATTGCAACAATGGACCGCACTTAGTGTGAAGTTGTCCAGAAATTCCCCTATCAGTAAAAGGGTGAGCTTACATTTTCATGTTCAAAACCAGGTGTGCAACAAAGGGGAGGAATATATGTAGGACACGAGCAATCCACTACAGAGTATGGCTTAAAAAAAAAACAAAACCTGAATATGGAAGTTAGTCTTTATAGAGAGTCTTTAAATTTATTCCTGAAGCATCCACAAGCTCAAAAAATTGCATCAAACCCCACAGCAGAATTTTTCAAAACAGTGATGTGTGAAACTAGACTACACATTTTCTGGACCTGTGTGGTCTTTGGATATTGAGCAGCCAAGAACAGGTGGTCATTGCCGTACTGTGTCAGCCCCACCAATTTAATTAAAAAAAAAAAAAAAAAAAAAAAACAGGATCAGAGAACCCCTTAAACGGCTTCCCAACATTCACTGGAAGAGTACAGTGGATGTCAGGGCTTTAAACATTGCACAGCCATAGCTGCAGGATATCCACTGTTTTAAAGAGCTGAGAGCCAGCAGTTAAACCTGTAAGAAGATCACGCAAGTGCATTTTCTAACTCCAGCCCATTTAAATGTTATCAAATTTCCCAGTACATTGTAATATTAATTGGTTCCATTACAGAGTAAAATTTGTCCTGCTAATAAGCCCTTAACACAGCTGTGCACAATAATTTAAATTTATGAATTTTAGAAGGTGTGTATAAAGCAAAAATGAAAATGTTATGGTGCAAAGAAGTTAAAATTGGTCAGCAGTAATTGAAAACCTGCAGTTTAAGAGGTGTGGATTACAGGCTTTGCTTGAACTATGGCAATCCAGCATGCACTGGCTTCCTTATCTACTCTCCCTCCCATTTCAGTCAACTTTACAATGAGCCTGTGATGCACTAAATGTTCTCAGCATCACCACAATACTCCTCCAATCCTTCTGTGCATACATGTGCAGCCAATACTGCTTCACATAATCTGAGGATTCTTATTAACCGCAAAATACTATCAACTGGCTTACTTTAACAGCAGTTATGCATACTTCCACCATAATTTTCTAGAGGGATTACAGGTGAGGCAGGCAGACTTACAAAAAGCATTTAGTCCATTTTTTTTGCAGTATACAATTGCATTAGACTGTATAACATTTAGTCTTTGGTTCATCTCTAACCTGAATTGTGACAAATAGAAGTTTCTACCTAAACATTTCTCCTGTTTTACAAGTGCCTGTGTTTGATTCACACATTTTTCTAAATCTAAAATGAAGCCTAGCATAAGCAGAGGATTCTTTAAGGAGAGCTTTTTAACCAGAAGCCCTGCAGATTGTTTCAGGTGACCCCAGTGTTTTCCCCTTGTGAATGAGTACCTACAAGTTGCAGAGTTAACCAATTTTGTAAAGATAAGAGAGATAAGTAGCAAAATCCTTGTTGCTCATAAGATTTAATCTGCATATTGATTAAGAGCAATCTTTGCATTGCACTGATTCACAAGGAAACTTTGATTCAGGTGACCCCAACCTATTTGCAGGGCTGGGTTCACATGTGGGATTCTTATGAAAGCCTGCCATTAAAGCATGACTAATCTTTCAAGCTTTATTTTTTGCAGCATATTTATCAATTTTGTAATATACTGTGTTATATGTTGGCTTTTTTTTCCATGAAATCCTACACTTTATTTTTCTTTATTGAGTGCTACATGGCGCTTTCACTAGGAATAAGGGGGTGGGCTCTTGTTTATAACACAAGGAAGCTTAGGCTGAAGGAGAACGTCACTTTAACAGTACTCCAGCTTTATAAAACACAACAGAACTTGTGGCGTCACATTAAAGAAGAGAATCATAGGTTTTAACTGCAAAGTTTCCCACTGTATAAAAATACATCAATTCCAATCATTTTCAACAAGATTCCTCTGGCAATTTTACAACTTGAACTCTAATCTTTCATATGACATCAAAAGCACTGTTCTAGGTTTTATAATGCCTAAGATAATTGTCAAAGTGACAGCAGGATGGGCAATGAGCAGATCACTAAAATCTGCAGCAATAATGATACAGAACATAACTACTGAACAGAACATTCTATTCACTTATGCAAACTCTGGTGAAGCAATGCCCATTTAACTTCTTAAAAGGGATTGGCCACTTTCAGATCAATAATGACAGACAAATGTTATTTGTATAATAAAAAGTTGTACAATTTTCCAATATACTTTCTGTATCAATTCCCCACAGTTTTCTAGATCTCTGCTTTCCATCATTCATTCTGCTTACCACTAGCAGATGAAATTCTGACCATGGTCATGTGATGAACACACAGGTGCACCGCTTATAACAGAGTACAGTAATAAGACATCTGCTTGGTAACGAGCTCATCACATGACCATGGTCAGAATTGAATCCACTAGAAATAACAGAATGAATGACAGCAAGCAGAGATCTAGAAAACTGAGGAATGGATACAGAATATATTGGAAATTTGTATATCTTATTATACATACAAAATTTGTCTCAGTATTGGTCTGAAAATGGCAAACCCCTTTAACATGTGCTGTAATAGTACAGGGTAGCCGCCGAGGTGATAAGACATTGAGCAGCAGTTAGTCGTAATGTACAGCTAACACCCTGCTCTAGCACCCACGGTTGGCGCTGAGCTCCAATCGCAGGTATTAATCCTTTAGCTGTCAGTCAAACATGACCATGGCATCTAAGGGGTTTCTGTATAAATCTGCACTGAAATGCCCACTGGTTGATCCTTCACTTAGGCTGACAGCCTATATACACTAACACGTTTATTGCAGTGTATACTACTGAACCAAAACCAGTTTAGGGTCACTTAGAAATGTCCTTATTTTTGAAGGAAAAGCACAGTTTTTTTTTCAACAACATTAAATGAATCAGAAATGCACTCTATACATTGTTAATATGGTAAATGACTATACTAGCTGCAAACATCTGGTTTTTAATGCAATATCTACATAGGTGTATAGAGGCCCATTTCCAGCAACCATCACTCCAGTGTACTAATGGTACATTGCGTTTGCTAACTGTGTAAGAAGGCTAATGGATGTTTAGAAAACCCTTGTGCAAGTATGTTAGCACAGCTGAACACAGTTTTGCTGGTTAGAGAAGCTATAAAACTGACCTTCCTTTGAGCTAGTTGAGAATCTGGAGCATTACATTTGTTGGTTCGATTAAACTCTCAAAATGGCCAGAAAGAGAACTTTCATGTGAAACGCGACAGTATTCTTGTTCTTAGAAATGAAGGCTATTTCATGCAAGAAATTGCCAAGAAACTGAAGATTTCCTACAACGGTGTGTACTACTCCCTTCAGAGGACAGCACAAACAGGCTCTAACCAGAGTAGAAAGAAGTGGCAGGCCCCGCTGCACAACTGAGCAACAAGACAAGTACATTAGAGTCTCTAGTTTGAGAAATCGACACCTCACAGGTCCTCAACTGGCAGCTTCATTAAATAGTACCCGCAAAACGCCAGTGTCAACGTCTACAGTGAAGAGGCGACTTAGGGATGCTGGCCTTCTGGGGTGAAATTTCTCCAGATTACCTCAGCAAATTAACAGCTAGAATGCCAAAGGTCTGCAATTGTTGCAAATGGAGCATTCTTTGACGAAAGCAAAGTTTGAAAGAGAAAATTATTATTTCAAATAAAAATCATTATTTCTAACCTTGTCAATGTCTTGACTATATTTTCTATTCATTTTGCAACTCATTTGATAAATAAAAGTGTGAGTTTTCATGGAAAACAAAATTGTCTGGGTGACCCCAAACTTTTGAACGGTGTGTGTGTGTGTGTGTGTGTGTGTGTGTGTGTGTGTGTGTGTGTGTGTGTGTGTGTGTGTGTGTCATTTTGGCTGCACAGTAAACAGTAAAAACAAAGACTAAAAGTCAACCCAATTTTCAATTTTTTTCCAGCTTCCCAATACATCATATGGAACATTAAATGGTACCATTACAAAGTAAATAAGTAAATTTGTCCCTGCAAAAATTAAGCCCTCATACGGTCCTGAACGAAAAAAAAGTTATGGCTTTTGTCAAAAACAAAATTGAAAAACAGCTGCAACAAGAAGGATAAATCATTACAAAAATGCCACTGGGTCCAAGAGGACCTCCTGTTTGAACAGCAACCCATGCTTAAAGGGAATCTGTCAAGGCAATTTGGGACACTAAACCACCCACACGTCCATATGGACCTTGGGTTTAGTGTCCCAAATCACACAATCCATGGCCGCATTAAAAATAAAAAAAAAGCTTCATACTCACCCTGCCGCTGTACTCCCTGAGCCTGCGCAGTTCTTCAATGAAGACAGAGGAGTACTCCTCGACTTCAGTGCGCATGCCCCTCAATTACGCAGTGAAGCCAGGGTGTCCATCTTTGGCTTCATTGAAGAACAGCGCAGGTGCCAGGAGGTGTGCCTCATGAATAAGCCGGACCGATCTCACCAAACAGCGTTCATTGGACCCTTCTCTAGGTAAGTATAAAGGTTTTTTTTATTTGTTTAATGCGCCTGCAGATGCCAGGCGATCTGGGACACTAAACCCCAGGTCTATAAGGATCTGTTGGTGGTTTAGTGTCCCAGATTGACCTGACATTCCCTTTAAAAAAAAAAAAAAAAAAAAAAAAGGGATCATTAAATTATTGAAGGTGAAGCAAGCAGGATAAGAAAAGAACTACTTAGGGGTGATGGACAGAATGAGTAAAAATAAAGTCATTGGCGTGTCCCTTTTTGAGGCCACAGCCTTGTTAACCAGCTGATCACTGGTAGCTCATTTCAATATAGGCCAAGATTTTGAACCTGGAAAACCAGTTAAAAAGAATGTCATCAGAACCCAGCCCTGCAGGTGACCTTAACCCTTGTTTTCCCTTGTGA
The DNA here is from genome assembly GCA_947044405.1 of Leptodactylus fallax. Lineage (NCBI taxonomy): Eukaryota > Metazoa > Chordata > Amphibia > Anura > Leptodactylidae > Leptodactylus > Leptodactylus fallax. The sequence goes on from CAMRHE010000226.1 coordinate 2,947,159, forward strand.
ATCAGTGCCTCCATTGCAGAGATTCTATTTTTGTTATTCTATAAACAAGCTCTGGAGCAACAATAGCATTGCCATTTACTTCTTTGGAACAGAAACAACCCTTGTTGCTCCCATAAGTTCATTTGCATAATGACAAAAACAGCAATCTCAGCAGAAAAAAAGGGATGGATTCACAAGGGAAGAACAAAGTTTGATTCAGGTGACCCCAACCTATCTGAGGGGCTGGAACGATATCCTGGGTTCTGGTGAAACGCCATGTATGGAGCTATGCAAGGCTTCCCATTTCTGGTGCAGGATGTAGATTTTGTGGATTCCATTTTAGGGACCAATTTTATTCCTTTTTTTTTTTTTTTTTTTTTTTTTTTTAGAAAGACAGACAACTTAGGCATTTCATTATTATTCACATTTTATCTAAATATTTGTAATGAAATTGTAAAGTTATCCCCCCACAATTTCCCCACCATTCCCAAAGGGAGCTTGAACCTGTGATTATTAGATCACTTCGGCTAGAATACTGAATTGCAATCTATGGTACAGGCAAGCCTCAATAGTAATCTTGCCATGACAAGCTTTGGAAACTTCAGAAGGCTCCCAGGCTGCCATAGCAACCACTGAGCAGTAAGTGTTAGACAAGTGAAAGTGAAAGTCTTAATTCCTCAGATGCTGTGGTCAACTTAACCCCTCATATGCTGACTGTGTTAAGTGTCTGCTATCAGATGTCTCTGATCACAGGCACTGCTGCTAGGTGCTGTGTAAAACTGTGCCAAGGTGTCTGCTACGCACCTGAGCCAGCACCATGTTTTAAACAGTGCTAGGATGCGTTGTATATGTAGGGCAGATGTTGGCAACTGTACAACAATCTTAGAGGGGTTGATCAGGAAAAAAAAAATTCCTGGAGGCCAGGGAAGTTAAAAAAAAAAAAAAAAAAAAAAAAAAAAAACACACACACAGCACTCTTGTCCATGGTACTCCAGTGCCCCAAGCCTCTGTTCGGTCCGACGGTACACTGGCAGAAGTCCCCACTGCACATGACCACTGAGGTCACAAAGGTGGCGTTAGAAACAAATTCCTCTTTTCTACCAAGGAGGTCTTTACACATCCCCCAGAATTACCCAGAAATCTTAGTAGCGCATGCAAAGTCTAATAGTCCCCACATTGTGCCTCCCTAATGCAACATAGTTTCCATAATAAAATGGGCACAAATGAGCAGATGGCAAACATAACAGCTGTTTTCATTGGAATTTCATTGCAGGTATAGCATGAAGAGCAGTTAAAAAAGGTCTGGCATATGCCAAAGGGGTTCAGTGATTTACTTAAACAGGGCAATACTGCTGTTCCTAGCACAGCAGGTAGCCAGGGCACAGGGAAAAACAATGAAGCAAGCTGTGGGCTAAATCACCACAGCAGCCCATTATGATCACACACAGGTGATCCCACAACAGTCAGACTTCCACTGATATGAAAATTACAGCATATCGAAGCAATATGCCATCTTTTGACAAGATCGTAGTACTGTTCAGTACTGTAACACAATGTCTGATGAAGGGAGCTAGTACTTCCGAAAGCTTACTATAGTGTATATATACACTATACTAAATATACTCAGCCTCTAAAAGATATCGCCTTATTTCTTCACTCTTCCACTATTTTCAATGGCTAACACGGTACAACATTATACTACTACTATATGAAGCATGTGAGACTACACATCTCATTAGGTACATTCTCACATGCTGAGCATCAGTAGTATGTTAGGCAGCTAACTGCCACCCAGCAAAACCATGTGCATTTTAACGTGAATAGCATCCACAGGCAAGACTAGCTGAAAGCACTTTATTTCTTTAGTAAAGGTTACGCAGCCAAAATACACACCAAAAAGCCATGAGTTCACAGTAAGAACATTCACACGGCAGAATTTGGCACAGATTATGAAAAGGATTTCACCTCACCAAATTCCACACAATCTGCATCCCATTGTTTTTAGTTGAGGGCAGAGACTGAAGCTGGATGCTTCAAAAAAAAAAAAAAAAAAAAAAAAAAAACACAGACTTCTGGTGGGTTCACATTTGCAGCAGAACTCCATCCACCGCGAATCCGACCTAAATGTCGGAAAGCTGGATAGGGAAAGGTTTGTGACGCTTTGCTTAAAAACCCATTCACTTGAATGGGTTTTTCAAGCAATGCACGGGTGTGCGCTTATATCCTCGGTGCCTCGAAGCCAGTTTTTTTCCGTCTGAAACAAACTCGGATATGCAGCACTGTGTCTGACGAAAAAAAAAATTGGCTTCGTGGCGTAGAGGGTGAAAGCGCACACCCGCGCATTGCTTTAAAAACCCATTCAAGTGAATGGGTTTAAGCAAAGCGTCGCAAACCTTTCCCTATCCAGTTTTCCGACATTTAAGTCGGATTCGCGGCATATAGAGTGTCGGTGCAAGTGTGAACCCACCCTCAAACTATATTCACAGTGAATAACAGTTGTGTGACATCTTTTTAAACAGACTTAAAAAGGCAGCATTAAAGAGGTTATCTAGGCTAAATGTTTTCTAGTTAGGCCAGGGAGGTGAAGGGGGGGAAAAACAAAAAAAAAAAAAAAAAAAAACCCACACTTACCTGTCCCCGATGCTCCTCCCAGGGCAGTCTGGTCTGGTCGGCTGCCTTCTTGTTGATTAATTTCTCACATTCCGGATCCCTTCTGCTGAGGCGGCTGATTGGCCTCAGGCCCGGTTCACATCTGTGTTCAAAATCAGTATGTGAAATTTCAAAAACTGATTTTGAACAGTCCGGATTACAACCCATTGATTTCAATGGGTTTTAAAAGTAATCCGCATGTATCAGTTTTGTGCCATTTCCGTCTGGGTCCCACTTTTTTGTGCGGAGAGAAAAGTAGAACTTGCAGGACTTTGTATCTGTACTAAAAATAAGGATTCCAGACAGACACCTTAAATTTAAAAAAAAAAAAAAAAGTCTATGGAAAATGGATTACAAACTGATAGCAACCAGTTTGTGTCCGTTTTGCAATCCGTTTTTCTCTCTGCGCATGCTCAGAATGAAGGGAGTAGGAAAACAAAACGGATTGGTCAGAAACGGACACAAACTGATTGCTATCAGTTTGTAATCCTTTTTTCTTCCCCCTTCATTCTGAGCATGTGCAGAGCAAAACAGATTGCAAAACGGACACAAAAGATTATCCCAAGGGATATTCGTTATAGAAACCAAATTATCGTTCTATGAACTTTTGTCCAAACTGTTGGGTTTCTGGCCAGCCCATATTTTGAAAACCATGCCCACAATACACAAATTGTCCACAGGTCAGTCAGTTTAGCACATACAAACTATTACAACCAATAGACAAAAAAAAATCCAAGACAAGTTTGTCACAACCAAAATTTATTTGGTCGGCCATTTGGTACGAATGGTTAGTTTTTTGAACAAACCACCATCTGCCATATTTACCAAAATGTGCTGCTTCAGTTGTCTAAAATCTGATGTGTATGGACAGTTATAGGCCCTCAGATTCTTCCTCCAAGCACAGTTGTATTGCAGTCTATTGGACTGTCTATTGCAGTATTTGGGGGCTAAAAGTCTTTAAAAATATTTTAAATAGTAAAAGTAAATTTAAGTATTCCTGTGTCAAAAAGTTGCAAGAGTCAGAATATAGTGACAAAATAAATTAGCAAGTTTTGAATCACCTATAAACATGTCATTTTTACTGCACAATGAGCGCTGTAAATACAAAAACTTAAATTCACTATATACATGGAAGAAACTTATAGTAATGGTATCCCCTGGCGAAATAGCAGCCTCTTAGCATGGTTCTGTCTACAGATTTATTTCCATTACTGAAAACTTCACACTCCTCCATAGCTAAAAATACTCACACACTAAGGAGTATTTTTACTCTTCTAGAAAAATAAATAAATAATGTAGTGCAACATGAGTGTTTGTGAACATTACCCAAATGCTGTGGAGCCCTTTTGTAATATTTAAAGAGGACCTTTCCTATCCTCATGCACATGCGGTTTTATATACCACTAGAAAGCCGACAGTTCACTGAATTTAGCTCACTGTCAGCTTTCCCGTTATGTGCCCCGGGGCTGGAGATATCGGTGCTGTTGGTTTAGGCACTGAACTCTGCCCACTGTCAGAAGGGCGTTCCTGACAGTCTAGCTGGGCGGTAAGGAACACCCCCCTCTGACAGTACAGGGCTATGGACCAGTACTGTCGGAGGGGGGTTCCTCACAGCCCAACTCAGGAATGCCCTTTGACAGTGGGAGGAGATCAGTGTCTAAATTAGCGTTTATTCTCCAAGTGGGCTGTAACTATTTTCTAATTTTCTCTTATTTTTAGAGCACCATTAGTTCCACAGTGCTAAACGTTTGAGAGGTTACATACAAAAAACACAAAGTACAATATTAACAGTGACCAACTGGTATAGTGATATAGAGGGCCCTGTCTGCATAGGCTTACAATCTATGAGGTAAGGAGGAGAGACACACTAGGTAGGGGTAGAGGCTACTCATATGTGTGATGGCAATAGGGTTATTGCAGACTGCATGCTTTCCTGAAGAAATGAGTCTTCAGGGTCTTCTTGAAGGTAGTGATTGTGTTGGGACAGTCATTTTGTGGCATGGAGTTCAAGTATAGGGGAGGCACAGGAAAATTCTTGGTTGTATGAAGAGCAGAGCAAGGATTAGAGATGTGTAGGTAGCAGGAGATTAGGTCATAGACAGTAAACGGCCTTGTATGTTAACATTAGCATTTTAAAGTATTGGCTGGGCGACAGGTAGCCAGTGAGAGCACTGGTAAGGGGAGAGGCTGATTAAAAACGAGGGGAGATATTAATTAAGCGAGGGGGAGTCAAGGGTGGACTAGACTGGAAAGAGCATTTGCTGGGAGGCCATGGAGAAGGCTGTCACAGTAGTCTAAGCAGGAGTGTATGAGGACATGGACTAAGGCTGGGCAACTTATTGAAAGAACCAACCCAGATAATCGACAATTTTGGTTGTGTCGGTTATTTCGGTTTGGTTATTACAATATTCGTGAGGTTCCACTTGAAGTTTTATTTAGGCCCGAGCACATACAAACCTAAACTGCTATAATACTCTGGGGTCTCTTCAAGCCCCAGGGTATATAATAAGTGGAGGTCCAGAGGAGACCAAAAAAAGAAAAAAAAAAAAAGAAGGATAGGCTAAGGCCCCATGTTGCAGAACACAGCTTAACACTGCAGAAGTGCACCACGTTTCAGCAGCTTTTTTTGCTGCAATTTTCTCCCCTTCTTAAACCTCTCAGCATAGTAGCACTCTTGGTTCGAACAAAAACGCCAGGCAAGTTCACGCAACATATTCCACCCACACATTAGAAGAAAAAGCACCGCCACTCATTGCCATTAAAAAAAAAATCCTGTTAAATGTCAGCACCATGGCAGGCAAATGCTGGAATATACAGGTAAGGGCGACAACTGTTTCACATGCATCCTCAGGGCCACACTTTTTTGTTAAGAATAAAGAGAAGGGCTGTGAGGAGAAAGATTTTCTCTATATTGTGGTTGAGCAAGCAGGAGAAGGCTACTAGACAAACTCTTGATAGAGAGACTTTTGGACCAGAGATATTTGAGTATCGCCGGCGCAACAGAAGTACTGAAAACCATGGGATTTAGTATTTCGTACTTTGTGACAGGCTCTGTGCACAAAACACTGCATTTTTAGTATGCTAGCTATGTTTCACAGCTAGCACACCAACCCATTATATTCTAATGGCCTCATACACACCTGTTTATAACCATCAGTCCATTTATGGGAGGGACCCAGTGCAAAACTCAGGACAAGTACTATACCTGAGTTTTGCAGCCTGTGCTCAATTAAAAAAGTGAATGGATCCATGAAGGTATGGGCGACAAATTGACATCATCCATATGCGGTCTGTGCACTTGCAGGTTGTGTGAACCTAGCGTCAGCCTCATGGAATCAGCAGATACAATAGTGAACTACATTTGCATTTTTGGAACTCGAGCTCCTCTAAATGAAAGCCATTTCACCTTAAACCTGTTTTGCTCTCCATTATCCCTTCACTTATCACATGTAAAACAGCAATAGTTGATAAACCACCATTATAGAGAATAGGAAGATTACACTAGCCACTGTATTAGTGCCATTTGTCTTTACACGTTTATATGGTGTACAAAAAATTAAAGAGTGCAGTTCACGTGTCATCAGGGTGCTTCAACCAAAGCAGGTTAATGCTACATGTTAACTTCTAGAATCATTTTGCTCTACTAGTCACTGCCCCACCCACAAATAAGAAAATGGATATGTTAACGGATATGGGTACATTTGCCAGCCGCATCAGAACTACAACTCAAACGGAGTTTCATTGGAAGTAAAACAGAAGAAATACCCATCGCTCTCCAACGTATTAGACTGTACATAGAATGCGTCGCATGTTTACAGACACAGCCATACCTTCGCTCCATGGGACGGTAAAACGTCTAATGCAAAATCCTTAAAAGGCGAGGGTAGAGAACCACAGCATCACGGTGATTGCCGAATCCCAGTGTCTGAATCTAGAAGCGACCACAACCAGGAATCTAAAAACCGCAACCACTGCACTACATAGGGCGAGTAGGTCAACGTGTACAACTATATTAAGCGCCCAGCTATTACAAATACGTGTTCACAAACTGCATAATCTAGAATGTTAAAAAAAAAATACCCTTGAGCCAAATTCTTACTGCGTTATAATCACATTCGTTCCTCACAGTACTCAGGCGGCCTGCACCGCAGAATATTTCATTTATGATAATGTCTGTGCGCCCGTGTCGCTATAAGGACACGTTCCCTTAATCTACACTGACTGAATCAACATTCACATTCATTTTAGACGGAGTCATGTAATAGGCAACCTTTCCCCCAAAAGAAAAGGGTATGGGGCGGTGGGCACATCTGCAGCAACAAGGTGCGGGGATCCTCCTGAGCGCGCGCGCGCCCCCACCACCGTCTTTTCCACCCAGAAAACATGTTCTGCTGTACTGGAGAACGGACGAGCGTTCAATAACCTTCAAATTACAGTAAGCAAACACCGCCACGACACCCACTTCGCAAAAACGTGGGCATTACAAGTCAATAACTAGAAATGCAGGATATACCATGATGAAGCTCTCTGCAGGATTCCCTGCGCAATCTGCATTACCCAGGGAATGCCCCTGCCATGATATGCGGCCAGAACCTGGGCAGCTATGAAGCATAATCATAAGTATGCTAGCTAATCATAATACAGCAACATCAGTTCCTTGAAAGGATAAACACGCACAACCAAACATTTCAATATTTCTCAAACATGACATACACCTAAATGAAAAAAAATTGCTTCGATATTAACCAGCAGCTTAAAAATAAAATCCTACCCTAATGTACCCGTGTGTTTCCGATTATAACGACCATATAGTACGGTGAATTTATATGTTAGCTATAAATAAAAAACACACACGCGCACAAAGACAAGATGGGGAACGGCAGTCTGGCAGACGAGTAATGTTACAAGCAGATCCACCCGCACATGGTACCAATTACGAAAGAAACAAAGAGACTAATACAAAGAATGGGGAGAAGTGAGAAGAGGGAGGGGTGGTTTCCAGATCGATAACGAATGCCCCAATATGGACACACGGAGACATACTTCAGCCTTACCTGCGAAACCATTTTATTCTTCTCCATAAAACACAAGAGAAGAAGAGCAGCGAGCGTATAAGCACAGCAGCTTAATATTTGATCGCCTCACGATTAGCCTTTTAGAGAATATCGCTTAAGATCCTAAACAATTTTTCTGTCCTTGTCTACGACTCCTTCCTTCCTTCCTTCCTATCTTTCTTTGCTCCCTTTCTCTCTCAGGATCAAGCTCCTCCTCCTGCCACCAGGGGCAATTTATCACTGTTCTGCCACTCCTCCATCTCCCTCCCCTCCCCTCCCCCTCACTGACTTGCTCCCAGCTCTCTCCTGTCTCTTCCTTTCCCCCTCCTCCTTCCTCCCCTGCCTGGCTGACTGGAAGGGACACATCTCCCATTACACATGGCTGAGAAGGAGAGGAAAAACAGACACAGCTGTATAGGAGTTCAAAAACAGAAAACGTGAAACGACCTTCAAAGTGCATGGATTAAAACCTAATTAAATAAATGACTAAAAAACGACATGGATTATAACTATGAGAGCTGTATGCAATATTGTGGCTTGGAGATGTGACTCAATTGTTAAAAATCAACCAATAGGACTTCCAGAACTACAAGTTTACGTGTAGTAAAGACTTAAATCTAAAATAAGGTTTCCTCTGCAGACTTTCTGCTTCCATTATACCTATAGGGAAACCACCGGCATTTCCATAGGTATAATTGACATTCTGCAATTTCCAAAACCGCAACGGTTTTAGAAATTGTAGCATGTCCACAGCGCGTATTTTCCTGCAGTTTGCTGGAGGTTTGCTGAGGTTTTTTCCACATCGTATCCGCTGCGGGCAAACCGTGGTGTTTACTCCACGTGGAGCCCTAGCCTAAGGCTGACGCTCGATTCACACTAGCGTTCAACTCTCCATCATTATGGTCCACATGGAGACCCAAACGATGGAGAGCATGTCTGCTTAAAAAGCGGTTACTGATAGCTACGGTTTCCAACGGTTTTATGCTTAAACTGGCAGAGAGAAAAGTCCTCCTTGCTGGACTTTTCTCTCCATTGATTTTAAGCGGAATTTGCGTTGGAGTCTCCTACCTCCAGTTCAGACCCAACCATCCAGAAGTGATGTCTTCCTATATGTCGTCATGTGCAGCCATTTTCCCGCCTCAGCAGTGACCAACAGTTTGACGCCCATTAACCACTTCCGGACCACCCATAGAATATATACGTCCGGAAGGTGTTGGTTGCCTTGTTCTGCAACTCAGCAGCTGCACAAAATCGTGCAGTTGCTGAAATGGGGAGCCGGCTGTAACTTCAGCTGGAGCTCCCAGAGAGAAGACAGGGAAGGTTTATTACCATCCCTGCCTTCCCAATCGTTGTGTATACAGCGCTTTGGGGGCCGCCATCTTGTGGCCACCCTCTGATCCTGCTGGGTCCTACAGGACCCAGATCAGCTCTGTAGTAACGTGCAGGAGGCTGTATTCCTTCTGCAACTGGGGCTAAATGTACCAGCCCCAGTTACAGGGAAAATCAGCCTCCCCCACAAAAAAAAAAAAAAAAAAAGTAATCAGATGTCCCCAAAAATCTATTATGACCTTAAGGGGACACAATGAAAAAAAAAAAAAATATGAATAGAAAAGTTAAAAAAAAAAATGTAAATAAATAATTAAAAAAATAAATAAAATAATACAACAATAAAATGCCCTTATTACAGGTTATAGCCCCACCCCCGACAACACTATAAAAAATAAAAATTACCGTAACGGAGAGGAAAAACTATTTTATAAAGTTTTTTAGTAGCACATTGTGTTATTAAATAATAAAAAAAAAATTAAAAGTGAAAAACAGACACATTTTCCCTCCTCTTTTGTTTATATTTTCCCGGATATAAAAAATGAAAATATGGAAACACATTCAAAAATAAAAACAACATAAAAATAAAGCCCTATGTGTCACCGAAAAAAGACACAGAAATTAGTTGAATAATGCAAATGATAAAAATGTTGCAGCCCTAAAAACCACAAATACAAAAAAACCCGAAAAAGTGTCTGGTCCTGAACCAAAAATTGGCCTGGTACAGAAGTGGTAAAATATTGTGGACAGGTCATATTCTAATCAATGGAACTTGTATATTAAATTTTTTGTAGGACTTTAAAGGGATTTTCCAGGAATTTATACAAATTACAGAGGAGGGCAGGGAAGGTATAACAAAAAAAAAAATCATACTCACCTGTCCCCAGCACTCAAGTGTTTGACACTGCTGTCCGTTCAAGTGTGCTCCATGCCAGAAGTAATGCACTGCACCTCCCGTAAGTGCTGAGACCAATTAGTGGCCGCAGTTGAGGACCCAGTGACATATAATGAGGTCATCGGGTCTTTTCCAGCCACCACTGATTGTCCTCAGTGGTCATGGGACCTTCCCTGGCCTCTTCTGTGTTTTCTCCAATTCCTGGACAACCCCTTTAAGTGGTTTCCTCTACAGCCTCCCTGCCCAGCATGTACTCTCCACATCCCATATTAGTATGGGTGGGAGAAACTGCCTAGATAACTAATAAACATAACATTGTAAGCACACTTACTAGCTGCTTCCCACCCTATTATGTACTTTTATTTTATGGTAAGCAGATATTTATTGCAAAATAACATAATAGTACTTCATGGTAATGACACATGCACAGAACTGTGACTGTGCCATCTGAAGTGGGACATATCTTTTTTCTTGGCCTTTTATCCCCTTATTGACCAGTGCATTTAAGTGGTTTACAGAGGTACAATCAACCCATCAGTGCCTCTGCAATATGATGGGCTGTCGTTATAGCTGGGGCTTAATTGGGGCCTTTAGGTAGGCCATTGTACACTCATTAGGTTCTGTTAACATCACACTTACAGCAGAATGCACTGCAGCACAAAAATATGCCTGTGCTTTATAGGCGAGGTTGCATAGCCTAGTTTCTTATTATGAATAAAATGTAGTCCCTTTAAGGGGTATTCCCATGAACATAATCATATCTAGATTTGTAGATAATTAAAAGTTAAACATTTTTGCAAATATAAGTAGTTAAAAATTCTGCAGTGTTTTAAAGATTTTCTCTATCCACCTTAGTGGTGACAGTCTGTTGTCTTCATCGGTTGCCAATGGATACGACCACAAATGCCGAAACTTTCTATGGTCTGGGACTTGTCAGGAACCCAGCAATGATTTTCTTATTGTAGCTGGTTATCAGGCAGGGACACTACATGTATCAGAAGATATCCCGGCCACGATAAGGACATCGTGGCTGATTTTTTGAGCTTAGATAGGTCCTGCATTCATGGTCGTATCCACTGGCAACCGATCATGACAACAACTTGTGACTACAAGACATTTAGAGAACATCTTTAAGATTCTGCAAAATGTTTAATTACTTATATTTGCAAAAATGTTTAACTTTTAACTATCTACAAATTTAAAAATGCTTATGTTCATGGGAATACCCCTTTAACTATTTTTATAGAATCAACCTGGCCTGAGAGAATTGTATGAAAATGGATAAAAAATACAAGTAGGGGCGCTGAAGCGCAAAGAAAAGGAGCAAAAGAAAAAACTAGTTTCATCTTGTGCCCCACTAACAAGCTACTTTTTTGTTAGTCAACCTACTGTTTCTACTGAGAAAATTGATGTTGTGGGTGATCAGAATCAACCTAGCAGCAATCTGGTGTTAATTAACCAAGAAGACATAGTACATGGCAGCTCCCCCACCAACATCCAGTTTTTCACAGATAAGGACCAACAAGAGCATGTTAGCTGGAGTAATGATGATGACATATCAGAATTAAGTGATCCTACTAGAATTGATAGCTTAAGCTTACCTAGCAGTCCTACTACTGTAGTAACGCGGATGAGCTTGACAGCAATCCAGATCCTAGCACCGCCAACACTAGCTCTGACAGCATATTCAAATTAGACCCTAAAGAGCCTTACCCTACCGATCCTTTTTTCTTCAAAGATCAGACTCTTACTACTGACATAATTAGAGTTCTACTGGAACATGGCCCATGTCAGCCAGGATTGAATGATGGCTATGACAATTTTCCCTATGACACAGAAAAAAGACGATTCAGCCCATCTTGGTAATTCGCAAAGTGGGAAATTCATGCACAGTTGAACGACAATGGTTAATTTACTCGCCCAAAACCCAGCGGCTTTATTGTTTCTGCTGATGGCTGTTTAGTAAGTGAAATGAAACAGATAGGGTCTGGGCAGACCCATGTGTAGGTTTTTCTAACTTTAAAAATGGCATTGAAAAAAATAGAACATGAGACATCGAACACTCATCGAGAAGCAGAGAAAACATCTCTGATGACCAAATACCGCATCAGTCAGGACAGCACCGTAATAGCAGGGCTCATCAAGAGCGAGAGGGAGCAGATAGAAAGGAACAGAAAAATCCTTCACAGGCTGATAGATGTCACTCTTTTTTTTTATCACGACAGGGTCTTGCATTTAGGGGTCACAGAGAATATGGTGGCTTTGGTGGCTCAGATGTCAATGAAGGCAATTTTTTGGAGCTGCTTAAATTGCTAGCGCAGTATGACACTATTCTTGAAAATCATCTGAAAAATCCAGTAGGCTGTGTTACTTATCTGAGTTCAGAATCGCAAAATCAACTGATTTCTGTACTTGTAAGTGAAACAATAAGCGCTATCATAGAGGAAGTAATAGCAGCAAAGTTTTTCTCAGTAATTGTGGATTCCACAATTGATATCACAAAACTAGACCAGTTCTCCTTATCATTAAGATATGTCACCAAAACAGGTAATAGCATTGAGCGTTTTATTAAATTTGAAGAGCTTCCAGATGGCTGCGCAGAGTCATTCTATAACTTATTACTCAATGCACTCACCAAAGAACTTGGTCTTAATGAGAACTTAATGAGAGGGCAAGCCTATGATGGGGCAAGGACCATGTCAGGTCACTTAATGGGGCTGCAAGCCAGAGTAAAACAAAACTGCTCTGAAAAAGCATTTTATGTGCATTGTTGAGCACACAACCTCAATTTAATTCTGCGTGTGCATTGTGCAGTGCTAAGATTTTCTTTGGTACACTTGAAACTCTGTACACATTTTTAACATCAAGTCTGCCTAGATATAAGATTCTTGAGGAAGAGCAACATAAAATCCTAGAGGGAACAGTGTTGACACTAAAAAGGCTATCAGACACAAGATGGGCTTCCAGGAAACAGGCGACTGATGCAGTAATCCAAAGCTTGCCTGCAATCCTTGAGGCTCTGCGCCGCATCAAGACGCATAATAGTACCACCCAAAAGTTGCTGCCGAAGCAGACGGTCTGTTGATAAAACTAAGCACTTATGAATTTAAGCTAATACTAGTTTTTTGGAATACACTCTTAAAGAAAACATATGTCCTTTCAAACTACCTTCAAAAAGAATCATTGGACATCAATGCAGCTGTACATCTAATAGATGAATGCATGACACAAATAAGAGAGCTGCGATCAGATGAGGCATTTGTAACTATTGAGAACACGGCCAAAGAGTTAACTACTATGTGTAAGAACACTATAGCATATCACGAAGGAAAAGTTCGTAAGAGGAAACAATTTAGTGATGAAAAAGCTGAAGATGAGCCAATTGAGGATAGCCGAGCTCGCTTTAGAACTGAAGTATTTTATTATATACTTGATGTATTTGTAGGTCAGTTTGTGCACTGATTTTCGGATTTTAGAGAAATAGCTAAATTGTTCAGTCCACTTAATAATAAACATTTTCAAGATCCTGATGTAGCCGATAAAGTGATTGAACTTGCTCGTTTCTACCCCAGGTTCCTCACTTTCCGTAATATTTACAAAGAACTGTCAATTGAGAAAGAGCTGGATACCACTGACAAAATTTTACCATTTCTCATTGCCAATGACATGCATCGAGCCTTTCCAAACTTGAGTACACTTTACCGTATATATCTCACTATTCCTGTCAGTAGTGCAAAAGCGGAGAGAAGTTTCAGCCGCCTGAAACTTATAAAAACCCATCTACGAGCATGCATGCACGAGGCCAGAATGTCGAATTTAACTCTTCTAAGTATTGAGAGGAACATTGAAATTGACAAAGACAAGGTAGTTGGCAGATTTGCCAAAGTGAAAGATAGAAAAATGGCCCTGTAAGAAGTGACTTTTGCTTGTATATAGTTCAGCAGATTTTTGTGAAAAATGTAAGAGAGGATTATGAAAATATTATTAGTTAGACCCAAAATGGACATCGATTTGGTGAGTAACACGATTTATCTATCTAATTTATATTAATATATTAGTATGTTAAACTGTTTTGTCCATCTATAACAATGTGTTCATAATTCGGGCCTAATTGTGGATGCTATTGTAACTGGTCACATGCTTTACTCCTGGGGGTTTGGCAGGCTGTTGCTTAGTATTTGCTAAGGTCTATGTCATAGGTTAGAGACCATGTTTTCCTTCCTTGTGTTCGGCTAGTCTACTGCTGTCAAATATTAAATTAGTTTGGATTTGTATATCCTTATAAACCGAACGTGTACTTACAGTAGGGAAAAAAAGTATTTAGTCAGCCACCAATTGTGCAAGTTCTCCCACTTAAAAAGATGAGAGAGGCCTGTAATTGACATCATAGGTAGACCTCAACTATGAGAGACAAAACGAGAAAACATATCTAGAAAATCACATTGTATGATTTTTTAAGAATTTATTTGCAAATTATGGTGGAAAATAAGTATTTGGTCACCTACAAACAAGCAAGATTTCTGGCTCTCACAGACCTGTAACTTCTTCTTTAAGAGGCTCCTCTGTCCTCCACTCATTATCTGTAGTAATGGCACCTGTTTGACATTGTTATCAGTATAAAAGACACCTGTCCACAACCTCAAACATTCACACTCCAAACTCCACTATGGTGAAGACCAAAGAGCTGTGGAAGGACACCAGAAACAAAATTGTAGACCTGCACCAGGCTGGGAAGACTGAATATGCAATAGGCAAACAGCTTGGTGTGAAGAAATCAACTGTGGGAGCAATAATTAGAAAATGGAAGACATACAAGACCACTGATAAACTTCCTCAATCAGGGGCTCCACGCAAGATCTCACCCCGTGGGGTCAAAATGATCACAAGAACGGTGAGCAAAAATCCCAGAACCACACGGGGGGACCTAGTGAATGACCTGCAGAAAGCTGGGACTAACGTAACAAAGGCTACCGTCAGTAACTCACTACGCTGCCAGGGATTCAGATCCTGCAGTGTCAGCCGTGTCCCCCTGCTTAAGCCAGTACATAACCGGGCCCATCTGAAGTTTGCTAGAGAGCATTTGGATGTTCCAGAAGAGTATTGGGAGAATGTCATATGGTCAGATGAAACCAAAGTAGAACTGTTTGGTAGGAACACAACGCATCATGTCAGGTGAATGAATGCTGAGTTGCATCCAAAGAACACCATATCTACTGTGAAGCATGGGGGTGGCAACATCATGCTTTGGGGCTGTTTCTCTGCAAAGGGACCAGGACGACTGATCCGTGTACATGAAAGAATGAATGGGGCCATGTATCGTGAGATTTTGAGTGCAAACCTCCTTCCATCAGCAAGGACATTGAAGATGAAACGTGGCTGGGACTTTCAGCATGTCAATGATCCCAAGCACACCACCAGGGCAATGAAGGAGTGGCTTCGTAAGAAGTATTTCCAGGTCCTGGAGTGGCATAGCCAGTCTCCAGATCTCAACCCCATAGAAAACCTTTGGAGGGAGTTGAAAGTCCGTGTTGCCGTGTTGAACTTTTGACCAAATACTTATTTTCCACCATAATTTGCAAATAAATTCTTTAAAAATCAGACAATGTGATTTTCTGGATTTGTTCTCTCATTTTGTCTCTCATAGTTGAGGTCTACCTATGATGTCAATTACAGGTCTCTTGTAACGTCCTTGCCTGTCCGGGCTTTGGCGCCGTCCTCCGGGCGCACGCTGCGGCGCAGGAGGCGTGCCCGGTTGTGATTCTTTCCTTTGGGTTTTTCTTGTATTGTCTGAACACTGTCCTATTCCCTCACCTTCTTAATTGATTTTCCACCACGCCCTTCTCCTTCACCTTGTTCTCCCCCTGCTCCACTAACAGTTAACTTTAGTCCTGCCTTTGTGATTGACAGCCTATCCTCCTATCAAGTCTGGGGCGGGTTCTTTCTCCCTATTTATTGTTTGCTCACTTTCCCATTGGCGCCTGCTATTGCATTCCGCTTACTGGCTATACTCCTTGTTCCTTGTTACCTGCTCTTCTGATTTTCTGACCACTGGCTTACCTTTGACTATTCTCTTGGATTTTGATTCTGTACTGCATTGCTCGATTGTTACCGACCCCTTGGCTAGCTGACCTCCCTTTGTTGTTGTGCGTCTTGTCTGCGTTCTGTGTTATCACTTATTATAAGGAGGGACTGTCGACTGGTTGCTGGCTGTCACCTAGGACAGATCGGGCAAGTTAGCCAGGGACAGTGGGGGGTGATTCAGCTTAGGGTCCACTGTCTTGTTGTGCCCCTCCCCCCTAAGTTCTCCAGCAGCTACTGGGGAATCGCTCCTCTAGTGATTCCCTTACAGAATAGCAGGCTGTAAAAAAACTTTAACCCTTCTACTCATTACTGGCATGGCTTCTATTCAGGACCTTGTGACTCGAATGGAGGGTTTGGCAGGTTTGGTGTCTGAGCTGGCCAATCAGGTACACAATCTCATCCAGAATCAAGCTGAGGCCGCGTCTACACCACCTCCTGTCATTTCCCTTCCCAGGGTTAAAATGTTACTCCTGGATAGGTTTTCAGGGGACCGAGGTAAATTTGAGACGTTCAGGGAATCATGTCTATTGTATTTTTTCGGGTCAACCCTCATGCGTTGCAGTCTCAGATGGTGGGGGTGGTCATTTCCCTCTTACAGGGGGATCCACAGGCTTGGGCCCTTCTTTTTAAGTGGGAGAACTTGCCCAATTGGTGGCTGACTAAATACTTTTTTTCCCCACTTTACATAAATTTAAATGTATCTCTGATATTGAGCTGGTTGCTTCTGGTTGTTAATTCTTAACTAAAGTGACCTTCTTATGTAGTAGACTGCATTTATACTTGGCAAATGATACTGTATGTTATGTAGATGTCCTTTTATGCTGCTCTCAAATACATACAGTGCTGGCCAAAAGTATTGGCACCCCTGCAATTCTGTCAGATAATACTCAATTTCTTCCAGAAAATGATTGCAATCACAAATGCTTTGGTAATAATATCTTCATTTAATTTGTCGTCAATGGAAAACCACAAAAAGAATTGTCAAAAAGCCAAATTGGATATAATTCCACACCAAACATAAAAAAGGGGATGGACAAAAGTATTGGCACCCTTTGAAAAATCATGTGATGCTTCTCTAATTTGTGTAATTAACAGCACCTGTTACTTACCTGTGGCACATAACAGGTGGTGGCAATAACTAAATCACACTTGCAGCCAGTTGAAATGGATTAAAGTTGACTCAACCTCTGTCCTGTGTCCTTGTGTGTACCACATTGAGCGTGGAGAAAACAAAGAAGATCAAAGAACTGTCTGAGGACTTGAGAAGCAAAATTGTGAGGAAGCATGAGCAATCTCAAGGCTGCAAGTCCATCTCCAAAGACCTGAATGTTCCTGTGTCTACCGTGCGCAGTGTCATCAAGAAGTTTAAAGCCCATGGCACTGTGGCTAACCTCCCTAGATGTGGATGGAAAAGAAAAATTGACGAGAGATTTCAACGAAAGATTGTGCGGATGGTGGCTAAAGAACCTCGACTAACATCCAAACAAGTTCTAGCTGCCCTGCAGTCCGAGGGTACAACAGTGTCAACCCGTACTATCCGTCGGCGTCTGAATGAAAAGGGACTCTATGGTAGGATACCCAGGAAGACCCCACTTCTGACCCAGAGACATAAAAAAGCCAGGCTGGAGTTTGCCAAAACTTACCTTAGAAAGCCAAAAACTTTTTGAAAGAATGTTCTCTGGTCAGATGAGACAAGAGTAGAGCTGTGTTTTTTTCTGTCCTGTGTATGGACAGATGGGGAGGTATCTCTTACCTCCCTTTGGAAGCTACTCACTTTAGAGGGCTTCTTTCTTCTTATTCAGTTCTTCGGGCTCCTCTGCTTTAGAGCGGGGCCCTTTCGCCCTACCTGCGATAACCACTCCATATTGGGCGTCTCCGGTTTACTTGTGTGGGGAAACGGGTGTCTTCCGCCACAAAAACTATTAACCTGCCCCCCACTTTTCTTGGGAATGTTATATGGGATGTTTATCCTCCCTTTTGCTGATAATCTTTCCCGTTTCCAGAACTACTGTAGCGGGTGCCGCCGGCAGGAACCTTTCTAGGTAAGTATGGTTCCGCCCGGCGCCTATTCCGTGGTGCACCCGCGTCCGGTTTCGTAAATTTAAAAAAAAAGGCGGGAAAAATAACTTTTTCTATATATTATTATTTGTCTCAGAAGCAATAGCTTCTCTACTGTATTAATTATCTAAAAATCTCCCTGTCTTTTCATGTGCAGACTCTAAAAATTTTTTTTTTTCGTTGCTCTTACCTCTTCAACCCCTCCCCTTCCTTTCCTCCCTCTATTTAGTCCAGGTTTTCAGGTTCAGCAATGACTTGTCTTTGATCAAGTCCCTTGCTGCCTGTTCCTGTGGACAGTTGCTGCTACTGGTTCTTCAGCGGGTTTACTTTAGAATTTAAAGTAACATGGTTAAAAAAAAATGCTCTTTTAGAGGTCTTCCTCTCTTTCTGATGGTGATGATGTACCTTGAAGAAAGAGCTCCTCCAAGCGCAAGCATCTTACTTGCAAGGGTTGTAATACTCCCTTTCCCGACGGGTATGAGTATCCCCGTTGTCGTAAGTGTCGTGGTCCTCCTCCTGAGGAGTCTTCTATTCGGGACGTCATTTCCTGGGTAAAAGAATATGTGGAAGACTAAAGGAAAGAGATCAAAGATTCGATCTCTCAAATTGTCAAAAAACCACGCCTTGACACCCAGTCTCACTCCGTGGATCCCTCTGAGGTGGATTTTCATCTCCTAGACAAAGCTCATTCTTCTGAAGATGATGTTGAGGGGTTTAACAGTCCTCTCTTTCCACTAGAGAAGATGCCAAAACTGCTTAAGTCCATCCGATCAGGCGATCGTGATGTTGACCCAGGGGAAGCCTCATGTTCTACCCATAGGGGGCCAAGGGCCTTCCAAGTGGACCATACTCTGGAGAAAGCTATGGCCATAGAGTGGAAGCATTCGGACAAGCCTTTTTTCCTATCTAGAAGGTTCAGGACCCTATTTCCCATTTCCGAGATTCAGCAGGATTGCTGGGGTCCCCCGCCCAAAGTGGACATGGCTGTAGCCAAACTGTCTCGCGGTACTGTGGTACCTGCAGATGATGGCTTTAATTTGCAAAATCCCATGGATCGTCATACAGAATGTACGCTCAGAAGGGCCTACTCTGCTGCCTCAGCCCAAACCTCTGTGGGGATCGCTACAAACGAGGTGGCGAATAAGCTGCAAATTGACCTCGCCAGGCTTGAAAAGGACATCAATTCTGGAGTTCCCAGAGATAACCTCTTGTCTTTTTTGAATTCCATTTCTCTAGCGGCCGACTTTCTCGCCGAGGCATCTCTCAATCAGGTAAAGTTAGCCACCAAGTCTATGGCTCTTTCTACGGCTGCTAGAAGGCCCCTTTGGCTGAAGCCTTGGAGAGCAGACAACACATACAAATATAACATTTGTTTTCTCCCCTTTGAGCCTGGCAGGCTCTTCGGTAAGGGGCTCAATGACATCATGGAGGGCTTAGCAGACAAGAGAGGGAAGTGTCTTCCCCAATCTTTCAGAGGTAAACCTAGACCCCCTGGTCGTGGCAGAGGTTTCCATCTCCAGTCCCAATCCAAAAAAAGAAGAAGCTTGATTTTTGACATTTTCTGTGTTCCTCCGCCAGTGGAGTCTTTACCGGTCAGAGGTCGCCTCTCTTATTTTCTCCCCGTATGGCAAAAATTCATCCAGGACCCTTGGGTCCTACAAGTCATACAACGGGGTTACAGAATAGATTTTTGTAACCCTCCTCAGGAAAAGTTTGTAAAAACCCGCTCTCTATCCGCCCCATGACAGTTGGTGCCAGAGACATCCATTCAGGAATATTTAAACAAAAGTGCCTTGGAACTGGTTCCCCTCCTAGAAGAGGGTTTCAGGGTCTATTCTCCGGTCTTTCTGGTGCCAAAGCCATCAGGGGACTGGAGAATGATCATAGATCTAAGATTCCTAAACCAGTTTATCCGAAAGAAATGGTTTCATATGAAGACAAAAATTGGTGGTTGCCTTTCTTCAGCCCGGTGATTTCATGGTAACCTTAGACTTGAAGGACGCTTATCTACATATCCCTGTGTATCCTCCTCACAGAAGATACCTGAGGATTGCAGTAGAGATGCCCGGCCGGATTCGGCATTTTCAATTCACGGCACTACCCTTTTGCATCTCCTCAGCCCCACACACCTTTACCAAGGTGGTGGTCCCTATAGCCGCGGCTCTGACTCCAGGGTCTGTTTACTAGCTCAGATCCTTCTACAGAGGTTCTCCTAAATTTTCTTCAGGGGGGGCGGAGCCTAGCCGCGATACGACATGGTCGCCTAATCTCAGAGCTCCCAGCCTGAGTCTCACCAAGCGACGATTACAGCGACAAGCCCGTGGAGTGAACTGCTACAACTCATACAGGAACGAGAGCTTACCTTCTGGAGATGCCCAGGAAGCGCAAATTGGCGGTGAAGCCGCAAAAACTCCTGAACTTCTTCTTCCCTCACGGAGGGGGAGAGGAGCAAGATGGTGACGACCCGCGCGCAGCTACAACATCAGCTACAACATCTAGGGCCTCGACTCCTCCGAGGGACCCTCCGGCAGAGACGCTCACCCTCTCCGCGCAGCGGAGAGCACTGTCGGCCCCATCCCTGCAACAGCTGATTGATTGTGCGGACTCGGGACCGCCTGAGTCTCCCCTCCCGGCGGGCCGGGGCGGGTGCGCAACTCGGGCCTACACAAAATGGCGCCACGGGGCCTAACGCTGCATCCAGCCTGGGGACGCAGCAATCACCCACTGCGAGCCCAACGAAGCAGAAGCCAAGGCTCCAGAGCGCTGATCAGCAAGGAGAGGAGGTAAGCGACCCCATACAACAAACACCTCCATCTGATTTCTTGGCAGATATACCGGCAACAGAAAATCTGTTAACTGAGGCCTCTATGAAAAATATGCTTATGGCCTTTTGTAAGTCATTAAAGACTGACATGTCCCTTACGGTGAAACCGCTAGATAGAGATCTTCAACAGTTAAAAAGCCGTACGGTACATGTTGAATCTAAAATGGCGGAATTTGCTGCATCGCATAATGCGCTTATAGATGCACACTACGACGTGGAAAGGGATGTGTCCTTCCTTAAAGCTAAGATAGCTGATTTAGAAGACCGTTCCAGAAGAAATAATTTAAAATTTAGAGGGATCCCAGAATCAATACCTCCAAAAGATTTAACCGTTTTCTTCCAAGATATGATAAGATCGTTACTACCGAATCTCACGAAAATGGACTTAACTATTGACAGAGCTCATAGAGTTCCGAGACCCTCACATTTAGATGAAACGATACCCAGGGATGTTCTAGCAAAGATCCATTTTTACCGCACAAAAGAGCTGGTTCTGCTGACTTCACAGAAGACAGACCGCCTGCCTGAACCATATCACATGATCTCCATTTATTCAGATCTCTCAGCCACGACACTACAAATCAGGAGACAATTCATCCCTTTTACTACAGCATTACGTCAGCACCACATTTTGTATAAATGGGGATTCCCGGTCCGTGTGATCGTCTCCCGCAATAACCTCGTACATGTCATCAAGACTCTGGAGAAAGGGAAAAAAATGCTAAAGGCATGGAATATTCCGATGGTTGATCCTCCAATCAAAAACCCACCTGGTCCAGTATCAGATGGCTGGCGCCAGGTGAAAACCCAAAGACGTCCACTTAGAGGGCTACAAAGCTACAGACTCACTTATCCTGGATTCCATATGTTCGCTGCTGTTGAACTTATCCCCCCAAGATCACGACAGCTGCTGGTCCGCTGTACTATGTTTGTCTCTCTTCTCTTTTTTTTTCTTCTTGATACAGCTCAGATGGATAGTCCATCGGTTCTGTTATTTCTACAGTTTGTTTCCTTTCTTGTTTTGGCACACAGGGCGAAATGAATACAAATGGTGGAAACAACTCCGCCTCCTGCAAACAGGGATATCCTTTGGTATGGGCAAGTGTGGTAAGACTCTTAATGCATTCCTAATTGTGTATTATGGTGCTTAAAATTATGTCTATGAATGTCAGAGGATTGAACTCTCCTCAAAAGAGGGCCAATTTATGGCGCGAGGCACAAGATCAAGGCTGTGACATTCTTGCAGTACAAGAGACCCACCTCTTGAAGGCAGATTCCTCTCGCATTCAACACCCAGCATATCCAAATGTATTCCATGCTCACTATTCTTCAAAACGTAGAGGAACATTGATTGGAATTAGGGATTCGGTAGCGTTTCAATTAGTGTCACAATATGCAGACCCGGGAGGGCGATTTATAATATTGATTTGTATTCTTAATAGTGTTACATATACGCTGGTATCAGCCTATGCCCCCAATAGGAAACAGGTGGCATTCTTAAGGAGACTGGTAAAAGCGGTGGAAAAGAGGAAGCAGGGATGTTTAATATTGATGGGGGACTTTGATATGGCTCCGGACCCGGTGGTGGACACCACTTCTGGTGGGTCGACACGCCACCCTTCTCTTTCGCAAGCGCTATGGCGCCATGAATTATTTGACGCCTTGCGTATCCTCCATAATACTGAGAGAGATTATACTTATTTCTCTCCTGCACATAATAGCTACTCACGGATAGATTTATTTCTACTCGAACAATCCAGCCTCCCCATGATTATGCAATCTGATATCTCAGTAATCACGTGGTCAGATCATGCAGCCATAACCTTGACCTTAGCGGAAAAATATGAATGTCCAAGAGCATTCGTATGGCGGTGCAACGAATTTTTAATGTCACAACCGAAATTAAAAGCAACTTTAGAGACTGATCTGAGGGGTTTTTTTCTGGTTAATACCCCATCTGCCCCTAGCCCTAATATACTGTGGAACTCTCACAAGGCCTTTATTAGAGGAACGTTCATTCGCTTGGGGCATATAGAAAAGAAAAATAGATTAGCAGAAATAGATAGACTGCTTCACCAAATAAAAACTATTGATGACAGCAATAAAAAGTCCCCCTCTCCATCAAATGCAGCAAAACTGATGACATTACGCCATCAACTGACAGTGTGCTTATTGCATAAATATGAGAAAAATCTAAAACGGACCAAAGCTACATATTACTCTCAGTTCAATAAAGCAGGTAAACTCCTAGCCTCCAAACTTAAACAAAAGCATGCGAAATCCAGAATTCAATTCCTTCACAGTAAGGATGGTACATATAAAATATATGACCCAAGGGGCATAGCTGACGCCTTTAGATCATTTGACGAAGGTCTTTACAATATAGCGGAAGACACAGTGGTAGCTCCCCCAACGAGCCGCGACATTGAGCGTTTCCTTACGGCTGCCCAATTGCCCAGGCTCACTGAGTCACAACTGGACTCTTTGAATACACCCATTACCTCAGAGGAGTTGTTGTTAGTTATTAAATCGCTGCCATCTCATAAATCGCCGGGCCCTGATGGCCTTACTAATGAATACTATAAACGATTTTTCCAAATCCTGAAAGACCCACTGCTGTCCTTCCTGGCGGCTGCGTTTGATTCTGGCACCATCCCAAAAGAAAACCAAGAGGCCTTAGTAGTTACGCTGCCAAAACCGGGAAAAACCGGCCACTAACCCCCAAAACTTTCGACCTATCTCTTTACTAAACTCCGACCTGAAAATTTATGCCAAATTAATAGCAAACAGGCTGGCAGCCTGTCTTCCGAACTTGATCAACAATGACCAGGTGGGATTTGTTAAGGGGAGGCAATCTTACGATAATACCAGACGCATTTTGAACCTTATACATCACATTGATTGTAAGAAGATGGAGGCGGTGATCCTTGCATTGGACGCTGAGAAGGCGTTTGATCGTATTTGCTGGTCGTATGCCTTCTCGGTGCTCAGAAATATGGAGTTCTCTGGAGCTATTTTGAGAGCGATAGAGGCGTTATACTCTGCACCATCTGCGAGAGTGTTTACCAATGAAGTAGTATCGGACCCTTTTGTGATAACAAATGGGACCAGACAGGGATGCCTCCTGTCGCCCCTGATATTTGTTCTTTCCATGGAACCATTGGCTCAGGCACTCAGACTAGATACGGAAATAGGGGGCATTGATATTAGGAATAGAACTCACCTTATATCGCTCTACGCTGACGATATTATTCTTACCCTGTCTAAACCACAAACATCTATTCCTCGCCTAATGGCCACCATTGCTGAGTTTGGGCAATTATCGTTTTACAAATTGAATATGGCTAAATCACAAGCGCTACCTTTGAATGTCCCTCCTTCTTTGCTTCATCACATGAAGTCGAATTATGACTTCGATTGGAGGAAGGACAATGTCCAGTACTTGGGGACGCAGATGACACCATCCCTAGGGACCCTTTACAGAAGTAACTATACACCAATGTTAAAATTACTGCAAGAGGAGATAGAGCGAATGTCCAAAACAGATACCTCTTGGATAGGCCGAGTAGCGGCCTTCAAAATGTTACTGCTACCTAGACTTCTGTATTTGTTTCGCACGCTCCTGATATCCATTCCTGTTTCCTTCTTTGAAACAGCACAAAGGGTGATCTCAAAGTATATATGGAATGGGAAAAGACCGAGAATCAACAAAAGCTTCCTATTTAAACAAAAGGAAGCAGGAGGGCTGGGAGTTCCGATGATAAGAAACTATTACATAGCCTCGCTGGTCACTCAGTGCGCTAGGTGGAAATCAATGGATACCTCGGTACCATGGTTACACATAGAGCAGGCATTTATAGCTCCTTTAAAACTGGAAGATGCGCTGTGGCTACCCTTTTGGAACATTTCAGCTCCTGGATCCTTCTTCCCGGTCATGATAGCCTCATTGGCGGCGTGGCAGCTGATGCACAGGAAAGCCAACCCTATGAAACATTTTCATATTTCTGAAATGCTTTTGTCCCTACTAGCATGGGTAACCGACGATTTGGGAACCTTGGACTGGGAATCGAGGGGGATAACACATATTTCTCAATTATATTCCGACACTAAACAACCTATATTGTTTGCTGACCTTAGACAGACATACGGAATCCCTAACGGCGACTTCCTTAAATATTTTCGAATATGACACTTTGTGTCTAAACATCCTGTGTCGCTTTTGCCCCATAGTGGCGCACTATTCACCTGGCTGTCGATCGAAGTGAGAGGGTTGAGAATCCTGTATGACAAAATGGACGACCTATCGACCTTTACTAGATCTACCCCATTTCGTTGCTGGGAGAGAGATTTAGAAACAGCAATTACCCTAGAGGAGTGGCAGCAGGCAATTAAGCTGATCCATCTATCCTTAAAGTGTAGTACACATTTAGAGACGGCCATGAAAATAGTATTACAATGGTATAGGACCCCAACTATGCTACAGTTAGCATATCCCTCCGAATCAGGGAATTGCTGGAGGGGATGTGGAGGTAGAGGAACCCTTCTCCATATTTTGGGGAATTGCCCCATAATTCAAGGATACTGGGAAAGGGTCTTTGAGATGCTCTCGGAGCTATTCGACTTCCGACTCCTATACACCGCTAAAATGGCTATTCTGATAATCGGAATTCCCAGTGCACTGAGGACATACAAAAAACTTATCTGCAAAATTTTGACTATAGCCAAATTGATGTTGGTGCAGAGATGGAGGACAGTAGCCCTTCCACCCATGTCGGATCTCTTAATGGCCATAAATAACACACACACATATGAAAGAGTAATCGCATTGGAAAATGACTCCTTCCATAGCTTTGAGAAAATCTGGGAATCATGGAATTACTCTCGATTCGCTCTGAGAGAAAACCAGGTTAATACAGGAAATTCGGGGGGGGGGAAGCAGTGATTGAGTGGATGGGAGTCAAACCTGCCAACTGAAGAGTAAATGGAGCAGTGGGAGAGTAGAAATATGGAATGTAAAATATGAGTGTCAGTGCATACACACAAACAAAGCCTTACAACCAAGGGAAGGTCGGAATTGAGGAACATATTCTAGGTACGATTCATAATAGCCCGTTGACTGTGCCTGAAAGTTAGTGTTATAGTTCTGGTTTACTACGTTAGTGCTTGCATACCTGTCTTATTGAGGTATGACCTACAGATGTGTCTTGGAAGGACAGTATGATATTATCTTGCATATTATGTGATACTGCATACCAATGTACATTGCACTGTATGTTAACACTGTTCTGTACCTTTATTCTTTGAAAATTCGAATAAAAATTATTGAAACTAAATTTTCTTCAGGATGGTCTAGACAAAGGTCTTACTCCTGGGACCTTAAAGGTCCATGTGGCCACCCTTTCCGCCTGTTTAGGCAGACATCTGTCTCAGGATCCTTTGATTTCGAGGTTCCTAAAAGGTGCGGCAAGGTTAAGACCCTCTGTACATGCTCCCATTCCTCAGTGGGACCTCTCTACAGTCCTTTCGGGACTATGTGGACTTCCCTTTGAACCCCTCGAAGAGGTGGAGTTCAAATTCTTAGTTTATAAAACCACTTTTTTATTGGCCATTACCTCCGCCAAAAGAGTGGGCTAGTTACAGGCCCTATCAGCTGTAGAGCCATACATCTCCTTTTTCCTGACAGAGTCCAGTTGAGGTTTCTTCCTGGTTTTACTCCCAAGGTGCCTTCCTGTTCCAACATTAATCAGGTAATCTCTTTACCAGCTTTCTTTCCTTCCCCCTCTTCTGAGGAGGAAAAGAAATTGAACACTTTCAATTCACGGCACTACCCTTCGGCATCTCCTCAGCCCCACACACCTTTACCAAGGTGGTGGTCCCTATAGCCGTGGCTCTGACTCCAGGGTCTGTTTCTTGTGCCATATCTGGATGACTGGCTCATAAAGGCCCATTCGGAAGAAATTTTACTCCATCACCTACAGTTAACTGTAGGATTTCTCCAGCGATTAGGCTGGATCATAAATTGGGAAAAGTAGAATGTCAGGCTTGCTAGACGGAAAAAGTTCCTAGGCTTTGCTCTAGACTCTGACCAGATGACAGTTTCCTTGCCTCCCCTGAGGAAAGAAAAGATTATCGGGGCAACTCGTCATCTATATCTATCCCAGCAGGTTTCCATCAGAACAGCAATGAAGGTTCTGGGTCTCATGTCAGCGTCTGCAGTCTCTTGGTCCCTATGGCATATGCGCCCCCTCCAGAAAGAAATTCTGGAAATTTGGAACCGCAGCACGCTGGGTCTGGAGAAGTTTCAACTCTCCTACAAAGCCCGTCTTTCCCTCAGGTGGTGGTTCCATCTCAAAGACGGGATGTCCACAGTCCAGCCAGTCTCGACCCTGTTGACCACCGATGCATCCCTCTCCGGCTATGGAGCGCATCTACTAGATATTCCCGTAAGGGAAACTTGGAATCTCATGGAGAAAATCAGGTCATCCAATTGGCAAGAGCTCAGAGTGGTCCATCTGGCGCTCCTTCATTTCTCTCCCCTTCTTATCGGAAAGGCAGTAAAAGTTTGTTCAGACAACATAACGACGGTTCTGTATCTAAACAAACAAGGAGGCACCCGACCACCATCCCTTCTCAGGGAAACAGACCATATTTTTTCGTGGGCAGAGGAAAATCTAACCCATCTGTCCGCCGTGCACATCAGAGGTTCTCTGAACATACTAGCGGACCGGTTGAGTCGGGGCCTCAAGGTGTCAGGAGAGTGGTCCCTCAATCAGGAGATTTTTCGTCAGATCACCCTGAAGTGGGGTCTCCCAGAGGTGGATGTCATGGCCACCAGACTCAACGCTAAGGTGGAGAAGTTCTGTTCCCTATATCAAGAGGACAATCCTTTGGCAGTGGATGTCCTGTCCATCCCTTGGAGGTTCAGGCTGGCATACATCTTCCCTCCACTTTCCATGATACCAAGGGTATTGATGAAATTAAGACAGGACCAAGCCACGGTAATTCCCATCATACCGTTATGGCCAAAAAGGGCTTGGTTTTCTCAACTCATTCAGATGAGTCGAGGGACTTATTGGAGGCTTCCCCTAATCCAGAACCTGGTAGTTCAAGGGAATCGGTTCTGCAGGATCTGAGAAGACTCAACTTGACAGCCTGGAAGTTGACCAGTCCCTTTGTCAATCTAGAGGACTATCTGAGGCCGTCCTGAAAACTCTATCCTGTTCTAGAGCCGCGTCCACGACTAGGAGTTACCAGAGGATAAGTAACATCTTCAGAGCCTGGTGCTCCAATAATGAGATTACTAGCTCAGATCCTTCTACAGAGGTTCTCCTAAATTTTCTTCAGGATAGTCTAGACAAAGGTCTTACTCCTGGGACCTTAAAGGTCCATGTGGCCACCCTTTCCTCCTGTTTAGGCAGACATCTGTCTCAGGATCCTTTGATTTCGAGGTTCCTAAAAGGTGCGGCAAGGTTAAGACCCTCTGTACATGCTCCCATTCCTCAGTGGGACCTCTCTACAGTCCTTTCGGGACTATGTGGAATTCCCTTTGAACCCCTCGAAGAGGTGGAGTTCAAATTCTTAGTTTATAAAACCAATTTTTTATTGGCCATTACCTCCGCCAAAAGAGTGGGCGAGTTACAGGCCCTATCAGCTGTAGAGCCATACATCTCCTTTTTTCCTGACAGAGTCCAGTTGAGGTTTCTTCCTAATTTTACTCCCAATGTGCCTTCCTGTTCCAACATTAATCAGGTAATCTCTTTACCAGCTTTCTTTCCTTCCCCCTCTTCTGAGGAGGAAAAGAAATTGCACACTTTGGATCTTGTAAGATGCCTTCGTATCTACTTGCAGCATACAGGTCCTCTTAGAAGGTCAGAAAACCTTCTGATAAACTACTGCGGTAGAAACAGGGCCTTAAAGGCATCAAAACCTTCCTTGGCCAGATGGATAAGGGAGGCAATAAGAGTATCTTTTTCCTCTCAGGGGTTATCCCCCCCCTGATTTTGTGAGAGCTCATTCAACTAGGTCCGTCTCTACCTCTTGGGCAGAAATTCTCTCTGTTCCTCATCAGATCTGTGCCGACGCTTCCTGGGGTTCTCAGTTAACCTTTGTGAAACACTACAGATTAGATATGCGTTGTTCAGAGGCCACCGCCTTTGAGCATTCAGTGTTGCGCATTGTATGTCGAGAGGGCCCTCCCTAGTGGTGTTTTCTCACTACATCCCCATATTGTGCTGCTGTTGGACGTAAGGGGAATCGTTGATTATATGGATAATCTGTTTTCCCTTAGTCCAAACAGCAGCACAAGCTTTTCCCTCCCTTGGTTAAGGTTGTTAATTTCGGTATAATTTTTTTTCTTCTTTATAACTGACACAGGGGGGGAAGGTCTCTCTCACCTCTTATAGGGGAATACAGCTTAATTTAATAAGGTTAATTAAAAGTTCCACCTGTCCTACCAGTTCACAGGGGCAGAAATACCCCATATTGTGCTGCTGTTCGGACTAAGGGAAAACAGATTATCCATATAATTAACGATTTCCTTAGATTCCTTCCAACTCAGGTACAAACTGTCACATAAAAACTGTGTTTAAAGGGATACTCTGGGGAGACTTACTTCCTCAGTGGATCTATTGCAGACACACTAGGGGTTTCCAGGCTGGTTCAGACTGGGTCACATGATCTGAGCCAATACCCATTTCCAGAGTCACTAAGCCTGTTCCTTCCGCACTTGTTATCTGCTAGTTACCTGTATTATTGGGACTGGCTTTACATGTATCCAGCCAGCCCACATAGCACAGGTAACTTGAAGTTAAAAAAAAAGGTAGAGAAAGAGGGAGGCAGAGCAACTTAGTGCTGGTTCCGATCACGTGTCCTGAGGATGGAACTAGCCCAGAAATCCCCGGTTCATCAATAGATGCTTTAATGGAGTGGGTAAAAGTAGGTGCTGCCTGGTATGCCATGAATCCAGTAGATGTAGCTGCCTCCTGTGACTGTTATTATGAGGCACCACCCACTGTGTTTACATCAAACTAGGGGGACTAGGTTTGGGTTGCATATAGGAGAGGCATAGTTAGTCTCTACTTGGACCATGCAGCACCTGGACCCTGACAGACAACATGGGTAACACTCACAGAGCCAAGGAGGCACCACGTACTGAATCCAAGCCATCCTTCTTTTAACCAGTCCATTCTAAAATCAATCCTGTTTCATCCTCAATAAAGCAACCAAGGAGGAAAGTTCTGAAAGCCTTCTTGGAGGCCACACATGGTGTGTTTGAAACAATATACAGTACCAGTGTAGTGAATGGGATTTAAACAAGTTTTATCAACAAACTGCAAAAAAAAAAAAAAAAAAAAAACACACTCCATAGTATCCTTAGTATATTGTGGAGGAAAAGTTTGAAAACCAGCCTAACCAAAGGGAGTGAAATAAATTTTGATTGCTTTCTGCTGTGGGCGGGTCCCTTGTGGGATTATACATCCAGGGCCCCGACTCAGTCAGATACAGCTAACACCCTGCTCCAGCACCCCTGATCAGAGCTGAGCTCAAACTTGACCACGGCCTTTAAGGGGATTATATAATATATAATTTTATTTATTTATTTATTTTTAAATCCACCAAGAAAGAGTCAATAAAATTTAGTCAATAAGTTATAGGCACCCAAAAATGGTGTCAAAATGTATCTCATACCGCAATAAACAAGCCCTCATATGGCCACATCACCAGAAAAAAAAAAAAAAAAATATAGCTTGCACAATGTGAAGATAAAAACCCCCAAAATCGCCAAATCATTAGAACAAAACTGGCTGCGGCAGGAAGGGAATGTATAAGCTGATTGAGCATATATCAAGGTACACCCCTAATTTAGAGGTTACGAGGAAAAAGACACCAGAAGTGATCCCCCCACCCCAATCATAGGAGCTACTGGGGAAATAGTAGGGAATTTGGTGTTCCTAATGTACTCTGCACAGTTTACATATTCACCATCTGCTGAGCATTCACGTCTGGGATAATAATGCTCACTACACCCCTTGATAAATTCTTTGAGGGGTACAGTTTTCAAAATGGGGTGACTCCTTAGGGGATTACTCTTTTCTGGTACCTTAGAGGCTCTGCAAACATGACATGGCGTCCAGATACCAAACATCTAAATCTACTCTCCAAAAGCCACATAGTGCTCCTTCACATCTGCGCCACGATGTTTACCCAAAGAGCAGTTTATGTCCACATGTATGATACTGTTGTACCCAGGATAACGTATTTAATGTCATATGTTGCTATTTGGGCACAGAAGGGAAGGAGCGCTATTTGGTTTTTGGAGCAGGTATCTAGACGGTTTGGTTTTTGAACGCCATGCTATTTTTCAGAGCAATGAAATTCCAGTAAAGTGGAATCCCCTGACACGTGACCACATTTTGGAAACTACACCCATGAAGAAATTTATCCAGGGGTACAGTGAGCATATTTAACCCTCAAGTGTTGCATTCATTTATTATTCAGGAATGAATAAGCAGCTAATGCTGAATGGAGAAAATGGC
Source organism: Leptodactylus fallax (assembly GCA_947044405.1). NCBI lineage: Eukaryota > Metazoa > Chordata > Amphibia > Anura > Leptodactylidae > Leptodactylus > Leptodactylus fallax. Next base: position 2,978,560 of record CAMRHE010000226.1, read on the forward strand.
TATTTTTTCAGGAATACGTCATTTCAGTGCACAATATGCTGTGCCCAGCTTGATTTTGCACACCTAATGAGTTGACACTGGTGTGGTTGCAATAATAAGTGGCATGCATCAGACATGGAAATTAGGACCTCCCTTCTTCTTGTTATCTGAGGTGCACTACAATAAGTGTGTTCATACTACATAGTAGTTGTACATTACCATCAAGTCCTCAGTCATTCCTTACATCAGTGACTGCATCAACAGATACTGAGCAATAAAATATGAGACTAGAACAACAACATGACTGCAGCAATAATCACTGTACCTGCAATAATAAAGGACATGCATCAGACATGAAGATTAGGACCTCCCTTCTTCTTGTTATCTGAGGTGCACTACAATAAGTGTCCTACCAGAAACACTCCCATGAGATAGATGGTCCCACTCTAGTGTCATATTACAGGACCTGTACACTATTATTTTGACACTTGTTAACATTAAACTTTATGGGGTGGATCATTCTCTGTATATATCTCACATTCTTCCCCACTAAATTAACCTTTTCAGGACCGCCCACTGTATATAAACGTCGGCGCTTGCTGGGCTTTGTGCAGAGCCGACGTTTATAAATGGACCCTGCTAAATTGGGGATCGGGTCTCCCCAAGGGTCAGGAAATCCATGAACACAGCAATAATAGCTGCTGGTGTTTACAGAGACATGATCAGGACCTGATAGGTTCAGGTCCCGATCATGTAGCCGCCATATCAGGGAAAGTTTGTTGCAGTAACAAACTTTGCCTGATATTAGCGGCCCGCCCGCCCGCGGGCGGCATCGGGAGCGGGTGTTAGCTGTATCTGACAGCTAACACCCTGCTCCGTATCCTACGGTTGGAGCTGTGCTCTGATTGGAGGTTTTAACCCCTTGGATGCCGCGGTCAAACAAGACCGCGGCATCCAAGGGGTTCCGTGATGCCAAATGAACCCCCCTCACCCCCTGTGGCGAGATCGGGGGGGTGCCCATATGTATCTTCTGCAGCCCGGGGTCTGGCCAGTGACCCCAGGCTGCTCAGTGCCCCCAGTACCTGGTTGATCTGCCCAGATGCAGGGAAGTCAGCCGCATACACTGACTTCCTCTATAGACTGCAATACACGTGTTCAGGTGTCCTTATAGGACAAATAAAGAAATTTGTAAAAAAAAAAAAAAAAAAAAAAGTGTCAAAGAAATGTAATAAAGTTTGTGAAATAAATACATGAATAAAGCCCCAAAATTCCCTTTTCCTATATCAAATGAGTTATATAAAACAAAAACCTAAAAATTAATAAAAAACAATACATATTTGGTATCGCCACGTCTGTAACAATATGTACAATAAAACTGAAACATTATTTAACCTACATGGTGAATGTCGGGAAAAAAAAACCGGAAAAAATCCGCCGTAAGTAATGATTTTTCGCCATCTCACCCTACTAAATATGCTATAAAAAGTGATCGAAAAGTCACATATACCCCAAAACAGCACCAATAAAAAGCACAGGTTGTCCCGCAAAAAATAAGCCCTAAACCAACTATCTCTGTCAACCGAAAAATAAAAATGTTACGCATCTCAGAAGATGGTGATGCAAAGATACTTGATTTTCTTCCCCAAATGGATTTTTGTTCTGCAAAACTAGTAACGCATAAAAAAACAATATAAATGAGGTATCACTGTAATCGTACCGACCCAAAGAATAAAGGTCACAGGTTACTTATGTTGTACACTGTGTGGAAAAAAATTAATAGGTAAAACACAATGCCAGAATTGATGAGGATTTTTTTTTAATCCACCAAGAAAGCATTAATAAACGTTAATCAATAAGTCATAGGCACCCAAAAATGTTATTAAAAAATACATCTCATACCACAAACAACAAGCCCTCATATGGTTACAGCACCAGAAAAAAAAATATATATATAGCTTGTTCAATGTGAAGACAAAAACCCCAAAAATCGCCAAATCATTAGAACACAACTGGCTGCAGCAGGAAGGAAATGTATAAGCTGTGCAAGCGCATATTAGGGGACATCCCAGATTTAGAGCTTACGTGGGAAAATAAACCAGAACTGACCCCCAGAGTGACCCCTCCCCCAATCATACAAGCTACTGAGGATATAGTAGTAGTAAATTTCGTGTTCCCCATGTACTCCGCACAGCTTACATATTCACTCTTCATCTGCTGTGCAGTCACGTCTGGGATACTAATGCTCACTACACCCCTTGATAAGTTCTTTGAGGGGTGCAGTTTTTAAAATGGGGTCATTCCCTAGGGGATTCCACTTTACTGGTACCTTAGAGGCTCTGCAAACATGACATGGTGTCCAGATACCAAACATCTAAATGTGTTGCTCCAAAAGCCACATAGCGCTACTTCCCTTCTCTGCCCTGCTGTGTGCCCAAACTGCAGTTTATACCCACATGTATGACACTGGTGTACCCAGGGTAACGTACTTAATGTCATATGTGGGTATAGATGGCTATTTGGGCACAGCCGGGTACAGAAGGGAAGGAGCGCTATTTTGGAGCACAGACTTAGACAGTTTGGTTTTTGGACACCATGACACTTTTTCAGAGCTCCTGAAATGCCAGTAAAGTGGAATCCCCTGATATGTCACCCCATTTTGGAAACTACACCCCTGAAGGAATTTATCCAGGGGTACAGTGAGAATTTTTAACCCCCAAGTGTTTCCTTAATTTTCCAGAAATGAATACGCAGCTGATGGTGGAAGATGAAAATGACACTTTTTCCAGGAATACGTCATTTCAGTGCGTAATATGTTGTGCCCTGCTTGTATCAGAGATGAACGCTCCAAAAGCTGTTGTGCCCGGGATACCCGCTTAACAGTTTTTGGGTACAACATATCAGCACTGAAATGGCGTATCTATGGAAAAATTGCAATTTTCACTTTTCATTATCAGCTGCGCATTCATTTCTGGAAATGAAATTAATGCAACACTCAAAGTTTAAAAATGCTCACTACCCCACTTGATAAATCCCTTCAGGGGTGTAGTTTCCAAAGTGGGGTCACATTTCAGCGGGTTCTACTTTACTGCCAATTCAGGGGCTCTGCAAAAGTGGCATGACATCGAAAAACCAAACTGTGCTCCAAAAACCAAAATAGCGCTCCTTCCCTTCTGTGCCCAAACATCAATTTATACCCACATATGACATTAAGTACGTTATCCTGGGTACACCAGTATCATACATGTGGGCATAAACTGCCGCTTGGGCACACAGGAGGGTGCAGATAAGAAGGAGCGCTATGTGGTTTTGGACCGCTGATTTAGTTTGTTGATTTTTGGACGCCATGTCACATTTATAGAGACTCTAAAATTGCCCCTACAAAATGGGGTCACTTCTTGGGGAATTCCAATTTACTGGCACCACCAGGGCTCTGCAAAAACAACATGGCATCCAGAAAATCCCTCCAAATCTGTACACCAAAAGCTAAAAAGCGCACTGCTCCATCCCTTCTGAGCCCTGCTGTGTAACCAAGCAGCAGTTTACACCTACATATACAACTTCTTTCTACTTGGGATAGCCCAGTTAATAGTTTTAGGAGTATATGTCTCTGATGACACAAAGTGGGTGCAACGTATTGGGCACTGACATGGCATATTTCTTTAAAAGTTAAAATTTTCAGTTTGTACAGTAATTTTCAGGAAGCAGCACTCTTCGGGTCAAAATTATAATACCCCTTGATAAATTCCTTGAGGGGTGTAGTTTCTAAAATGGAGTCACTTTTTGGGGGTTTCCATTGTATTGGTACTTTAGGGGCTCTGGAAATGCGACATGGCATCTGAAAACTATTCCAGCAAAATCTGCCCTCCAAAACCAAATAGCGCTCTTTCCATTCCGAGCCCCACCATGTACCCATACAGCACATTATAACCACATATGGGGTATTCCCATGTTCAGGAGAAATTGTGTAACAAACCTTGGGGAGCTTTTTCTCCTTTACCCTCTTGTAAAAATAAAAAAATTTGGACTAAATTGACAGTTTATTGAAAAAAAAACTAATTTTTCATTTTCAAGTCCCGATGTCAATAAAATCTGTGAAAAAGCTGTAGAGTCAAACTGTTCATTATACCCCTTGATATGTTCTGTGAGGGGTGTAGTTTCCAAAATGGGGTCACTTTTGAAGGTTTCCATTGTATTGGTACTTTAGGGGCTCTGCTAATGCGACATGGAACCCGAAATCTAATCCAGCAAAATCTTCCCTCCAAAAACCAAATAGAACTCTTTCCATTCCGAGCCCCACCATGTACCCATACAGCAGATTATGACCACATATGGGGTATTGCCGTGTCCAGGAGAAATCGTGTAACAAACCTTGGGGAGCTTTTTCTCCTTTATCCTCTTGTAAAAATAAAAATGTTTGGACTAAATTGACAGTTTATTAGAAAAAAAGTAATTTTTCATTTTCACGTCCCAATGTTAATAAAATCTGTGAAACAGCAATAGGGTCAAACTGCTCATTATATACCTTTATATGTTATGTGAGGGGTGTAGTTTCCAAAACGGGGTTACTTTTGAAGGTTTCCATTGCACTGGTACTTTAGGGGCTCTGCAAATGCGAAATGGCAATTGAAAACTATTCCAGCAAAATCTGCCCTCTAAAGGCCAAATAGCGCTGTTTCCATTCCAAGCCCCACCATGTACACATACAGCAGATTATGACCACATATGGAGTATTGCCACATTCATGAACAATTGTTTAACAAACTGTGGGGTGCTTTTTCTCCTTTAACCCCTTGTGAAAATGAAAAATTTTGGGGAAAAAGTGACATTCTAGTAATTTTTTATTTACACATTCCAATGTTAATAAAATCTGTGAAAAGGCTGTTGGGTCAAAATTCTCAGTATACCCCATGATAAATTCTGTGAAGGGTGTAGTTTCCAAAATGGGGTCACTTTTGGGGGGTTTCCTTTGTACTGGTGCTTTAGGGGCTCTGCAAATGGGACATGGCACCGAAAACTATTCCGGCAAAATCTGCTTTTCAAATGCCCATTGTCGCTCCTTCCCTTCTGTGCACTGCCATGTGCCCAAACATCAGTTTACACCCACATGTGGGATATTTCAGTGCTTGGGAGAAATTGCATAACAAACTGTGAGATGCATTTTTCCTTTAACCCTTTGTGAAGGTGTTAATTTTAGGGCTAAATGAATGTGTTACTGAAAAAAAAAGAAATGTCTAAATTTCACCTCCATATTGTTTTAATTTCTGTGAAATCCTTAATGGGTTAACAAACTTCCCAAATGCTGTTTTGAATTATTTGAGGGGTGCAGTTTTGAAAATGGGGTGATTTATGGGGGGTTTCTAATATATAGGCCTTCATAATTCCCTTCAGAACAGAAGTGGTCCCTAAAAAATTAGTTTGGGAAATTTTCTTGTAAATCTGGAAAATCGCTGTTACACTTGTAAGCCTTCTAACATCCAAAATAAATTACAGGACGATTAAAAGATGATGCCAATATAAAGCAAAGATATGGTAGATAATATTTATTAATGTATTTGTGTGATATGACTTTGTATTTGAAAAGCAGAGCATTTCACATTTTGAAAATTGCAATTTTCTCCAAATTTCCATCAAATTTCCTATTTTTTTTATAAGTAAATATAAAAATATTGATCAGTATTTACCACTAACATGAAGTACAATGTGTCACGAAAAAACAATCTCAAAATCACTTATGTAAGTTAAATCGTCTCAAAGTTTTTGCCATATAAAGTGACACATGTCAGATTTGAAAAATGAGGCCTGGTGACGAAGGCACTTTTAGGCTGTGTCCTGAAAAGGTTAATGTCGTCCTCGACATTCCGCATTTCCACAATTATGTGGATTGTATAAAGGCACTTTAGTAATTTAGAACAATCAAGTGGTGGTTATATCTCCAATAGAGGTCAATGCCTCATTGTGACATATGTTCCTATAAAATGTCACAAGTTACTTCTAGGTACATTGCTAGCTATGAGACCTAGAAGTTCCAATGTTACACTGGTTCTCAGTGGTATTGGACCACAATGCATAACAATGCTACTATGATACCTGAACCTCATTTTATAAGGCAGAGATTGGTCAGGTCTAACTTTTTACTAAATATGATCTTTTGACCATGTAACCTCACAATTTCTATACCTAAACAACTAGAAACATTGCCAAATTAACCCAAAAAAAAAAAACTATGAACTTAACAGCGCAATTGCTTTGAATGTAAATAGTCTTTACATCCGCTCACAGTTCTCCACGAAATATGTGGGTGGTAGGTACCATTCAGGTTGTTTCTCTTGGCCAATGGTTGTCACTACCTGTTTAGCATGAAAACTTCTTGGTACCCTACTTGGCTCTCCTATGATATCATAAGTAAGTGTAACAGGCCTTCGCCTTTCTTTCGCAACAAAAGATCTTTTCAACGTCTGTTGTTCTGAAGTTTCTGTTTCTTCATCTGTTCCTGGATCTGTTGGTTCAGATTTCTCCATCAATTCTGGAGACTCTGGAGTAATTGCAGATTCCTCTGATGACTTTTCTGAATCTGACAGTAGACCTTCAGGTGATGCCAAGATCTCTGATGAATCCTGTAGTTCAAATTCCGCTGCTTCAGGATTAAGTTTACTGCCTTGTGCTGTACAGTTATCTGTTGTAGATGAACTTAATGAATACATTTCATCTTCATCAACACTGTCATTTTCATATCCTACACGTGATGTTGGTTTTGGTCGCTTTGGTTTGGAGGGTCTCTCTTGGCCTAACAATTTAGTAGTCTGCTGTTCATCTGGAAGATAGTCACAAGATAATAACAGATTACGGTGCTAAATCCTTGATCTGTTGCCACTTGACTCTGCTTTTACCTCATACACTGGACTGTTTTCATGTTTTCTTCTCACAACAACATAAATCTTATGTTCCCAATAGGAGTGAAGTTTTCCTGGTCCCCCTTTCTCATTTAAATTCTTCACTAGAACTCGACTTCCTGGAGTAAGTTCAGCACCATGACTTTTCTGGTCATAGTATTCTTTGCTTTTACATGCGGATTTCTTTGCTGTTTCTGAAGCTATTTTATAAGCTTCTGCCATTCTCTTTTTCCAGACAGTAACATAATCTGCGTAAATTCTGTACTTCTCTGATACTGGAGTATCAAACATTATGTCAATTGGAAGTCTTGGTGATCGACCATACAATAGGTAGAAAGGTGAATACCCTGTTGCCTCACTTTTTTTACAATTGCAAGCGTGGACAACTTTTGACAAAGATTTCTTCCAGTCTTGCTTTTCTTCTTCTGTAAGAGTTCTCAACATTGACAAAAATGTAGGATTGAATCGTTCAACCTGTCCATTATCCTCTGGGTGATATGGAGTTGTATGAAAATTCTGAATTCTGCAGTATTTCCCAAGTCTTGCAAATAACTGATTCTCAAATTCTCTTCCCAGATCGTGGTGTAATTTTGTTGGAAAGCCAAACTTTAGAGCAAAATCATTAAATGTCTGCTGCAGTATTACCAGACTTGTTTGTGGTAGCATATACCTGTGCAAATCTTGTAAAATGATCCATTACAACAAGGATGTACTCATATCCTCCTTTGCACTTTTCCAGATACAAAAAATCAATGGATACCAGTTCAAAAGGATAAGTGGAGACAATGTTGTTCAATGGTGCTCTGGTTGGTTTATTGGGACGTTTATCTTTTAAACATCTGCATTCTCTGGTGACATAATGCTCAATATCCTTCTGCATGTATGGCCAGAAGAAGCATTCTCTGACAAGATTGACAGTTCTTTCATGGAGTTCTTTGACTACTGTCCTATGGTAGACTTTTGTCTACTTTTGTAAGTTATGGCTAGTCTTCCTATAAAGAATACCATCTGAGTTGAGGCATAATTTAGACCATTTTCTGAATAAGGCAGTTACATCTGGTGGTTCTGTTTTTCTCTCCTTCTTAGCTGGAAATCTATTTTGATTTTTATAGTGTAGCAGTCTCCCAATGATCTTGTCTTCTTCTTGTGCTTTTCTGATTGTTTCTTTTGGGAGCTGGTTAACCATTGCTATGAGGCTTTGTTCAACTTCCCCAGCTGCACTTTCTACAGTTACAGGGCACCATCATGGCGTATGTTCCTCCTCTTGTATTTGAACTGCTTGCACAGTGCTACCAATAGCTTCCATGCTGACTTCTTGGGAACATTCCCTCATGTACTGGTCAGGATCTAGTGGCATTCTAGACAATCCATCAGCATCTGCATTGGCTTTCCCTGGGCAGTATTTAATGCTAAAAATGAAGTCTGCGAGTTCTGACACCCACCTATGGCCAGTCGCATTTAATTTTTCTGAAGTGAGAGCATAAGTAAGTGGATTGTTGTCTGTATATACCACAAATGATGGACTATAGTACAAGTAGTCTCTAAAACGGTCACATATTGCCCATTTCATTGCCAAAAACTCAAGTTTCCCAGAGTGCAAATGGTAGTTTTTCTCTGCTGCAGTTAGAGTTCTTGAGCCATAACCGATAACTCTCAACTTGCCATTTTGCCTTTGATATAGGACAACACCAAGTCCTTCCTGAGACGCATCACAGTGGGTTGTTAACCCCTTAAGGACCCAGCCCAAAAGTGCGTTAAGGACCAGGCCTCGTTTTTCAAAACTGACATGTGTCACTTTATATGGCAATAACTTTGAGACGTCTTAACTTACACAAGTGATTTTGAGATTGTTTTTTCGTGACACATTGTACTTCATGTTAGTGGTAAACACTAATGAATATTTTTGTATTTATTTATAAAAAAATAGGAAATTTGATGGAAATTTGGAAAAAAATCGCAATTTTCAAAATGTGAAATGCTCTGCTTTTCAGACAGATAGTCATACCACCCAAATACATTAATACATATTATCTACCATATCTCTGCTTTATATCGGCATCATCTTTTAATCGTCCTGTAATTTATTTTGGATGTTAGAAGGCTTACAAGTGTAACAGCGATTTTGCAGATTTACAAGAAAATTTCCCAAACTAATTTTTTAGGGACCACTTCAGTTCTGAAGAGAATTATAATGGCCTATATATTAGAAACCCCCATAAATCACCCCATTTTCAAAACTGCACCCCTCAAATAATTCAAAATGACATTTGGGAAGTTTGTTAACCCTTTAAGCATTTCACTGGAATTAAAACAATATGGAGGTGAAATTTAGACATTTAATTTTTTTCCCACTAATTCCTTAATTTAGCCCTAAAATTAACACATTCACAAAGGGTTAAAAGAGAAAATGCATCTCACAGTTTGTTATGCAATTTCTCCCAAGCACGGAAATACCCCACAAGTGGGTGTAAACTGATGTTTGGGCGAATGGCAGTGCACGGAAGGGAAGGAGTGACACTGGGCGTCTGAAAAGCAGATTTTGCTGGAATAGTTTTCAGGTGCCATGTCTCATTTGCAAAGCCCCTAGAGTACCAATACAAAGGAAAACCCCAAAAAGTGACCCCATTTTGGAAACTACACCCCTCACAGAATTCATATAGGGGTTTAGTGAGCATTTTGACCTTACAGTCGTTTCACAGATTTTGCTAACACTGGGATGTATAAATGAAACATTACTAAAATGTCACTTTAGCCCCAAAGTTTTCATTTTCACAATGGGTTAAAGGAGAAAAAGCACCCCACAGTTTGCAAAATAATTGCTCCTAAACACAGCAATACCCCATATGTGGTCGTAATCTGCTGTATGGGTACATGGCAGGGCTCAGAAAGGAAAGAGCACTATTTAGCTTCTGGAGAGCAGATTTTGCTGGAATAGTTTTCAGGTACCATGTCGCATTTGCAGAGCCCCCAAAGTACCAATACAGTGGAAACCCCCTGAAAGTGACCCCATTTTGGAAACTACACCCCTCACAGAACATATCAAGGGGTATAGTGAGCATTTTGACCCTACAGCTGTTTCACAGATTTTATTAACATTGGGACATTAAAATGAAAAATTACTTTTTTTCCAATAAACCATCAATTTAGCCCCAAATTTTTCATTTTCACAAGAGGACAAAGGAGAAAAAGCACCCCAAAGTTCGTTACACAATTTCTCCTGAACACAGAAATGCCCCATATGTGGTTGTAATCTGCTGTATGGGTAAATGGCAGGGCTCAAAATGGAAAGAGCGCTATTTAGCTTTTGGAGGGCAGATTTTGCTGGAATAGTTTTCGGATGCCATGTCGCATTTGCAGAGCCCCTAAAGTACCAATATAATACAAACCCCCAAAAAGTGACCCCATTTTGGAAACTACACTCCTCATAGAACTTATCTAGGGGTATGGTGAACATTTTGACCTCACAGCTGTTTCACAGATTTTATTAACATTGGGACATTAAAATGAAAAAATACTTTTTTTTCCAATAAACCGTCAATTTAGCCCCAAATTTTTCATTTTCACAAGAGGACAAAGGGGAAAAAGCACCCCAAAGTTCGTTACACAATTTCTCCTGAACACAGAAATGCCCCATATGTGGTTGTAATCTGCTGTATGGGTAAATGGCAGGGCTCAAAATGGAAAGAGCGCTATTTAGCTTTTGGAGGGCAGATTTTGCTGGAATAGTTTTCGGATGCCATGTCGCATTTGCAGAGCCCCTAAAGTACCAATATAATACAAACCCCCAAAAAGTGACCTCATTTTAGAAACTACACCCCTCAAGGAATGTATCAAGGGGTATTATCATTTAGAGCCTAAAAATGCTTCCCAAAAATTAATGTACAAAGTGAAAATTAAAGTTTTTAAAGAAATATCCAATTTCAGTGCCTAATACGTTGCGGCCACATTTGTGGCATCAGAGACATGAACTCCTAAAACTATTAAGTGGGCTATCCTGGGGACAAAAAAATTATATATGTGGGTATAAACTGCTGCTTGGGCACACAGCAGGGCTCAGAAGGGAAGGAGCACTGTGGTTTTTTTTAGCTTTTGGAGTACAGATTTAGAGGGACTTTCTGGTCGTCATGATATTTTTGCAGAACCCTGGAGATGCCAGTAAATTGGAATTCCCCAAGAAGTGACCCCCATTTTGTAGGGGCAATTTTAGGGTCTCTGCAAATGTGACACGGCATCCAAAAAAACAACAATCTAAATATGCGCTCCAAAAGCACATAGCGCTCCTTCACATTTGCGCCCTGCTGTGTGCCCAAATGACAGTTTATGCCCACATGTATGACACTGGTGTACCCAGGATATCGTACTTAACAATGCCATATGTGGGTATAAACTGCTGTTTGGGCACAGCCAGGCACAGAAGGGAAAGAGCGCTATTTTGGTTTTTAGAGCACAGTTTGCTTTTTGGACACCATGCCACTTTTGCAGAGCCCATGAATTGTCAGTAAAGTGGAATCCGCAGACATGTCACCCCATTTTGGAAACTATACCCTTCAAGGGATTTATCAAGTGGGGTAGCGAGCATTATTAAGTGTTGCATTCTTTTAATTTCCAAAAATGAATGCGCAGCTGATAATGAAAAGTTAAAAATGAAATTTTTCTATAGATACGCCATTTCAGTGCCCAATATGTTGTGCCCAGTTTATGTCTGCACAGACACATACTCCAAAAACTGGTGAGCGGGGATCCCGGGCACAACAGCTTTTGGAGCGTTCATTTCTGATACAAGCTGGGCACAACATATTACGCACTGAAATGATGTATTCCTGGAATAATTGCCATTTTCACCTTTCATCAACAGCTGCGTATTCATTTACGGATAATAAATTATAGCAACACTTGGGGGTTAAAAATGCTCACTGTACCCCTGGATAAATTCCTTCAGGGGTGCAGTTTCCAAAATGGGGTGACATGTCAGGGGATTCCACTATACTGGCATTTCAGCTCTGCAAAAGTGCAATGGCGTCCAAAAACCAAACCGTCCAAGTCTGTTCTCTAAAAACCAAATAGCGCTCCTTCCCTTCTGTGCCCGGCTGTGCCCAAACAGGAGTTTATACCCATATATGCAGGGTCGCACTGCTAATGAGGCGAATTGAGGCGGCCGCCTCAGGCGGCACTGTCCGGGGGGCGGCATTTTTACTATTTAATGTAAACCAGCCCAGGACAGGCCGCTTTAAAAAAAAAAAAAAAAAAGACAGAGCTGAGCGCGGCCTGTCCTGGGCTGGTTTACAAGACGTCGCATCTCAGCGCAGGGGTGGCGATTCAATAACGTCATCACGCCGCCCGAGGCTGGGGACACAGACGTCGCGGACAAAAAGAGGAGGGGGGCGGCGGCTGCATCAAGGCATCGCAGGTGAGTATAACCTTTTTTTTATATATATAAATAGGCCGTAACTTGTTGGAGTATCCCCAGCAGGTCAGGGCCTATTTATTGTACTTACCCCGCGTCTGCTCCGTGGCCGCCCCCCCGCTTCCCCTTCTGCTATGGGACGCAGAAGGCGAAGTGGGTGCCGCTGGGGGCCGCGCGGGGATCGGTGAGGGAGGCCGCGGGCCGCCAGTACTACTATTCATTCTACCCGGGGGTCTATTCAGACCCCGGAGGTATAATACTCGTGGGAGGCTAGGGTTGGTGAGGGAACATAAAAACCAGTGTTACTCACCTCCTGCGATCCGATGTAACTCCGAGCAGGCTTGAGGCCTCTGGTGAGCGTCATCAGGTCGCGTCGCCCGGCCTGGATCACGTGACGTGTGTGCGCAATTAAACAGGGCCGAAAGCTGCAAGGAGTGCACCGGTGTCCAGGATAGGTAAGTAACTCTGGTTTTTATGTTTGTATTCTCCCCTGGGTCTCCAATCATTATACTCTGGGGTCTGAAAAGACCCCAGAGTATAATAATAGTTCATGGGTGGTCCACTATGGGGCATAATACCCTGTGCAGGGACCACTGTAGAGCATAATACCCTGTGCAGGGGCCACTCTGGAGCATAATACAAGTGCAGGGGCCACTATGGAGCATAATACCAGTGCAAGGGACAATATAGAGCATAATACCAGTGCAGGGGCCACTATGGAGCATAATACTGTGTGCTGGGGCCAATATGGAGCATAATACCGTGTGCAGGGGCCAATATGGGGCATAAAACTGTGTGCAGGAGTTGCTGTGGAACATAATACCGTGTGCAGTGGCCAATGCGGGGCATAATACCGTTAGCAGGGGCCACTATGGAGCATAATACCGTGTGCAGGGGCCGCTGAGAGGCATAATACAGTGTGCAGGGGCCGCTGCGGGCCATAACACTGTGTAATACTGTGTGCAGGGGCTGCTGTGGAACATTATAGTGTGTGTAAATGGGGCACTATAAACATGGGCTATGGCACCTGTTTATATTATACGCTGTCTGTTTATAGTGCCCGTGTGATGTAATTGTAGCCTTGTCACATACTGTAGACATGTACAGGACGAGGCTGTAGTTACATTACATGGCCGCTATGAGATGAATTACACTATGTAAACAGAGAAGGCGGTCACGGCGCTTACACAGGTACCATTCAAACAGCTGATCAGTGGGGGTCCTGGGTTTTTGAACCCCACTGATTAGTTTATTAATGACCTGGAAAACCTTTTAATTAGTTAACACCTGAGGCATTATTAATAAGGGGCACTATTTATACAGGGTATACACGAATATTATTAATAAAAAGATGCACTTGGGAGTATTATTCATTATGGGGGGTTATAGCATATATTTTATAATTGGGGTAGCAGCAGGATGGGGGCTTTGTGTAGGTGAGGACAATGTGGGTTGGATGCCTGGAAAAGTGAGGAGCCAAAGATATCTGTGTTGCAACCTTTACAGAGACAAGTCACAGCTGGAAGAAGTGGTCATGGCGGTCCAGAGGAAAGAGAATGGAAATGTGAAGGATTAGTCAGAGACGTCACCTGTAACTCACAGAATGTTACTGCACTGTATTCACCTAAATGATAGAGGATAAATACCTGATTGATGGGGGTCTGTCTGCTGAGACCCCCACTGAGCCTGAGAATTGGGTTTTTTCCCCCACTAGGTGGGAATCCAGCCTGGCTGCAGCCATATATATAGGTGTGTCACTTGGTGGATGGACGAACCCGCATGACTCTCATTCACTTCAATGAGACTGCCAAAGATACCCGAAGTCCAGTACTCAGCTATCTGCGGGGCGTTCCTATTATAGAGAATGGGGGCCACGTGGGCTCGTCCATCCACCAAGCAGAAGATATGTGAAGTTACTTTCATTGTTAATGCCGTGTTGTTGATCTGATACTGAAGTAATACAGGAAGAAGAATTCTTAAAAACTGTTTTATAACTTTGTGTATTGTGTATATTGTGCGACGATAACAGTGTGTTAAACTAGTAGCATGGAAACTCAATTTTTTATTTATTTTTTTTTTTTTTGGGGGGGGGGCGTCTTTCTATAGCCCGCCTCAGGCAGCAAAGAGGCTAGGTTCACCACTGCATATATGACATTAAGTACCTTATCCTGGGTACACCAGTGTCATACATGTGGGTGTAAACTGCGGTTTGGGCACACAGTAGGGCGCAGAAGGGAAGGAGCGCTATGTGGCTTTTGGAGTGCAGATTCAGATGTTTGGGATCTGGATGCCATGTCATGTTTGCAGAGCCTCTAAAGTACCAGTAAAGTGGAATCCCCTAGGGAATGACCCCATTTTGAAAAGTGCACCCCTCAAAGAATTTATCAAGGGGTGTAGTGAGCATTAGTATCCCAGACGTGAATACACAGCGGATGGGGAAAAGTGAATGAATATGTAAGCTGTGCGTAGTACATTGGGTACACTAAATTCCCTACTATTTCCTCAGTAGTTCCTATTATTGGGGGGTCACTCTGGGGGTCATTTCTGGTTTATTGTCCCTCGTAAGCTCTAAATCTGGTTTGTGCCCTGATATCCGCTCGCACAGCTTATACATTCCCTTTCTGCCGCAGCCAGTTATGTTCTAATGATTTGGCGATTTTTGGGGTTTTTGTCTTCACATTGTACGAGCTATATTTTCTTTATTTCTCTGGTGATGTAGACATATGAGGGCTTGTTGTTTGCGGGGTGAGATGTATTTTTTAATGACATCATTTTTAGGTGCTTACAACTTATTAAATAAATTTTATAAACTTTTTCTTGGTGGATTAAAAAACAACCCCATCAATTCTGGCACTGCGTTTTATCTTTTAAATTTTTCACCATGTAGCGTAGAGCATAAGTAACATTTTACCTTTATTCTGCGGGTCAGTACGATTACGGCGATACCTCATTTATACAGTTTTTTATGCAATACCAATTTTGCAGAACAAAAACCCATTTGGGGACATAAATCAATTTTTTTTGCATCGCCATCTTCTAAGATGCGTAGCATTTTTATTTTAGAGAGTTGGTTTAGGGCTTATTTTTTGCGGGACAACCTGTGCTTTTTATTGGTACTGTTTTGGGGTACATATGACTTTTTGATCACTTTTTATGGCATATTTTGTAAGGTGAGATGGCGAAAAATCGTTACTTTTGGCGGGTTTTTTCCGTTTTTTTTTCCCCGACTTTCACCGTGTACATTAAATATGGTTTCACTTTTATTGAACAGTTTGTTACGGACGCAACGATACCAAATATGTATTGTTTTTATTAATTTTTAGGTTTATTTTTTATATAATTCATTTTATATAGGAAAAGGGAATTTTTGGGGCTTTATTCGTTTATTAATTTTTTTCACATACTTTATTATTTTTTTTTTCACTTTTTTTTTACTTTTTCTTGTGTCCCATTAGGACACCTGAGCCAGAGATGCTTTGATCTCTGGCTCAGTACTATAGACTGCAAGACACGAGCATACACGTGTCTTGCAGCCTATACAGGAAGTCAGCGCTATGGAAACATAGCGCTGACTTCCTGAGGTCTCGGCAGGATCAACCAGGTACTGGGGGCTCCAGGCAGCCTGGGGTCACTGGGCAGACCCCGGGCTGAAGATTAGAGATATCGGCACCCCCCGATCTCGCCGCGGGGGGGTGCCGGGGGGGGGCAGCAAGACGGCGGAACCCCTTGGATGCAGCGGTCATGTTTGATCGCGGCATCCAAGGGGTTAAAACCTCCGATCGGAACTCAGTTCTGACCGGGGGTTATGGAGCAGGGTGTTAGCTGTCAGATACAGCTAATACCCTGTTCCGATACCGCCCGCTCAGATAGTGAGCGGGCGGCCGGCCTCGGGCGTAGTATTACGCCCTGGTGCGCGAAGTACCTAGCACCCAGGACGTAATAGTACGTCCAAGGTCGTTAAGGGGTTAAAGTCTGGATACCCCATCACTGGTGGTTTAACAAATCAATCAGTCTCTCCAGGCTTTCTTGATGATGGGAAGTCCAACTGATGGGCTGATGTGCAGGAAGTTGACTTTTGCCCTTCTGTTTGGACCTATCTCTTTTTGCTTTCTTTTCTGTGGTTGATGGTGAACTTGGCCCTGCAGACACTAGATCATACAGTGGAGCGGCTATCCGGGAGAAATTTTGAATATATGTCCGGTAGTAGGACAGAAAACCTAGTCTTTTTCTAAGCTCTCCCACTGTAGATGGAGGTTTTCTTTTTCAAAGCCATTACTGGAGCAATTTCTGCTGGATCCATAGTATAGCCATCACCAGAGACAATCTTACCTAGGAACCGGACTTGTCTTTTGAATAGCTCACATTTCTTTGGTGTTAGCTTGATTCCATGCTGTTGATAGCGCCGAAGCACAGTCCGTACATGTTCCACATGTTCAGTGAAAGACTTACTGTGAACCAGGTTGTCATCAAGATATGGTTGACAGATACTATCTCTCAGTCTTCCAAGCATTCTTCCATGCTTCTCTGAAATTCTGCAGGAGCTGAGCTGAGCCTTAAAGGAATACGGATCCATTCATATAATCCCCAAGGTGTTATAAAGGCTGTCAAAGGCCTACTGGATTCTTCCATGAATCCTTGGTGATAGGCTTTCCCTTGATCAAGCACAGAAAACTTAGAACTTCCTGACAAGCTATTCAGCATATCTTGGATTCTAGGTATAGGATGACAGTCAGGAACTGACTTCTGGTTTAGTTCTCTATAGTCACAGCAGAGTCTCAGGCCACCATCTCGTTTCCTTACACATACTGTAGGAGAAGAATAGGATGATTTTGATTTCCTAATCCATCCTCTATTTATCAGGTCTTCTAGGTACTCCACTTCTTTATGAAGCGGTTTATGCACAGCAGTATATTTCTTTGTAACGGGTGTGGTATCTTTTAAATTAATCTTTAACTGGAGTGATGGAATATATCCAACATCAGACTCGTCTCTGTAGAATGCATGACACTCTTCATTTAACATCTGCTTTACTATGCACTGTTCGTCTGCATCAAGATGATCTGTAGGAACCGGAGGATCCCATTCCTCTTTAACTGAAGACACTTCACCCCCTGGTTTGTCAACATTTTCCAATGTTTGAATGATTGTGGTCAAAGAAGAAACCTGAACAGATTTTATGCAAGCTGGGTATACTGCTTTGACTCCTTCCATGTGACGCAAAACAGTTTTTGGATCCAGTACAATATCATGTTTAGTGGGGTTCATTACCGGAATGGTTACCCGAGCATAGTTGTCATAAGGTACCATCACAACAGTCTCATCTGTATATATTCCCTCTGGTAACTGTGCAGTGTTACTTGGCAAAAAGAGCTTTTTTTGGTTCTTCTGATGAGGTCCCACATGAACACCACACTTGACACCCATTATAGTACCTGTAGGAATAATGGTATGATGTACTCCAGTTCTTACCTCCTTCAAAAATGCTTCTGTTTGGCTCACTTCGACAGCTTTTACCACCATCTCTGGTTTTCTTGCAGGCAGTGAAAATGATGCGGCCAGTGTCCTCACCAAAGACGATGAAGGGGTTTTTCTTAGAATGACTTCCTCAATCACATTATATCCAATGATTGGCTCTTCAGCTACGTTGTCACTGGATACTAGAAAAGGCACCAAAAGTTCTATGTTGTCATTATCAGAGTGCAGTTGAAAGGTTGCTTCGATCCATCCAATGAAAGGAATTTCAGTCTTATTCACTGCTCTCCTACATAATGGTTCAGAGCCTAGTAATTCTTCCACTGCCCTTACATCTGTTTAAGGAAGGTACTGCTGTCGCCAACTTTCATTGATGATACTTGCTTGAGCTTCAGTATCTCATAATGCCTGAACAGGAACACCATTCAGTTTACATAGGACCATACACCTTTTTCCTATTAAATTGATGAGTTTTCTTTGGCCTCTTGATACACTTTCACTTATCTGTAAGTTAGTTGTTGTGCACTTACTAGTAGTGACTTGCTGTGCATTGTTCTGTTGAAGCTCCAGCTATTGGATATGATCACATACATAAAGGAAATAACTATGTAACAGATTTTCTTTGGCTTCCATACCTGAAGATGATACTTTCTTTTGTTGGGAATGAGGCTTGGCACAGGTTACTGATTGTCCCTCATCAGCAACCTCCTGTCTTTTAACTGTGCAGATCTAGGTGCACAACATCCACTAGCGTAATGTCCTTCTATGCCACATTTGTAGCAATGGCGACATGACCTTGATCTGATGCCTTGCAGGCCTCACAAATTGGATTCTGCTTATTTCTGGGAGATACTTGGGATGAAACCAACCTTGGTTCTTGAGAAGTCTTAAATAACTTTTTCAATTCTGACATCTCATTCCTCAGTTCTTTCACAGCCTCCTCCCAGTTTGTCACTTCTGTATCTCCTGAGGGTGGAACTTTCTTTTATTTTAGTGTAGGTGGAGCAGCTTGAGTTGTAGATGACTCTACTTTTGTAAGCAATCCTTGTTGTGTGGTACCAGCCTGTATTTCGCTAAGTTTGCTAATTTTGCTGGAAGAGCACTTCTTTAATTTCTGTTTCCTCTCTTGTTTCAATTAGAACTTAATGTGTTCACTGAGCAGTCCTGTTCCTACTGATCTCAGAAACTTCCTTTGAATCAAATCCGTTTCAAATTTTTCCTCTGCTCCCACTTCTCTAGAGGCAAAGAGAAATCTCTCTTTTAGTTCTATAGCCCTGAAGAGGAAATTCTGAGGAGAGTCTTTGCTGTCTTGAGAGATATTTATTAACCGATGGTATAAGTCAGAGTTGCACTCCTTGTAGTGTCCTTTTAAAATAGTCTTCAGCTGTGGCAGTGTTAGGTCACTTTTCATCTCTAACATATACTGCCTCAATCACCTCTAATTCACTGTAGCCTTTTTGCAGTCCCATGTCTATCTGGTGCATGAGATTTGTATAAGACAGTTTGTCTTTTTGACCTCTTTCACCAATTTGGCCACTAATTTTAAAGTCTTTCAGTCCTGCAGTAAGTCTCTCTTTCTGACACCTCTTGCTTTGCTTGACTTGATGTCTCAGAAACTAGAGCTTTTTCTAACAGCTTGCTAGATTCCTGGAACACTTTTTGCAAAGCGAGGTACTGTACCTTTAAATTTTCCAATTGGGTCTGCTCCTTTATGGTCTCAGTCTCTTTTGCCTGTGCCCCCACCTCTGTCTCTGAATGCAGATCTGTAATGAACTGTTTGCCCTTCTGGAGGAACAGACAGGTAACATCTTCATCCTCTGTTTCTCCCACTTCATCAAGCAGCATATTGATAGCATTCAGGAGGTGCCTGCGGGTTCTGGCTTTGGAGATTTGCTCCCCTGGCACTTTAATATATTTGCTAACAGCACCCAGTTCATCAAATGTTAAATGCAGCAAGGACTCACTAATGTCATTAATGCAGCTCTCCACATCCATTGTCAGTCTGCAGGGCAGGACCCCACTGAGGGGACACTCACAGGATATTACTGAGATGGCTGCACTTTACAGTCAGTTATTTTCTATCTCTTATTGAGTGAATTCTACTCTGTATCTTCTATGAGTTGTCACTCATTCCCATCCTCGTCACCATTTTTGTTGCACACCTAATGAGTTGACACTTGTGTGGTTGGGGGGGGGGTTATATTCTTTATTTAACATTCATCTGCAATAATAAGGAGCATCCATCAGACATGGAGATTAGGACCTTCCTTCTTCTTGTTATCTGAGGTTATCTGAGATTGTCATTCCTCAGTAACTGCATCAACAAATACTGAGCAACAAAATATGAGACTAGAACAACATGACTGCAGTAATAATCACTGTACCTGCAATAATAAGGGACATGCATCAGACAAGAAGATTAGGACCTCCCTTCTTCTTGTTATCTGAGGTGCACTACAATAAGTGTCCTACCAGAAACACTCCCATGAGATAGATGGTCCCACTCTAGTGTCATATTACAGGACCTGTATACTGCTATTCTGACTTGTTAACATTAAACTTTATGAGGTGGATCATTCTCTGTATATATCTCACATTGAGACAAATGGTCCAAAAGCTATTGTGCCCAGGATACCCGCTTAACAGTTTTTGGAGTGTGTGCAGGGCCGGCGTTAGGGGGGGGCAAACTGGGCAATTGCCCAGGGCCCCGTCCCCAAAGGGGCCCCCGGGATCCGGAACCTGATGACTCCGGATCCCAGAGTCAGGCCCGGCCAAATCAATAACAGAAAGGGACCGCAGGTTCCCTTTCCAAGGTGAGTAAAAATAACAAACATTTTTACTCACCTGTCCTGGCGTCCGACGTCATCTTCTGGCGTTCCGGACATCATCGCTGAGGCTAGGCCTCAGCCTTAGCGATCACGTGGGGCGTGCTGACAGCTTGCCCACGTAATCGCTGAGGCCCAATCAAAGGCCTCAATGGTGACATCCACAACGCGTGACGTCAGCCGCAGAGAAGAAGAAGCCAGCGCCGGCGGGGGTAGCGGAGCAGCGCGAGGAGGCCCAGCAGAGGTAAGACAAGGTGAGTATAACTGTTTGTTATTTTCCCTCACCTCCCCCGGGCCTTTGATTATTATACTCTGGGGTCTGAAGAGACCCCAGAATATAATATAATAATAGCACTGTAGGGGCCCTGTGGAGCATTATACTGGGGGGCCCCTCTGGATAGCATATTATACTGTGTGGGGCCACTGAGGAGCATTATACTGGGGGAAGGGGCCCTCTGGATAGCATGTTATATTCTGTGGGGCCTCTGTGGAAAATTATAATGTGGGGGGGGGGCTCTGGAGATAATGTTATATTATGTGGGGCCACTTTGGAGCATTATGCTCTCCAAGGGGCCCCCCAGTATAATGCTCCACAGTGGCCCCACACAGTATAATATGCTCTCCAGAGGGGCCCCCCAGTATAATGCTGCAAAGTGGCCCCACAGAATATAACATGCTCTCCAGAGCCCCCCACTTTATAATACTCCATAGAGGCCCAATAGAATATAACATGTTCTCCAGAGGGCCCCCTCGCCAGTATAATGCTCCACAGTGGCCCCACACAGTATAATATGCTCTCCAGAGCCCCCGCCAGTATAATGCTCCACGGTTTCCGCACACAGTATAATATGCTCTCCAGAGGGGCCCCCCAGTATATTATACTGTGCGGGGCCACTGTGGAGCATTATACTGGGGGGGGCTCTGGAGAGCTTGTTATACTGTTTTGGGCCACTGTGGAGCATTATACTGGGGGGGGGGCTCTGGAGAGCATATTATACTGTTTTGGGCCGCTGTGGAGTATTATACTGGGGAAACCTCTCTGGGCAGTATATTATACTGTGTGGAGGCCATTTCTGGAGCATGTTACACTGAGTGGGGTCACTGTGGAGCGTTATTCTGGGGGGGGCCATCAGCAGAGCATATTATATTGCGTGGCGCCACTGTGGGGCATTATTCGGGGGGGACTAATGAGCATTATACTAGGGGGCGCTCTGGGGAGCATATAATACTGCTTGGGGCCTACTGTGGCACATTATACTGGGGGGACGCTCTGAGGAGCATAATATATTGCGTGGGGCCACTGTGGAGCAAAATACTGGAGGGGGCACTGTGGAGCATTATACTAGCGGGGGCCCTCTGGGGAGCATATTATACTATGGGCCACTGTGGAGGTTTATACTGGGGGAAGGGAAAGTGTGGGGAGCCTGTTATACTGTGTGGGGCCACTGTGGAGTGTATTATATTGTGTGGGGCTTTTCGGGAGCATATAATACTCTGTGGAGCCATTGTAGAGCATTATACTGGGGGGGACTGTGGGGAACATATTATACTGTGAGGGACCACTGTGAAGCATTATACTGGGGGAACCCCTCTGGGGAGTGTATTATACTGTGTGGAGGTCATTATGGAGCATGTTATACTGTGTTAGGCCACTGTGGAGCATTATACTGGGGGGGCATTGTGGGGTGCATATTATACTGTATGGAGCATATTATATTTTGTGGGGCTGCTGGGGAGCATATTGCACTGTCTGGAGCCACTAAGGGGTAGTATACTGTGTGGGCTACTGTGGAGTATTATACTGTGTGGAGCCTTACATACTATGTGGGGCCACTATGGGGGGCACAGGGGAGCATTTTATTCTGTGGGGGGTTACTGTGGAGCATTATATACAATGTGGGGAAACTGGAGGGCTCAGGAGAGCATTTTATACTGTGGAGCATTATATACCATGTGGAGCATTATACTGTGGGGGGGGCTCACAATTCCTGCTGGCAGCCCTGTGTGCTATGTCTGCATCACAGCTCCCTCACTATAATCTTGCACATACGTGTAGTGCCCCATGGCCATGTCATTCCCCATACAGTACTGTGCATGAGCTGGCCATGGAGTTATTGGGCCCTGCCCAGTACTATAGGGGCTAACTATACTGGTAACATACTCAGTAACACCAGATAATCAGCACATATGTAAGACTTCAGTGAAGGAGCCGTGGTGTAGGCTATTAGCAGGAAGCTGTTGGGTGGGGCCCCAGAACAAGTTCCTCTGGTGGGCCTAAGGCCCTTCAGTCTGACACTGTATAACGGAGAACTATTATTTTACGGGGTGTCTGTTATTGATAAGGGGGAATATTACTGATACAGGGCACTATTTATCATTTATAAGGGAGCTATTACTGATAAAGGTGTAAGATTATTTATAAGCAGGGACTATTATTTATAAGGAGGCGCTATAATAACTGATGACTGGGTGCAAATATCTATTAGGCGGTACAAAGGTGTTCATTTGAATTGTGTGTGGTAAAATGGGGCTTGTTATTACTTTTTTGTTGGCAGAAAGGAGGCGTTATTATAGGGGTTGTCACTGGAAGACAATGGTGTTGTTTGCATATCAGCATTTGGGGCCCCACTTTTAATTTTGCTAAGGACCCCACTTTGTCTAAAACTGGCCCTGAGTGTGTGTCTCTGCTGACACAAGCTGGACCCAACATATCGGGCACTGAAATGGCATATCTCTGAAAAAATAGCAATTTTCACTTTTCATTATCAGCTGTGCATTAATTTTTGGAAATTAAATTAAATCTCAAGGGTTAAAAATGATACAGTGCCTTGTGAAAGTATTCGGCCCCCTTGAACTTTTCAACCTTTTGCCACATTTCAGGCTTCAAACATAAGGATATAAGGAATAATTTGGCACGCCCCACTTTTCAGTTTTTTATTTTTTACAAAAGTTTAAAATATCCAATAAATTTCGTTCCACTTCACGATTGTGTCCCACTTGTTGTTGATTCTTCACCAAAAAATTTAAATTTTATATCGTTATGTTTGAAGCCTGATATGTGGCAAAAGGTTGAAAAGTTCAAGGGAGCCGAATACTTTCGCAAGGCACTGTAAATCCCTTGAGGAGTGTAGTTTCCAAAGTGGGGTCACATGTCTGCAGATTCCACTTTACTGGCGATTCAGTGGCTCTGCAAAAGTGGCTTGAGGTCCAAAAAACCGAACTGTGCACCAAAAAACAAAATAGTGCTCATTCCCTTCTGTCCCCAAACAGCAGTTTATGCCCACATATGACATTAAGTACCTTAACCTGGGTACAGCATTGTCATATATGTGGGTATAAACTGCAGTTTGGGCACATAGAAAGACACAGATGTGAAGGAGTGCTTTTAGAGCGCAGAGTTTAGCCCCGAGTTTTTCCCGGATAGCACACTGACCCATTAATTTCTGTGGGCCTGTGCACATGACCGTGAATTACATGGTCCCGTGTGCGAGCCAACAGTCTGCCCGAAAAATATGGAGCAGGTCCTGTCCAATTTTGCAGCCGTGCTTCCGCGGCTCCTATTCATTGAATGAATGGGGCCGCGGAATCATGGCCGGTGCACAGGCGGCACACGGATATCATCGCAACCCGCCTCAGATTGTTGGATTTGGACACCATGTCATGTTTGCAGAGACCCTAAAATAGCCTCTACAAAATGTGATCACTTCATGGGGAATTCCAATTTACTGGCACCGCCAGGGCTAACCCTTAGGAGACGCAGACATTTTTCATTTTTGTGTTTTCGTTTTTTACTCCTTACATTCCAAAAGCCATAACTTTCTCATTTTTGTGTTTACGTAGTCATATGAGAGCTTGATTTTTGCGTGGCAAGTTGTACTTCAAAATGGTACCATTTATTATTTTGTAAAATGTAACAGGAAAAAAAATTCAGAATGACGTGGAATTGAGAAAAAAACGCAGTACTGCCGTTTTCATATGTCTTTTTTTTTTACGGCTTCCACTCTTTGGTAAAAATGCTATTTTAGCTTTATTCTGCAGGTCAGTACAATCACGATGATACCAAATTTATATTTTTTTTTCATGTTTTAATAACTACAAAAATTCTAAATTTTGAAGAAAAAAAAAATTATTTGAATCACCATATTCTGACCCCTGTAACTTTTTTATATTTTAGCGTACAGAGCTGTGTAAGGTGTCTTTTTTTGCGGAACAATATGTAGTTTTTACGGATACCATGTTGGGGAATGTATGATGTTTTGATCACTTTTTATTCCATTTTTTTAGGGAGGTAATTTGGAGAAAAAACGAAAAATAAGCCTTTTTGATTTTTTTTTCCTGTTGTGGTGTTTACCATATCGGACAAATGTTTTTATATTTTAATAGTTTGGGCATTTTCGGACTTGGGGATATGTAATGTGTTTATGTTTACTTTTATTTATTTATATTTACTGTACAGTCATGGCCAAAAGTTTTGAGAATGACACAAATATTATATTTTCACATGATCTGCTGCCCTCTGGTTTTTATGTGTGTTTGTCAGATGTTTTTATCACATACAGAAATATAATTGCATTCATATTATGAGTAACAGAAGCTTATATTGACAGTTAGAATGAGTTAATGCAGCAAGTCAATATTTGCAGTGTTGACCCTTCTTCTTCAGGACCTCTGCAATTCTCCCTGGCATGCTCTCAATCAACTTCTGGACCAAATCCTGACTGATAGCAGTCCATTCTTGCAGAATCAATGCTTTAATTTTGTCTGAATTTGTTGGTTTTTGTTTGTCCACCCGTCTCTTGATGATTGACCACAAGTTCTCAATGGGATTAAGATCTGGGGAGTTTCCAGGCCATGGACCCAAAATCTCTATGTTTTGTTCCCTGAGCCATTTAGTATCACCTTTGCTTTATGGCAAGGTGCTCCATCATGCTGGAAAAGGCATTGTTGAGCGCCAAACTGCTCTTGGACAGTTGGGAGAAGTTGCTCTTGGAGGACATTCTGGTTCCATTCTTTATTTATGGCTGTGTTTTTAGGCAAGACTGTGAGAGAGCCGATTCCCTTGGCTGAGAAGCAACCCCACACATGAATGGTTTCAGGATGCTTTACAGTTGGCATGAGACAAGACTGGTGGTAGCGCTCACCTCTTCTTCTCCGAATAAGCTGTTTTCCAGATGTTCCAAACAATCGAAAAGGGGATTCATCAGAGAAA
Source organism: Leptodactylus fallax (assembly GCA_947044405.1). NCBI lineage: Eukaryota > Metazoa > Chordata > Amphibia > Anura > Leptodactylidae > Leptodactylus > Leptodactylus fallax. The sequence goes on from CAMRHE010000226.1 coordinate 3,004,339, forward strand.
ATGACTTTACCCCAGTCCTCAGCAGTCCACTCCCTGTACCTTTTGCAGAATATCAGTCTGTCCCTGATGTTTTTTCTGGAGAGAAGTGGCTTCTTTGCTGCCCTCCTTGAGACCAGGCCTTGCTCCAAGAGTCTCCGCCTCACAGTGCGTGCAGATGCACTCACACCTGCCTGCTGCCATTCCTCAGCAAGCTCTGCACTGCTGGTAGCCCGATCCCGCAGCTGAAACACTTTTAAGAGACGGTCCTGCCGCTTGCTGGTCTTTCTTGGGCGCCCTGGAGCCTTTTTGGCACCAATGGAACCTCTCTCCTTGAAGTTCTTGATGATGCGATAGATTGTTGACTGAGGTGCAATCTTTCTAGCTGCAATACTCTTCCCAGTTAGGCCATTTTTGTGCAGTGCAATGATGACTGCACGTGTTTCTTTAGAGATAACCATGGTTAACAGAAGAGAAACAATGATGGCAAGCACCAGCCTCCTTTTAAAGTGTCCAGTGGTGTCATTCTTACTTAATCATGACAGATTGATCTCCAGCCCTGTCCTCATCAACACCCACACCTGTGTTAATGGAGCAATCACTGAAACGATGTTAGGTGGTCCTTTTAAGGCAGGGCTGCAATGATGTTGAAATGTGTTTTGGGGGATAAAGTTCATTTTCTAGGCAAATATTGACTTTGCAAGTAATTGCTGTTAAGCTGATCACTCTTTATAACATTCTGGAGTATATGCAAATTGCCATTAGAAAAACTGAAGCAGTAGACTTTGTAAAAATTAATATTTGTATCATTCTCAAAACTTTTGGCCATGACTGTATATGTGATCTAGGGAAAGGGGGATGATTTAAACTTTTAGGTTTTTTTATATTTTTAAAAACTTTTTTTTTTTTTTAAACTTTTTTTTTTCCCCCCCTAGGGAGCTTGAACATGGCAGATTTGCTATGCAACTATTGAAGCCTGCTACAGGGAGGCTTCAATAGTTACAATACTATGGCAGCACTTGGATCCTTCAAAAGGCTCCCGGCTGCCATGATAACAGGACGCATCCCAAGATTGCGCCGCGGGGAGGCCGTCCCGTTATTGAAAAGCAAATAGACAGTGAAAGTGAAATAGACCACGGCATCTGAGTGGTTAAATGCTTGTGATCAGATTCATCTCTGTTCACATGCAATACTGCCAGGTCCCTGCTGGATGAAACAGCACAGACCCAGCAGCTAGTGTGGCCGCTCTATTTCAGAGCGGCCGCCATGTTTAGTCACACGCACCAGGACGTAACTGTACATCCTGGTGCGCCTAAGGGTTAAATAGACAGTTTATTAATTTAGTTTATTTCAAAATGGGGTCACTTTGGGGGGGGATTTCCTTTGTACTGGTACTTTAGGGGCTCTGAAAATGCGACATGGCACCCAAAAACTATTCCAGGAAAATCTGCACTACAAAAGCCAAATAGCGCTCTTTCCATTCCAAGCCCCCCATGTACCCATACAGCAGATTATGACCACATATGGGGTATTCCTGTGTTCATGAGAAATTGTTTAACAAACTGTGGGGTGCTTTTTCTCCTTTAACCCCTTGTGTAAATAAAAAACTTTGGGGGGGTGCAATTTTGAAAATGGGGTGATATATGGGGGGTTTCTAATATATAGGCCTTTATAATCTCCTTCAGAACTGAAGTGGCCCCTAAAAAATTATTTTTTTTGTAAATTTTCTTGTAAATCTGGAATATTGCAGTTACACTTGTAAGCCTTCTAACATCCAAAATAAATTAAAGGATGATTAAATGATTATCCTAATATAAAGCAGAGATATGGTAGATAATATTTATTATTTTTGGGGGGTGTTATGACTATCTATCTGAATTTCACATTTTGAAAATTGCGACTTTTTTTTCCAAATTTCCATAAAATTTCCTATTTTGTTTTTAAATTAGTACAAAAATATTGATCAATGTTTACCACTAAGATGAAGTACAATGTGTCACGAAAAAACAAACAATCTCAAAATCACTAAAAGTTATTGCCATATAAAGTGACACAACAGTTTTGAAAAATTAGGCCTGGTCCTTAAGGTACTTTGATGCTGTGTCCCCAAGGGGCTAATATAGTATGTGGTTCTCAACAAAAATGTAATGCACTTTAATTAAAAATGTTGCTGCTTACTGCATGAAAAACCTCTCTAAAGTTCCTGCCACTAGGTGTCTCCTTTCTAGCTGTGCAGTTCACTTCCTGTTACTAATGAAGTCCGTCCATAGATACATTAGCGCAGTGAGTGGGTCTTGTCTCTTCACACAGTGAATGAAATTGGGAGGGGCTGATTCCCCTCGCAATCTCCAGTCACTTCTGCAAACTACTGAGATTGAACATTCATTGTAAACATTTTTTACAATGTAAGAAAAATCTACTTATGTACTTCTATCTCCTTCTGACTGCTGTGAGATTATAGATGGGATATTATTAACAGACAGCATGTAGCTTTTCTGACTGTGCTCATAGTTTGCTCTTTTCCTGTTTCAGGGATCGTATAGGCTGCATGAATTTTCAGTTCAGTGTTCCTGAATAATATTATGCTCACTCAGGATTCTCTCAGCTGTTTCTTTGCTATTCTACAGATCTCCTGATAACATGCAAATAAACCAGTATTAGTAGCAATGTTTAGAGGAAGGGGGCAGACTGCTCCTTACTACTGTACACACCCCATGCCTCAGAGACAAATGTAAAATGTGCTGCAGCCATAACGTGATAATTAGCAGCATAAAAACTGATAAGATACCATGAATGAAGGTTTATACAATCATAGAAAAGACTACTCATTAAGACCCTGCAGATATTTCAACTTTTCATGAAAACTCAGGTACCCTTTAAGTGGCTGAGTGATGCAATTAAAGCTTATCTCCTGTGATTAATTGTTAGTCCTAGACAACCCCTTTAAGCTGACCATGCACAAGTTCAAAGGTGGTCATGGTGCTTTAGATCAATGGTAGTATTGCCAAATTCAATCGATCATGATATACACTTTTGTACACCCCTGGCCCTAAATTTCCAATAAGAAAGACAATTTTTTTGTCATACTGAAGTCAATTGTCAGCCTTTATTAACTATAAGGGGGAAATATATTCGTGAGGGTCAGTAAAAGGGCTGTTACCCTGTGCAGGGGTCAGTAAAAGGGATGTTATACAGTGGAGGCAAGTAAAGGGGGTTGTATACTGTGTGTGGGCCAGTAAATGGGGTATGTGTATGATTCTTAGATCATACATGCCACCCTGTGCGAAATGCTCCTCTACAAATGTGTTTGTTTGAAAACTGCAGTTAAAAAAAAAATCACTTGCGTCTTGTATTTTTGATCAATGATAATGATTAACCCATGACGAAAACTCAAAAAGGTAATTTCAAAACACATACAGAAGAAAACACCGGAGCAGGAGGACTGCTCTGGGAGACAACGGAGCATGGGGGATGGGTGATTATGTTTTTTTGGTTTTTTTTTATTCACCTCCCCTGGCCTAATTAAAAAAATATATATATCCCAGACAACCCCTTTAATAATTCTGTAAAGGATATCCTATGTGGAAAAATAGTTCTATTGTTGCAAATATCTTCTAGAATTGTGATAAACTAGATCTGAGGTTAGGTGAAATTAGACTGAACCATGGTGATTGACTAAGACACATATTGATGGCTCTAAAGAAGGAAAAAAATGTTAGAAAATGTGTACATTATATAGTATGTAGCCCAAAATTAGCCATTAAAAATACAGTTTGTCCTGGAATATGACTTCCTCAATGTAAAAATAAAAACATATGGGTTTCAAAATGTAGAAATTAAAAAAGTTATGAAAGCGCAGAGTCCTGGTGGCAAATTTAATCTAGAGAGGGACCTGGACCCAAAGTCATTCAGTGGTTGTGTAACAGAACCATAGAATTTCTATTGCTACCTTGTTTATTGTTATCTGAAACACCAAAACTCCATAATTCTGCATTTTTCTTGGACATGGATTAAGGACATATGACAAATAAAGAAATAACCTAAAGATTGAGTTTTTAATGAAAAAATTCAATAGCTAAAGGGTCTTACCGGGCAACCTGTTCTCTGGCTGTATAAGCCCTCATATGTGGTGTCCTATCAGTTTTTTCTGCAGCTAATAGACCCATTATGGCTGCAGGACATTTTGTATTTCTCTTGGGGGGGGGCATGTGCAACACAGATCGATTATTACTACTATTGTTTTCTTTAAATGTAATTTTGCCAGACGTAACTGTAAAATAGCAAACAAGTAGCTGAGAAAAGCCCAAGTGAAAATAATTTAGCAAATCCAAGAACACTGAACTCCAAATCCAGGTTATGATGCGGCTAAAAATATCCCTGACATAGAAAAAAGTATATCTAAGCACAATCAGGAAAGTTGCTTGCTGTTTATGACTAACAACCCATTAGCAATAACACAAGCAGAGGTAAAAGGATTCTCCTTACTTTACTCCTCCTCCTTACACTGTGAACTATGAGAAGCTGCAGACCTCTGGTAGGGAGCACCGACAGACAGATCTGTGTGCAAACATACAGAGGCTGTGAAGAGAGATCTGCCCCTCCCCTTTCTGTGATTTGTCTTGAGCCCCTTTTCTAAAGACAGACCTTCCCTAGTAAGAACGAATTAGCAGATAATTATCAAGGGGAAGACAGACACTGGCAGAAACTTTAGGCTAAGGCCCCACATGGCGTCCCGCAGCAAAAAAGCGATGTGGGAAAAACCGTGGCGGAAACGCAACGCGGTTCTTCCCGCAGCGCTTTTGATAGAAAGTTCAAAGATTTTTCCTCTGTGGACTTTCTGCTTCAATTATACCTATAGGGAAACCGCCGGCGTTTCCATAGGTATAGTTGACATGCTGCGTATTTTAATGCAAAGTGGGGATGGGATTCGCTAGAATCTCATCCACTTTGCTGTGACTCTAAAACAATGCGTTTTTTTACGCGACGTGGGGTCCCAGCCATAGAAAGATTTTTTTTCAGACACAAACCAGCAACATTTTTAAAAAATTATATTTTGGTATAGGATCTCATGCTGTATTTCATGAGATATACCATTACATACTTTGTCTAAGAAGTTACTGATTAAATTTCATTTAATTTCACTGCTCCGCAGTCCCCTGGATTGGTTAAGAAGGTCCTGCTGGGACATGCAGTATGTCTCTTGATCTGGTGAAGGGCAGTGCCCAAAACTCAATGGGCCAGATTTATGATGCACTACATGATACACTAGGTGTATCATGATGTCTAATAATGTGCCTAAGGTCCCACACAGTACTCCAGGTTCTATGAACTAAGGTGACTCCAAGTGCCACACACTATAGCGGTATGACTCTCAGTCAGAGGCATAGCTAGCGGAGGGGGGCAGAGGGGGCGGCTGCCCCGGGCCCACTGACTCTTTGGGGCCCACCCTGGTGCCGCCATTAATACATCCTTTATTTCTAACTAGATCTGTGTGTGCAGACACCGATCTAGTTAAAACATATACTGCAACTTAACAGTATTGTAAACCGCAAGCCAATACAGGCTTGCGGTTTACAAGACGCCGAGACCACAGACGAATGTCTGTTTCTCAGCACAGGCGGCGCGATGACATCACAACATTGCACCACCTGCGCTTAGACACAGACGTCCTGGGCGTGGATCAGGAGGAAGTGGCGGCTCCGTTCATCAAGATCACAGGTAGGTGAGTATGACTTTTTTTTAGTTTTTTTTTTAGCGCAGTTGTGGGTATATTAATAGTATAAGGGGTGGTTAGGAGGGGGAAATATAACTATAAAGGGTGGGTTCATTAGGGGGCATTATGATGATGGGGGGATCATTTATATAAGGGTTATTACGGGGTATTATGAATACAAGGGGGAGGTTATTTATATAAGGGGTCATTAGGGGGCATCATTTATGTTAGGAGGCATTATGAACATAAGGGGGTGGTCATTGATATAAGGGGTAATAAGAGGTGCAGTATTTATGTCAGGGGGAATCAGGGGCATAACAAGAGAGTCAATTAATTTAATTAAAGTGGCACTTGGGCTTTATTAAAGCTAAGGCCCCACGTACCAGGCTGCAGCAAAAAAAGCTCTGCAGCCAAAACTGCGGCGGTAACATTGTGTTTTTTCCTGCAGTGCTTTTCACAGAAGGTCCGCAGAGATTTCCCCTGTGGAATTTCTGTTTTCAATACACCTATATGGAAACTGCCAGTGTTTCCATAGGTATAATTGACATGCTGCAATTTCCAAAACCGCAACGGTTTTGGAAATCTCACTGCGTCTGCTGCACACATTTTTCCGCAATGGGTGGATGGGATTTGCTAGAATGGCGCATTTTTTTTTCTGTGGGTTTTCACCACGTGGGGCCCCATCCCATCCCCACTTTACAGTAAAATATGCACAGCGAATACGCTGCGATTTCCAAAACAGTCGCAGTTTTGGAAATCGCAGCATGTCAATTATACCTACGGAAACGCCAGCAGTTTCCCTATAGATATAATTGAAGCAGAAAGTCCACAGAGGAAACCTCTGCGAACTTTCTGTGCAAAGTGCTGCAGGAAAAACGGCGATACGTCGCCGCCGCGGTTTTTCCTGCAGCTCTGTTTTGCTGCGGGATGCCACCTGGGGCCTTAGCCTTAAGACGTTTTCCAGCTCATTTTTATTGATGATCTATCCTCAGAATAAAACATCAATAAGAGATAAGTGATTCCCCACAGATCAGCTGTGTGAAGGGGCCATGGTGCCTGTTTATATCACACGCTGTCTGTTTATAGTGACCGTGTGATGTCATTCCAGCCTTGTCACATAGACGTGTATAGGACGAGGCTGTAGTTACATTACATGGCCGCTATGAAATGAATGACACTATGTAAACAGAGAAGCGGTCACAGCGCTTACACAGGTACCACAGTTCATTCAAACAGCTGATCCTGGGGGTTCCGGGTATTGGAACCCCAATAATTTTTTTTTCCCTTTTTTTTTCTCCCTTTTTAATTAGGAAACACCTGGGGCATTATTAATAATGGGAAGTTATTAATTTAAAGATGCACTTGGGGGTATTATTCATTATGGGGGGTTATATTATATATTTTATAATTGGGGGTAGCAGCAGGATGGGTGTGTAGGTAAGGACAATGTGGGTTGGATGCCTGGAAAAGTGAGGAGCCAAAGATGTCTGTTTAAAACTTTACAGAGACTAGAAGAAGTGGTCATGGCCATCCAGATGAAAGAGATGGGGAATTTGAACGATTAGAGACGTCACCTGTAAGTCACTAAATGTTACTGCCCTGTATTCACCTAAATCATCTGCAGAGCCCTGTGTAGAACCGCTATATACCACTATACGCTCACCGTATACTGATAGTATCGGTATACGAACATGTCCACTTGGACATATTCACCCCCCATGCTGAATCCCTAGCTACGCCCCTGCTCTCAGTACTTATGGCTTCTTGGAGTCCCCGCTTCTTCTCTAGTCCTGGCCTATGTCAGAGAAATGCCGGCGCGCAGTAGGAAGGGGAATCCTAGGAGGCCTTGCCACAACCAATGAGCTCTTTCATCACTGCTGATGGAAGTGCTCATTGATTAACAGTCCAGGGAATCATCACTGAAGATTTAACTGTTAGTGTACATCCCTGTCTATACAAGATTTATACAATTTGTTTGTGAGAGATACAGTAGGAGTAGAAGAAGTGAGAGACACAGTAACAGTAGTAGAAGAAGCATCAAGATAACCTCTGTTAGGATTCATAGGCAGCATGCAGACGACCATTTGTGTGCTGCCAGCTGTGATTGAACAGCATGAGTGGCACAAAGAAGTCATCCGTATGCTGCCCATGTACTGTCCCTGCTCCCGCAGCCCCATTAATTGAGTTTTACTCATGGCTCACGGCCCATACACTGGACTGTGAAAATACACGGTCGTGTGTATGGGGCCATAGAAATGAATGGATCAGTGTGCTAGCCATGAAAAACATGGCTAACACACTGACTGTGCATGAGGCTTTAGTATGTATTCTCCTCAATACAATGCTGCTTGCTACTGTTGCTTTAAGGTTACCATGCAGGCCTATTAAGATTTCTCTGACTCTGTAGCTAATCAGAACTCTGTGATGCTGAATCAATCAGCAGATGAGGAGTAATATTTAACCCCTTCCCGACATCTGCCGTAATAGTATGGCAGATGTCGGGATTTAAAATATTATATTATACACAATGGCATAACTAAAGTCTTGTGGGCCCTGATGCAAACTTTAGCCAGGGCCCCCTACCCCCTCCCTACAGCAAATTCTTGATAGTGATGGTTACGGGGCCCCAAGTAGTATAATATGCTCGACAGTGGCCCCAGATAGTATTATATGCTCGACAGTAGCCCCCACACAAGATTATATGCTCCACAGTGGCCCCCATACAGCATTATATGCTCCACATTGCTCCCCCACACACAGTATAATATCCTCCCCACAGTGGCCCCACACAGAATAATATGCTCCCACCCAGGCGTACATTTTTTTCATAAAAACATCCTTTTATTCAGTCCTAGATAAAAACATATCCATAGGAATAGATAGGGAGAGAGGAACTGCACATAGAATGGCTAGGCAACGTCCGTTTCACACAGGGTGCACTTTTTCAAGCCTCAGGTATGCTGTCCAATCACAGGGTAAAGAGATAATTATATACAGACATCCCCCAGAGCTTTAGCCAATCATAAGCCGTCCCCTGGAGGCATGGAGGAGACAGCCAATCACAAGGGGAATCTCCTCTATGCCTCCGGGGGAAGGCCCACCACCTATAGAGGAGGACCTGAAGGAAAACCTCATGCATACACATTACAAATGGAAGGGGGAAGGGAGGACCTGAAAGAGAACTGTCCTTTCCACAGTCACTTCACTTTCAGGTCCTATCTTCCCCCTTGCATTTGTAATGTGTATGCATGAAGTTTTCCTTCAGGTCCCCCTCTTTGGGGGGCAGGCCTTCCCGGAGGCGTGGAGAATATTCCCCTTGTAATTGGGTGTCTCCTCCATGCATCCAGGGGGCGGCTTATGATTAGCTAAAGCTCTGGGGGATGTCTGTATATAATTATCTCTTTACCTTGTGATTGGACAGCATACCTGAGGCTTGAAAAAGTGCGCCCTGCACAAAACAGACGTTGCCTAGCCATTCTATGTGCAGTTCCTCTTTCCCTATCTATTCCTATGGATATGTTTTTATCTAGGACTGAATAAAAGGATGTTTTTATGAAAAAAATCTTCACCTGGGTGAGTGCCCCCTTCATTTCTTCTTTCGATTTTTCCGTGTGCTTCTTTTTCTATGGGGAGTGAGCACCACCTGTTGGGGCATTATAATTATTTTGCAACTCCTGTCTGACTTGATATGTTTCCGTGTATACCGGTATCAGGGCCGGCGTTGGGGGGGGGGGGGAAAACTGGGCAATTGCCCAGGGCCCCATCTCCAAAAGGGCCCCCGGGATCCGAAGCCTAATGAATCCGGATCCCGGAGTCAAGCCCGGCCATATCAATAACAGAAAGGGACCCAGCGTCATGTGCCGCAGAGCCCTCTGGATAGCATATTATAATGTGTAGGTCCACTGTGGAGCATTATACTGGGGGTGCCCCTCTGGATAGCATATTATACTGTGTAGGGCCACTGTGGAGCATTATACTGGGGGGCCCTCTAGATAGAATATTATACTGTGTGAGGCCACTGTGGAGCATTATACTGGGGAGGGGGCCCTCTGGATAACATATTATACTGTGTAGGGCCACTGTGGAGCATTATACTGGGGGTGCCCCTCTGGATAGCATATTATACTGTGTAGGGCCACTTGTGGAGCATTATACTGGGGGGCCCTCTAGATAGCATATTATACTTTGTAGGGTCACTGTGGAGCATTGTACTGGGGGGGCCCCTCTGGATAGCATATTATACTGTGTAGGGCCACTGTGGAGCATTATACTGGGGAAGCCCTCTAGATAGAATATTATACTGTGTGAGGCCACTGTGGAGCATTATACTGGGGAGGGGGCCCTCTGGATAACATATTATACTGTGTAGGGCCACTGTGGAGCATTATACTGGTGGCCCCCCTGGATAGCATATTATACTGTGTGGGGCCACTGTGGAGCATTATACTGGGGGCCCCTCTAGATTGCATATTATACTATGTGGAACCACTGTGGTGTATTATACTGGGGGGCCCCTCTGGATAGCATATTATACTGTGTAGGGTCTCTCTTAAGCATTATAATGTGGGGGGGCTCTGGAGAGCATGTTATATTCTGTGGGGCCACTTTGGAGCATTATACTGGGAGGCCCCTCTAAAGAGCATATTATACTGTGTGGGGCCACCGTGGAGCATTATACTGTGGGGGGGCCCTCTGCAGAGCATATTATATTGTTTTGGGCCACTGTGGAGCATTATACTGGGTCAACCTCTCTGGGCAGTATATTATACTGTGTGGATGCCATTCTGGAGCATGTTATACTGTGTGGGGTCACTGTGGAGCATTATTCTGGGGGGGGGGGGCATTTGCAGAGCATATTATATTGCATGGTGCCACTGTGGGGCATTATTTGGGGCAGGAACTAAGAAGCATTATACTAGGGGGCTTTCTGGGGACTATATTATACTGCGTGGGGCCTACTGTGGAGCATTATACTGGGGGGAAACTCTGGGAGCATAATATATTGTGTGGGGCCACTGTGGAGCTTTATACTGGGGAAAGGGGCAGTGTGGGGATCCTGTTATACTGTGTGGGGTCACTGTGGAGCGTTATTCTGGGGGGGGCCATCAGCAGAGCATATTATATTGCGTGGCGCCACTGTGGGGCATTATTCGGGGGGGGACTAATGAGCATTATACTAGGGGGCGCTCTGGGGAGCATATAATACTGCTTGGGGCCTACTGTGGCACATTATACTGGGGGGACGCTCTGAGGAGCATAATATATTGCGTGGGGCCACTGTGGAGCAAAATACTGGAGGGGGCACTGTGGAGCATTATACTAGCGGGGGCCCTCTGGGGAGCATATTATACTATGGGCCACTGTGGAGGTTTATACTGGGGGAAGGGAAAGTGTGGGGAGCCTGTTATACTGTGTGGGACCACTGTGGAGTGTATTATATTGTGTGGGGCTTCTCGGGAGCATATTATACTCTGTGGAGCCATTGTAGAGTATTATACTGGGGGGACTGTGGGGAGCATATTATAGTGTGGAGCATTATACTGTGGGGGAGGGGGGCTCAAAATTCCTGCTGGCAGCCCTGTGTGCTATGTCTGCATCACAGCTCCCTCACTATAATCTTGTACATACGTGTAGTGCTCCATTCCCCATACAGTACTGTGCATGAACTGGCCATGGAGTTATTGGGGCCTGCACAGTACTATAGGGGCTGACTATACTGGGAACATACTCAGTAACACCAGATAGTTAGCACATATGTAAGACTTCAGTGAAGGAGCTGTGGTGTAGGCTATTAGCAGGAAGCTTTTTGGTGGGGCCCCAGAACAAGTTCCTCTGTTGGGCCTAAAGCCCTTCAGTCCGACACTGTATAACGGAGAACTATTATATATAAGGGTGGGTTACTATATATAATTGGGAAACTTAAATATGAAGGGGCTATTATATGGAGGAACTATTATTTATAAGACGGGCTATTATTTATAAGGGGGGAACTATTATATATAAGGCATCCATTATAAGGGGGGAGCTATTATTTATAAGGGAGGAACTGTTTATAAGGAGGGTATAATTGTTAAATGGGCTTATTTATAAAGGGGGCTATTAGTGATAATGGGGACTATTATTTATAAGGGTAACTATTATTTATGAGGGGGCTAATATTTATAAGGGAGCAGTATTATTTTTACGGGGTGACTTAATGAAAAGGGGGGATATTACTGATACAGGGCACTATTTATCATTTATAAGGGAGCTATTACTGATAAAGGTGTAAGATTATTTATAAGCAGGGACTATTATTTATAAGGAGGCACTATAATAACTGATGACTGGGTGAAAAAATCTATTAGGTGGTACAAAGTTGCTCATTTGAATTGTGTGTGGTAAAATGGGGCTTGTTATTACTTTTTTGTTGGCAGAAAGGAGGCGTTATTATAGGGGTTGCCACTGCAAGACGATGGTGTTGTTTGCATATCAGCATTTGGGGCCCTACTTTTAATTTTGCCCACGGCCCCACTTTGTCTAAAACCGTCCCTGACCGGTATATATGAATTAGGTTTTAGCAGTGCCACCTTTTTTCCTTCTTTTTACTAATAGGATCATATGGACTATTTTTCTCTTGGTAGAGAACGCTATTTTTTGATACCTAATATACCGTGTATAGATTCTTATAATAATAAATTGAATATTTAAAAAAAAATGGAGACAGATTTAAAGAAATGGAGTTGCCAGAAGAATCTCAGATTAAAAATGGGAGAGAGGATGCACTGGCATTTTTTTATCTGTGTAATCAGAGGGATGAGTTACAGGTCCTAAGTACAAAAACCCTAGAACAAAAAGTTATGACTTTGGCCGAACGAGAGACCCGTCTCTTTTGGACTCGAGTTCCTAGAGGCTTGAGGATATATAAGGAACCATCCATCTTCTAAGATGACCCAGCATTAATGACAGAGTGGAAACAGTTACATTTAGAACATTCCCTTAAAATCATGCGTTTGGTCTTGAAAAGAAATGAAAAAGAATACGAACAAACAACAGCTGACCTTTGTAAAGCCAAAATAGAATTAAGAACTTGTTTAACTGAGCAACAATTTGCCATCACATCCAAACGACTAGAGAAAAAGTTGATACCAGTACAGGTAGAAATTAAGGAGTGCAAACGTGATAAATTTATACGTGATAAACATGACTTTGAACAAGGAAAGGTGTTTGAATGAAGTGAGAAAAAACACAAAGAAGGAATTTCAAAAATGTAAATATAAATAAAAATAGAAACATAAATAAAAAAACACGACCCAAAGAATATTGGACAACCGATACCGAATCAAGTGCCTCTGATGATCAATTGATAACTGGTCCTGCCATACGACGAAAAGAAAAAGTTGCGGAACAGAAATTCCCTTTAGGGCAAACACAAGAAGGGGATGGAGAAGGAAGATTAGGCATGAAACGAAAACAAGTGTCCTGGAGGAACTAACTCAAAAAACAGTCACAGTGGTGAATTTAGCTGAAAAATTCATCTTCTAGATGAAGAATGTTTATCTTTATTAACGAAAGGGTTAAATTACGGCATTACCAAAGATTTTGACCCCATTGAGTTTGAGATGGGTTTGTTTAAAATGTATTAGAAAGATGAATTTATTCAAACATTTTTCTCAAAAATCTGAAATGGAATTGCCCAAGAAGTTTGGAGAAATTCCATGAGAAATAGGCCCTTTAGGTTTTTGAAGATCAGGAGAAGGATATTCTCCTAGATCTAATAGATCAGGTGAAACATTGCAAGCATTAGAACCTTTTAAGGGCGGTGTACCTTCCACCTTTAATCCCCCTTTACAGCCAGGTGGGAATATCGACCTATTTTTCAAACAAGTAGTAAAAGATGTTAAGGCTTTGCTATACAGTAAAGAAAAGTCAAATTTAACAGAAAAAGAATTTAGAGCATTAAAATGGCTTAGACAACAAAAAGACCTCGTTATAAAAAAAAAGCCAACAAAGGCGGCAATATTGTTATTATGACCAAAGAATGTTATGTTAAAGAAGCTAATAGACAATTATCAGATCCTTCTACTTATAAAATTTTAGAAAAAAATCCCATCTTGGCAATTCATAACAAAATTAAATCCTTCCTGAGATCAAATGTGGAAAGAGAAGTAATATCTAAAAAAAACAGCCAAGAAACTGCTGGTAGAATTCCCCAAAAAATCATGATGGTACTTCCTTCCTAAAATCCATAAAACATTAAAAGATCTACCTGGTAGACCAATCGTGGCAGGAATTGGTTCAGTAACGGATACGAACAATACCTGGAATGGCTATTAAAACCGCTGCTACCTACTATACCTTCTTATATTAAGGACACTAATGACTTTCTCATGAATATAAATGACATTAATTGTGAAAGCAACTTAAAACTGGCTTCTATTGATGTAGAAAGTTTATACACTAGAATCCCACATAAGCAAGGTATAGAAGCAATAACACGCATTTTGCAAAACGCCAAAAAAGAACAAAAATTAATTGGGTTTATTACTAATGGTATTGAGTTGGTTCTTACTAATAATACTTTCATATTTAATGATAAATGGTATGCTCAGATCGATGGCACAGCGATGGGTTCTCCCGTTGCATGTACATATGCAAATATTTTTTTAGCTTTTATTGAAGAAAAATATGTTTTTTCTCTTTCAAACACTTTTGCTAAATATATCTATTTGTATCTGAGATATGTGGACAATGTATTTATAATCTGGTCTGGAACAGATGATCTCTTCACAGAGTTTGTCCAATATCTGAATATACACACATGTACAAAATTGTTGGTACCCCTCGTTTAATGAAAGAAAAACCCACAATGGTCACAGAAATAACTTGAATCTGACAAAAGTAATTTGCCAAACTAGGTGTTGACAAGCCAGAAAGCTTCTGGGAGAATGTCCTATGGACAGATGAGACAAAAATCGAAATTTTTGGCAAGGGACATCAATTCTACAGTATGTTCAAAGACGGAATAATGAAGCATAGCTTGAAAAGAACACTGTCCCTACTGTGAAACATGGAGGAGGCTCTGTTATGTTCTAGGGCTGCTTTGCTGCATCTGGCACAGGGTGTCTTAAATCTGTGCAGGGTACAATGAAATTTCAAGACTATCAAGGGATTCTAGAGGGAAATGTGCTGCCCAGTGTCAGAAAGCTTGGTCTCAGTCGCAGGTCATGGGTCTTGCAACAGGATAATGACCCAAAACACACAGCTTAAAACACCCAAGAATGACTAAGAGGAAAACATTGGATTATTCTCAAGTGGCCTTCTATGAGCCCTGACCTAAATCCTATTGAGCATCTTTGGAAGGAGCTGAAACATGCCGTCTGGAAAAGGCACCCTTCAAACCCAAGACAACTGGAGCAGTTTGCTCATGAAGAGTGGGCCAAAATACCTGTTGAGAGGTGCAGAAGTCTCATTGACAGTTACAGGAATCGTTTGATTGCAGTGATTGCCTCAAAAGCTTGTGCAACAAAATATTAAGTTAAGGGTACCAGCATTTCTGTCCAGGCCAATTTCATGAGGTTTCTTTTTAAAAAAAAATTCTGTTGAAGCATGGTTAAAAAGGAATGCCTGACTTTCATTTGTTAATTTTCATAGAATTTTTATATATTATTACTTTTGTCAGATTCAAGTTATTTCTGTGACCATTGTGGGTTTTTCTTTCATTAAACGAGGGGTACCAACAATTTTGTCCACGTGTGTAAATGACATGAAAATGAAATTTACTTCAAAGATTAATGATAGTCAACTTAAATTTCATGATGTGCTGGTGAAAAAATCAGATAGAGGTATAACAATAGAAGTTTTTCAAAAACCACAGCTACAAATGCCTTATTGCACTATAAAAGCTACCATCCTCAACATGTAAAAAATTCCGTCCCTTACAGACAGTTTATTAGGCTAAAGAGGATTAATAATGATGAACAAATTTTTGAACAACAGGCTGAAGATCTGAAAAATCGTCTATTAGCCAGAGATTATCCTATGAGAGTTATACAAAAGGCATACGATAGGGCTAAAAGTATTGATAGAAATCAGCTTTTGGAAAATAAATGTAAGAAAACTAAGAATAATGAGAGGTTTAACTTCTCATTCAAATTTAGCCCAATGGCCAAAATCAGATCTGGACTGCCATACATAAAAACTGGGGCATTATTGAGGCGGACCCCATCCTTGCCGTTAAAGCATCAAATAAGCCATTGGTAACTTTCAGAAAGTGTAAAACAATAAAAGATTCGCTGGTGTCCAGCCGATTTTCTGAACATGTAGATACTTGGCTGGGAAAAGAAGCACCAGCAGGTAACTTTAGATGCAATAATTGTGCATTTTGTAGATATAACAGTAGAAAAAATATATTGTCTTTTGGAGATGTTAGACAAAGTCTCTCAGTTTATAACATGTAGAACTAATTTTGTAGTTTATGCGATCTTTTGCCCTTGCGGCTTTTTTACGTAGGAAAACGATCAGACACATGTATGTAAGATTTCGCGAGCATTTCAAGTCAATCAGGTCAGGTGAAGGGTCATCGAGACTCATTGAACATATCAATGAGTCTCACAGAAGTGACGCTAGCTTTATGACTTTTGCCGGAATTGAACAGGTCCAGATACCTCCTTATGGCGGAGATAGGGAAAAAATGCTTCTACAAAAAGAAGCAAAATGGATTATAAAAACAAATGCTCTGGGACCCCTTGGCTTGAATGATCGTAATGATATGAGCATGCTCCTTTAGATATATTTTAAATCTGAGAGTCTATAAGGGTATCTGCCGCTATTGGGAACTTATACTTTATAGGGGATTTTTTCAATATTGAGGTCCATTCATGAAAGAGTTAAAAGGAATAATAGTTCCAAAAAAATAAAACTATATAAAATAAAAAGTGATAAAAAGCAAGTATGCTGCAAATTTGCAGCTTTTTTCCTTTCTAAAGACCTATTTTCCTTTTAAGCCATATAAATATATATTATGAATTAAAACATAATAGACCGGAGGGTTTCTCCTCTGGTTTGTTTTATGTATTCACATGAGTGGTAAAAATACAATTGAAAAAGAGGTTTTCCTTCTGGTCCGCTCAAGTATAGCAAAAGGGTTATACAGTTCTCTTTCTGGTCCGCTATTTAGCGTTCCTTAGTGAAGAGACTATGTAGAGGAAAAGTCTGACAGTTCTCTTTCAGGTCCTATCTTCCCCCTTGCATTTGTAATGTGTATGCATGAGGTTTTCCTTCAGGTCCGCCTCTTTAGGGAGGCGGGCCTTCCCTCCGGAGGCGTGGAGGAGATTTGCTTGTGATTGGGAGTCTCCTCCATGCCTCCAGGGGGCGGCTTATGATTGGCTAAAGCTCTGGGGGATGTCTGTATATAATTATCTCTTTACCCTGTGATTGGACAGCATACCTGAGGCTTGATAAAGTGCGCCCTGCACGAAATGGACGTTGCCTAGCCATTCTACGTACAGTTCTTCTCTCCCTATCTATTCCTATGGATATGATTTTATTTATGATTGAATAAAAGGATGTTTTTATGAAAAAAATCTACGCCTGGGTGAGTGCCCCCTTCATTTCTTCTTTAGATTTTTCCATGTGCTTCTTTTTCTACGGGGTGTAAGCACCACCTGTTGGGGCGCTATAAATAAGGAGGGTATAATTGTTAAATGGGCTTATTTATAAAGGGGGCTATTAGTGATAATGGGGACTATTATTTATAAGGGTAACTATTATTTATGAGGGGGCTATTATTTATAAGGGAGCAGTATTATTTTTACGGGGTGACTTAATGACTATTTATCATTTATAAGGGAGCTATTACTGATAAAGGTGTAATATTATTTATAAGCAGGGACTATTATTTATAAGGAGGCACTATAATAACTGATGACTGGGTGAAAAAATCTATTAGGTGCTACAAAGGTGCTCATTTGAATTGTGTGTGGTAAAATGGGGCTTGTTATTACTTTTTTGTTGGCAGAAAGGAGGCGTTATTATAGGGGTTGCCACTGCAAGACGATGGTGTTGTTTGCATATCAGCATTTGGGGTCCCACTTTTAATTTTGCCCACGGCCCCACTTTGTCTAAAACCGGCCCTGACCGGTATATATGAATTAGGTTTTAGCAGTGCCACCTTTTTTCCTTCTTTTTACTTATAGTATAATATGCTCCCCACAGTGGCCCCACAAAGTATAATATGCTCCACACAGTGGCCCCACCCTGTATTATATGCTCCCCACAGTGGCCCCCACCCAGTATTATATGTTTCCCACAGTGGCCACCACCCAGTATTATATGCCCCCCACAGTGGGCCCCACCCAGTATTATATGCTCCTCACAGTGGGCCCCACCCAGTATTATATGCTCCACAGTGGCCTCCACCCAGTAGTATATGCTCCACAATGGCACCTACCCAGTATTATATGCTCTACAGTGGCCCCCACCAAGTATTATATGCTCCACAGTGGCCCCCACTCAATATTATATGCTCCCAACAGTCCCCCTTCGCTTTGGTGCTATTATTATACTCTGGGGTCTCTTCAGACCCTAGAGTATAATAATCAGAGGCCCAGGGAAGGTGATTAAAAAGAACAAACATTCATACTCACCTTGCCTTACCTTTCCTTGGCATCCTCGCTCCATCCTGCCGTCTTCAGGCCCTCTTCTGACATCGCTGCTGAGGCCTGTGATTGGGCCTCAGCGGTCACGTGGGGGCACACTGACGTCATTACGCGGGCACGTCCTATGTGACCGCTGGGGCCTAATCACAGGCCTCAGTCACATGACGGAAGAGCGCCGGAGAGAATGCTGTGCCCAGGAGAGGTGAGAATATGTATTTATTGTTTTCAGTCACCTCCCCTTGGTGCCCTGCCAACTATTGGAAAGGGGCCTGGCAATATGCCAGGGTCCCTTTCCCTATAACAGTATGTATAGCGGTGGGGGAACCAGGCTTTTCCCGACCGCTAACATAGTGGTCCAGGGCCCAGACAAATCCAGCTGGCCACGGGCGCCATACCCTGCTGGGCCTGGTCGCGGTCTCACCCCCTGCGACTGCGATCGTTATGCCACTGATTATATAGCAGAGACCCAGCACTAATGCCTGTGGTCACACACAAAACACATATAAAACAAGTTTGTCACTAAAGTGCATGCTCAAGCAATCCCTTTCTGCAAACAAAATGTACTTTTCCTCACATCTTGCAGTTTTTTGGATTCATACATGCCACACATATATATATATTTACAGGTGCAGGTATTAAAGAATTTTGTGTATGCAAATTAAATAGGGGCTTACATAAGAATATAATTTTCTATCCCCCTATAAAAATTATAACTCTAATGAATAATTATAATCTCTATACCTAACTAATGTGGTAACTAAGGTCAGTTTCAGATTGGCATAACATGGCAGCTGTATTGCTCATATATTATGGACGCAACCTCTTAAGTTCCTGCGGTTCATCATTACTGGTGAGCCATAATTCTAGATCTGATGACCTACTGGAAGTCCAGTCGATTGTACTGTGTGTTGAAAAAAAAACACCCGCTATTATAGCCATCTGAAAGTTGCCAAAAACTGGAATTTTATATGAAACATTCAGTGGGTGAAAATGTGTTATCTGACTGATGGAACTTTTCCGCCTGTCAGAAGTGTTTTATACGTTCATCTCTAGTTATTGCTATTATTTTAGCGTGGTTGGTGTATTTTACTCTATGAAGATCAGGTATGAACAGGATAGGGACAGTGTAAAATGTAAACTTTATTGATGACTTTGTCTATATGTTGTGTAAGTTTTAGTGCTGCAATCTGGACAATGGAAAAGGACTGGGTCACAGTGCACATAAACTTCTTGGTTATGTTAAGAGGAGTATTACATAAAAATACCCCTCTGATTAGGCACAGAGGGGTATTACTGTCAGGAGTGTCTCTTCAGCTGATGCTTCTTTAACCCCTTAACGACGCAGGGCGTAATAGTACGTCTTGAGTCGCATGACGATGTATGGAGAGCGCTCAGGAGCTGAGCGCTCTCCATACACCGCGGGTGCCGGATGTATAATACAGCCAGGACCCGCAGCTAACAGCAGCGATCGGTGCCTGCACCGATCACGGCTGTTAACCCTTTAGATGCCGTGGTCAAACGCGACCGCGGCATCTAAATTGCAGAGCCGACAAGGGCGCCGCCATTTTTACCTCATCGCCGCCCTCCGGAACGTCATCGGAGGGCGGCGCTTGGTTGCCATGACAGCCGGGAGCCTATTGAAGGCTCCCAGGCCTGTCATTTCAGTATAGCTATTACACGATGCCAGAGGCATCGTCTAATAGCAGTGAAGGCATTTTGCTATTCACTGCGATACAGTAGTATCGCAGTGAATAGTATGATCGATCAGACTCCCTAGGTTTCAAGGTCCCTAGGGAGTCTGATCATACAAGTAAAAGTATAAAAAAAAAAAGTTTTTAAAAGTATGTAAAAATTAAAAAAAACACAAAAGTTCAAATCACCCCCCTTTCCCTAGATCAGATATAAAAGTAAATAAACAAAAGTAAACATAAACACATTAGGTATCCCCGCGCTCCAAAATGCCCGAACTATTAAAATATTTAAATATTTATCCCATACGGTGAACGGCGTAGCGGGGAAAAAAATCAAAATGGCCAAATAGCGTTTTTTTCAACACTTTGTATCCTATAAAAAATTGAATAAAAAGTGATCAAACGATCAGATCTTTCCCCAAGTGGTATCAATAAAAACGTCATGTTGTCCCGCATAAAAAGACGCCTTACCCAGCTCCACACATGTAAATATGAAAAAGTTACAGGTGACACAATATGGCGATGCAAAATTTTTTTTTCTATTTAGCAAAGTTTTTAATTTTTTAAAAGGTATCAAAACATTACAAATACTAAATAAATTTGGTATCGCCGTGTTCGTACTGACCCACAGAATACAGGTAACATGTCATTTTTACCACACAGTGAATGGTGTAAAAATTAAACCCATATGAATTTGGCGCAAATGCAGTTTTTCTCCAATTGCACCTCATTCTGAATTTTTTTTCCAGCTTCCCAGTACATTGCACAGAATATTGAATAGTGACATTACAAAGTACAATTTGTTTCGCAAACAATAAGCCATCATGTGACTCTGTGAACTGAAAAATGAAAAAGTTATGGCTCTTGGAATGTGGGGAGGGAAAAACGAAAATGCAAAAACAAAAAATGGCCCGGTCATTAAGGGGTTAAGGTTGCCGTGACAACTTGGAGAAGATTTATACTTCCATGCCTTGACCTATCAGCAGCTGAAGAGGCCTTTATAAGACCACTCCTTTTTGACACAGGTGCTGACTAATTTGCTCACTAGTTTGGCTCTGTCTGTGTATATCTGCTTGATCTCTGACTACTGGCTTGTTCCTTGCTCCTTTTGCCTCTTGGATCTTTTGTGACATTCTCGGCTGGATTTGTGACCCTTGGCTAGTTTCCCGGATATTGCTTTCCTGCTACGTGCTCTCCTGGTTTTGACTCTGCAAGTACGACTTTGCATCCACGCCTCTTTGTAAGTTTTCTGGACTTTGTGTTGGTTTCCGCAGCAGTGCATTCATAATTAGTACATTTTTCTGTTTGGTGACAATTCGGATCCCCAGATCCAGCAAAGTCCATCTCTCCTTGTGATGAGCTCTGGTGAAGGTGTCTGGGGGTCTGTCTTGGCTCGCAGAGGTATGCTTGTTATAGATAGCTGTTTCTACTGCTCGCAGGTTTTCAGGCAATTTCTTGCTGTTGCTTTTATTGTGGCCTTGCATCTAATCATAACAATTACATTATCCTTCTATGTGACAATCAGAGAAGAAAAGTATAGTATGATCCAAGATTGATAGGAGAGGGAATAACATGGATAGAATTCCATGCTACCCCTCCCCCTGGATTCACATACAGGTTATGCACAGACAATTATGACTTATCATTGTCTCTGCAGTTTGCAGCTCTGCTCCTCTGCCCCTCCTCTTCTTCCTCCTCCACGGTGCTCCAAGATACTTCCTGAGACAGAAGGGGGGAGGACACTATAGAGCCCCATATCTCAGGATTCTGTAGGGCTATGATCTTGGATTCATTTCTAAGATGAGAATCTGATTATATTGATAGCCATCACAGATTTGGAGCGATTAGCTGTTAAAAATGCTGTCAGGACTTACTACATACATCTTTAGCTACTGAAGTTCCACTCTGTTTAGACATATAAATACATGAAAAAAAAAAAAAAAATCATACAGCCTAACTCACGATTTTTAATGTAGAAAGGCACCATCTTCCTGAAGCTCTCGATGCACTGACAAATGACCTTATCAGTAAAAGGTGAAGGGATATCCTAAAAATTCCGTGGCGTCCAGCAAGCAGTAGACTCAGGTATTGTGTAAAATATAACTTTTAATGTATAAACATCACAAAAAAAATCTTTAAAAACACGGAGAAAATCTCCCATACTATGCAGGAGACTGAAAAACTGGCTTACGCGTTTCGGGGAACGCTCCCCTTAGTCATAGCCTGAAAAACTAGCACATCCTACCCACAATTATAACTAAAGCAATTAAAAAGAGCATCTGCATTGGATTATTTTTTAACCCATTCATAGATAGCATAGAACAACATATGAATCAGATTGAAAAAAGAGAAAAAAAACATACCAATGATGTTATAATAGAATTCATATGTTTACCTTCTTATGAAGACAAAGATATAACTTCATACAGAAAGAGGAAACAAAATTCCCAGCTACAGTGGATTCCTGGTCTGCCCTCATCAAAGATGGCTCGTGTTAAATTGAAAGTGTACACTATACATGCGTTGAAAGGACTACATAAAAAGAGTCTGTGTTTTTAAACATTTTTGGTGATGTTTATCCATTAAAAGTTATGTTTTACACAATACCTGAGTCAACTGCTTGCTGTACACCACGGAATTTTTAGGATATAAATACATGGGTGGCAGGGAAAGGATCGATGCTCCCATGTGTTTAAAAATAAAATAAATCAATAAAGCCCCAAAAATGCCCCTTTCCTTTATAAAATTATATAAAAAAACCTTAAATATTAATAAAAACAATACATATTTGGTATAACCGCGTCCGTAAGAACCTGTATAATAAAACTGAAACATCATTTAACCTACACATGAACTTCGTGGAAAAAACAAACTGAAAAATATGGTGGAAGTAATGATTTTTCACCATCTGGCCTCACAAAATATGCTATAAAAAGTGATCAAAAAGTCATATGTTCCAAAACAGTAACAATAAAAAGCACAGTTTGTCCTGCAAACAATAAGCCCTCAACTAACTCTGTCAACCAAAAACTAAAAATGTTATACCTCTCAGAAGATGGAAAGATTGCAAAAACAATTGATTTATGTCCCCAAATGGGTTTTTGTTCTGCAAAATTAGTAACGCATAAAAAAAACCCCCATCAATTAGATATTGTACCGACCCACAGAATAAAGCTAACATGCTACTTATGATGTACACTGCACAGCAAAAATTTTAAAAGGTAAAAAGCAATGGCAAAATTGGCTTTTTTTTTTTTTTTTTTTTTTTAAATCCACCAAGAAAGAGTTAATTAAATATAGTCAATAAGTTATAGGCACCTCAAAGTGTCATTATTACAAAATGCATCTCATCCCACAAAAAACAAACCCTCATATGGCTACATCACCAGAAAAAAAAAATATATCTTGTACAATGTGAAGGCAAAATCGCCAAATCATTAGGACAAAACTGGCTGTGGCAGGAAGGGAATGTATAAGCTGTGCGACCGTATGTCAGGGTACACCCCAGATTTAGCGCTTACAAGGGCAAAGACATCAGAAGTGCCCCCCCCTCCAATCATAGGAGCTATTGGGAAAATAGTAGGGAAGCACAGCTAACATATTCACTTTTAACCATCCGCTGTGCATGCACATCTCGGAAACTAATACTACACTACATAAATTCTTTGAGGGATGCAGTTTTTAAAATGGGTCACTCCCTAGGCAATTCCACTTTACTGGTACCTTAGTGGCTCTGCAAACATTACATGGCGTCCAAATACCAAAGATCTAAATCTGCGCTACAAAAGCCACATAGCGTTTCTTCATATGCGCCCTGCTGTTTATGCCCACATGTATTACATGTATTACATAGTTGTGCCCAGGATAATGTACTTCATGTCATATATGCCCAGCTGTTTGGGCACACAGCTAGGCAAAGAAGGGAAAGGAGCGCTATTTAGTTTTTGGCGCACGTATTTAATGGTTTGGCTTTTGGACACCATGCCATTTTTGCCAGTAAAGTGAAATCCCCTGACACGTGACCCCCATTTTGGAAACTACACCCCTGAAGCATAAAAAAGTTTTAGGAGTGCGGGTCTCTGATGACATAAAGTATATTCAACATATTGGCACTGAAATTGCTTTTTTTTTTTTAATTTTCACTTTGTACATTACTGTAAATTTTTGGAAACACACTTGGGCTCAAAATGATAATACCACATATGGGGTATTGTCGTGTTCTTGAGAAATTGTGTAACAAGCTATGGGGTGCTTCTTGTTCCCTAACCCATTGTAAAGATTAAAACTTTGGGGATAAGTGACATTTTATTTATTTTTCATTTACACATCCCAATGTTAATAAAATCTGCGAAACAGCTGTGGGGTCAAAATGCTCAATGTACCCCTTGATAAATTGCTTGGGGGTGTAGTTTCCAAAATGGGGTCACATTTGGTAGGTTTACATTGTATTGGTAGTCTAGGAGCTCTGCAAATGACACATGGCACCTGAAAGCTATTCAAAATCTGCTTTTCGGTCACCCAGTGTCGTTCCTTCCCTTCTGTGCGCTGTCGTGTGCTCAAGCATCAGTTTACATCCACATATGGGGTATTTCAGTGTTCAGGAAATTGCATAACAAATGCTGAGGTGCATTTTCTTTTTTAACCCATTGTTAATGTGTTAATTTTAGGACTAAATCAATGTATTACTGAAAAAAAAAAAAAAATGTCTAAATTTCACCTCCATGTTGTTTTAATTCCTGTGAAATGGTTAGTTAAAAAAACTTCCCAAATAATGTTTTGAATTATTTGAGGGGTGAAATTTTGAAAATAGGGTGATTTTTTTTGGGGGGTGGGGGTGTGGGGGGGTTCTAATATATAGGCCTTTATATAATCCCCTTCAGAAGTGAAATGGTCCCTAAAAAATGAGTATGGGAAATTTTCTTGAAAATCTGGAAAATCGCCATTACATTTCTAAGCTTTATAATGTCCAAAATAAATTAAAGGATAATTAAAAGATGATGCCATACCATGCATTGGTCAGGAGAAGAACTTTAAGATACTCACCTGTTGGTATCACTGTCTAGACCTCCTACATAAGTTTTATCCTGGTATTTCCGACCTTTGCTGTTGCTTTGGCTCCAAGAAAGGTTCCATTTTACATATCTTATGGGAGTCTAGGAAGATACAACCTTTCTTGTCTTCAGTATTTTCCTTACACTAAGGTTAGCGGTCGCCACCTGGTACCATCTCCTCAGTTTGTTCTCCTCTTGCTCATCCCAGGTAGGGTCTGCATCATTTTCTCTCGGCCGCCAGAGCTGTCATTCCTCGACATTGGCGAAGTACAACTGCTCCTTCTGTGATGGAGTGGCTCCAGGAGTTTCTTCGTATATGGAGAATGGAGATCTTAGTTGCGGAGGACTCTGTCGACTCCTCCGGGTTTGATGCCCTTTGGTGGCTGTGGGTGTTGTTTCAGGAGTCTACGAAATTTGCAAACATCTTTTCCTAGACCTCCCTGGCCTCATCATATCCTTTTCCTTTATGGCGCTCCTCACTGTAGTTCTATCTCTCCCCTTCGCTCGTCCCTTCTGTTCCTTGTCTCCCCTTTCCATGTGTGACATACCTTTCCCCTTTCTCTCCCCTCAGTTCTCTTTGGTTTCTTCTCTCTCCACTGTTTTTTTTTTTTTAGATGCCATTGCTGCCCCTCAACAGCGCATTATATCTGTTCTCTTTATATATATTTGCAGGCGACAGGGACAGTCACTTTTGGGGATGTCCCTTGATGCCTACACCTGTATATCGCTATACACCTGTATATCGCTAGTTGGATTTGTGCCATGCCGTTGTTATGGATTTCATGACTTATTACCCTTACCATGTTGTTCTGGTTCATTTTCTGTACCTGCTATATGAAAGATCATGCCAATTTAAAGCAGAGATATGATCGATAATATTAATGTATTTGGGTGGCATTATACATTTTTTGAAATTTCCTATTTTTTTGTAAACAAATAGAAAAATATTGATCAATGTTTACCACTAACATGGAGTACAATTTGTAATGAAAAAACATTCTCATAATCACTTATGCCTCAAAGCATCTCAAAGTTCTAAAAATGAGGCTGTGTCCCTAATGCCGGGGCCCCACATGGCATAAACGTCCCTGCAAAGTGGATGGGTTTTTCCTGCAGTGCCTTTTTGCTGCAGTCCACTGCATGGGGCCTTAGCCTAAACAGGTTGTCCAGGATATAAAAAAAAAAAAAAAATGCTGATCCCCAGAGATAGGTGAGTATGTAATTTTCTTTTTTTCACCTTCCCAGCCTAAAATGAAAAAAAATAAAATTATCCTGGAAAACCCCTTTAGACTAAGACCCCCACGTAGCAGACCGCAGTGAAAAAAAAAGCACTGTGGGAAAAGCCGCGGCTTTTCACAGAAAGTCTCCAGAGTTTTCCTCTGCGGACTTTCTGCTTCATTTATACCTATAGGGAAACTGCCAGCGACGGCTTTAGAAATCATCTCGAATCCCATCCACACATTGCAGAAAGATGCGCATACCAGGCATGCTGCAATTTCGCAGCATCTCAATTATACCTACACAAACACTGGCAGTTTCCCTATAGGCATAATGGAAAGAGAGTTTTCCTCTGCGGAATTTCTGTGAAAAGTGCTGTGGGAAAAACCACAATGTGTTCCCACCACTTTTTTTCCTGTAGTGCTTTTTTGCTGCGGCCTGCTACATAGGGCCTTAACCTTAGGCAGGGGATACATGTGATGAGTGTGCAGCGGCAGAATCGCCATTAACTTACCCCACTGTGATTTACAACTGAAGTGTAGTGGATGGGATTAACGCTAGGTTCACAATAATGACAGGATTACAATAGGAGTTAATACATCTATAGTTAAGTGGGATGTCCAACTCAAAATTTTGTTATTGACTACTAATGGTGGGTGACCCTTAAACATAAAAAAAAAAAACTGTATTCCTCTCCTTGGGCCTCAGGTTCTAGTGCCGGCCCCTCTGTTCATCTGTATACAGGTCCCTGGCTGTCCCAGGCCAGGTGACTGCTGCAACCACAGGCTTCAGTCACCTTTTCACAAATGGCACATCAGTGCAATTAAGGGGTCACCATTGAGGCCTATGATTGGCTGCAGTGGTCTCCTACCACAAATGGAATGTCACTAGTGATGTCAATGGGGGGATATGAGATTAATCAGTTCTTTTTTTCTAATGTTATAGGTTTTTTTATTTTATTTTATATTCTGAACATGTTAATGGGGGGTTGTATTCTTGTCTGAGCTTTTCCTCTGCTCTGTTAGCAGCATTTAGTGATATGCTTTACCGTTTAGTGATGGCCATAGGCAGCAATAGTCTGGAGGTCTATGGGATGCAATGATAATGGGTGTTACGTGGTGTTAAAGGGGTTGTCCAACTCATAATTTTATTAAGTAACAGTGCTGCTGAGGGGCCCTTAAACATAACAAACTGGTACTCTTCTCTCCTTCCTCCCAGCGCTGGAAGAGGGAGGAGAGATGAGTACCATTTTATGTACATTCTTTTTTTTTTAATCAGCCTCTACCTACTGGATTATTCTAATAGGTACTGGCTGATAATTTATTCACCCATCCATGCTCCAGTCCAGCCCAGTCTCCACTGCCATCTTTAGGTGGTGCTGTACGCTACATCATGATGCTGAAGAACGCCAGGACAGGTCATATACTGTGTGAGGCCAAAAAAGGGGGTCATATACTGTGTGGGGGCCAAAAAAGGGGGGCCATATATTGTGGGTGAACTAAAAAAAAAGGGACTTATATGACTTATATTGTGGGCGGGGGGGGCGGGGCAAAAAAAGGGGGCTGTATTCTGTATTATCCTGTGTGTGGGCCAGTATAGGGAGGTAATATGCTATGTGGGCAGTAAAAGGGGCATTATACTATGTGGGGACAAAATAAGAGGATTTTTTTTTATCTGGAAAACGGGGGTCCCTATCATGCAACCAAAGATCACCAGGCCGGGCATTTTTTTTTTTTTGGGGGGGGGCGCCTTTTTATAGTTTGCTTCAGACAGCATAAAAGCTATGTTCACCCCTGGTACACTCATTGGGTCAGATTTATCTACCAGATAGTGTCTGCATACCAAAGTGAGAATCCTTTGTGTCCAAGAAGACATGTGCTTGGCTTGCTGCCAGAAGACAACTCCCTGCATCACAACGCAAGACAGGAGATGGCTGAACATATACGGAACTGCTTATATCTGTTATCTATGCATTCAAGATATACTACACCAAATAGGATTGAACATGAGGACTTACGTTGCTATGTTAACCCTTTCCTATATTTGCTGCTATATGAACTTATGTTGTCTTATGTGTGCTACCCTGTATTCGGCTAAGAAAGAGGGTTCATACCAGCTCTGTGTCTGGTGTCTATCTCTTGCCGCTAGCACTTAGCTCATATCAATTAGGACAACGACAGTTACCTGGGGTACCTGGTCATCTGGCCCGCAAAGGGTGTCATGACCTTATCAGTATCCTCATCTAACAATCTCATCACCATATCAACATAAGTTTCCCTATCCTTAATAACAACATTCACTCCCTTGTCAGAAGGTTGCATATAACATCTTTACATACATTTTTTTTTTTTTTTATACAAAAACCTGAATATTTATGGTATTGCGACCAATAAATGGATCAGTTAAAAAAAACTGACACATTAACTTCAGTTAGTTTCTGTTATTGTTTGTTATGATAGGTGTGCGTTTTTTTTGTTTTTTTTTTAATGGACACTATCATAACAGACATCAACAGTAGAGTGAACCCTGCCTTAACTTTTAATTAATAAGGAGAAAATGGAATAAGTGAGCTATTAAATTTAAAAGTATCAGTTTGTGCTGTCTCTTGGTATGTATACAATATGTATAGAACTGTTTGTGTATGTGTGTATGTATGTGTATATAATATATATATGTATATATACAGTCATGGCCAAAAGTTTTGAGAATGATACAAATATTAATTTTTACAAAGTCTACTGCTTCAGTTTTTCTAATGGCAATTTGCATATACTCCAGAATGTTATAAAGAGTGATCAGCTTAACAGCAATTACTTGCAAAGTCAATATTTGCCTAGAAAATGAACTTTATCCCCCAAAACACATTTCAACATCATTGCAGCCCTGCCTTAAAAGGACCACCTAACATCGTTTCAGTGATTGCTCCATTAACACAGGTGTGGGTGTTGATGAGGACAGGGCTGGAGATCAATCTGTCATGATTAAGTAAGAATGACACCACTGGACACTTTAAAAGGAGGCTGGTGCTTGCCATCATTGTTTCTCTTCTGTTAACCATGGTTATCTCTAAAGAAACACGTGCAGTCATCATTGCACTGCACAAAAATGGCCTAACTGGGAAGAGTATTGCAGCTAGAAAGATTGCACCTCAGTCAACAATCTATCGCATCATCAAGAACTTCAAGGAGAGAGGTTCCATTGGTGCCAAAAAGGCTCCAGGGCGCCCAAGAAAGACCAGCAAGCAGCAGGACCGTCTCTTAAAAGTGTTTCAGCTGCGGTATCGGGCTACCAGCAGTGCAGAGCTTGCTGAGGAATGGCAGCAGGCAGGTGTGAGTGCATCTGCACGCACTGTGAGGCGGAGACTCTTGGAGCAAGGCCTGGTCTCAAGGAGGGCAGCAAAGAAGCCACTTCTCTCCAGAAAAAACATCAGGGACAGACTGCTATTCTGCAAAAGGTACAGGGAGTGGACTGCTGAGGACTGGGGTAAAGTCATTTTCTCTGATGAATCCCCTTTTCGATTGTTTGGAACATCTGGAAAACAGCTTATTCAGAGAAGAAGAGGTTAGCGCTACCACCAGTCTTGTCTCATGCCAACTGTAAAGCATCCTGAAACCATTCATGTGTGGGGTTGCTTCTCAGCAAAGGGAATCGGCTCTCTCACAGTCTTGCCTAAAAACACAGCCATGAATAAAGAATGGTACCAGAATGTCCTCCAAGAGCAACTTCTCCCAACCGTCCAAGAGCAGTTTGGCGCTCAACAATGCCTTTTCCAGCATGATGGAGCACCTTGCCATAAAGCAAAGGTGATAACTAAATGGCTCAGGGAACAAAACATAGAGATTTTGGGTACATGGCCTGGAAACTCCCCAGATCTTAATCCCATTGAGAACTTGTGGTCAATCATCAAGAGACGGGTGGACAAACAAAAACCAACAAATTCAGACAAAATTAAAGCATTGATTCTGCAAGAATGGACTGCTATCAGTCAGGATTTGGTCCAGAAGTTGATTGAGAGCATGCCAGGGAGAATTGCAGAGGTTCTGAAGAAGAAGGGTCAACACTGCAAATATTGACTTGCTGCATTAACTCATTCTGTCAATATAAGCTTCTGTTACTCATAATATGAATGCAATTATATTTCTGTATGTGATAAAAACATCTGACAAACACACATAAAAACCAGAGGGCAGCAGATCATGTGAAAATATAATATTTGTGTCATTCTCAAAACTTTTGGCCATGACTGTACACTCTATACACTCTGCTTCATCCACAATTCATTGGTACACATATGTACGCCTCGATTTAGCCATCTGAGGCCATCGTCTCATGGAAGATGTGCCACTGGTTGACACATTGGATGCCTGAGATTACATCTAGGTACAGAGTCAGGCTAACCAGTATCCTTCTTTCCTGGGCTTCAGCTTCCCAATCCCACTGCAGGATTTCCTATAACCAGTCATCTCACTGCTAACAGAGGTCTGCTGCTGTGTGGACACAATGTCTGGCTCACAAAACTAAAAAGCCCTAGTTTAAAGAGGACCTTTCATATCTAACATGTGTCATGTTACATACCACTGCAAAGCTGCATTGATCTCTGCACTGTCAGGTTTGCTGGTATGTTCCCTGGTGCAAGAGAGATTGCTGCTGTTGGTTTTGGTATCAATATCGCTACACTGTCAGGAATCACCACCCAGCAATGATGCTGAGCTGTAAAGCCAACCCCTCTGACAGTGAGGGGATATCAGTACCAAAACTTATGGCCAATATCTCTTGCACTGGGGCAAATACTGGCAAAATTGAATTCAACACACTGCAGCAGTATGTGATATTGGGTATGGGATATGTTAGAGGACATGAAAGGTAATCTTTAAGGCAAGACGCTGGCAGCAGGATACTGAGAGAATAATCAGAGGCAAACTACTAAGGGGGTGGTCTTCTTATATAGAGGTAGCATCCATAAAGTATAATAGGAAAAAATCAGTCACTAAAAAAAAAACTGGTCTTGAAGAAGGGGGTGTTCTCAAATGGATTCTTCTAGAGAGGTTTCACTAATATATAAACTGTATAAGTGACATTTTAGGGAACTTGTGAACAAGTGTCAGGTAATGCTTTCATGTAGTGGGCTCTAGATCTGTCTTTTATTCTTTATGTAAATGAAGCTTGGATGGTTCTTGGATGGTGCCCACAACTCAACAAATTCTCATATTATTGGCAGCATTCAGCAAAAGAGAAGCTGGGTGGGGAGTCACTGTGATGGAGTATCATTTTGAAGATGAAATTCTCATCATTAAAATTAATTCAAGATCATCTTCATAGCCCTGCAGTTGTCCCCACAGTTTAATGTCCCTCTCCTACCACACACAAAAAAAACACTAATATTCACCTCTCCTTGTTCCCCTGCTGTCTCTGTCCAAAGTCTTCAGGGAGCTGCAGATATGATGTAAGTGACTTAATCACATCATGCCTGCAGCTCCCGGGGAAGAGTGGTGAAGCAGGGAGTAGCCACTGTGGGCATATAATACTGTGTGGGCCACTGTGGGCATATAATACTGTGTGTGGGCCACTGTGGGCATATAATACTGTGTGGGAGCCACTGTGGGCATATAATACTGTGTGGGGGTCATTGTGGGCATATAATACTGTGTGGGGGCCATTGTGGGGGTCATTGTGGGCATATAATAATGTGTGGGGGCCATTGAGGAACATATAATGCTGTGTTGGGGCCACTGCGGAGCATATATTGCTGTGTGGGGGGCCACTGCGGAGCATATAATGCTGTGTGGGGGCCACTGTGGAGCATATTATAGTGTCCCCGTATTGTTTACATGCGCTGCTCATTTACCATGTTCTTGATAACTGCAGTTGTGGGTACTAAAGCTGTATCTCTTTCAAGTATCTGAGATATCGCTGCAGCACCCGAAACTGTCAATATCAAGAATTCACTCCAGGGAGGGGGTAGGGGGATCATGATGGGCAGCCATTGTAACCAATCCAGTTGCAGTTTGTTGCTGCAAGTGTCCCTGACGTACTGACGCTGTGCACGGCGACGGGTTTCCTCATAGGAGCCCAGACCAGCAATGTGAAAGGTAAGTACAACTTAACCACGCAAACAAAAAAACAACTTTTCCCGCTATTTTCCCCCAAATCTTTCAACTTCACTGACCACTCTGATAACTACAACCCCCAGCAGCTCCAGATGCTCTGGGACTGTTGAGAGTTGTAATCCCCCCCTCCCACCCCAGCTAATTTCTCACTGTATTGTTATGCTTGTGCCTGCTCTAGGGCTCCAGCATAACAATTCCTAAGTATCAGAAACTCCAATACTGCTATAGGGGAGACCAGTGAAGGGGCCACTGTATGGGCATAGAGTGGCCCCTTCAATATTTCCCCCCCCCTTATAGTGGCCCCTTCACAGTATTATATGCCCATAATGGCCCCCACACAGTATTTAGCGGCCTAAAGGAAGGGATCTGGGACGTCACAGCCAGTGAGGACTTCCGGCAAAAGAAGACAGCGGAGCAGCAGGACCGGACCGTGCTGGGACCTGCTGACATCGGAGCACGTGGGACAGGTGAGTATGTTTCGTATGCTTTTGTTTTTTTGTTTTTTTGGGGGTGGGATTCACCTCCCCCAGAACTAATTAGGAAAAAGACAAAAATTATACTGGACAACCTCTTTAAAGTGTGGCGCATTAGGGGGTATATTAAAGGGGTTGTCCAGGCATAATTTGTTAGGGTTTATCCTCAGGATAGGCCATAGATACCTGATCTGTAGGGGGCTGACCCTGGACCGATCAGCTGTACTTCTGGCGCCCATCCTGTACACAATACAGGGCCAGAAGCAGAAAGCTCTGTCCACTGTATATTAGCCGGGAACCTTCACTGCATCTCAGCACTTATTGAAGTTAGTAGGAGCTGAGCTGCAGTGAAGGCGCCGGGCGACTAAACAGCGAATGGAGCGTTCTGCTTCCAGCCCTATGTTGTGTACAGAACGGGCGCTGGAAGCGGCTCCGAACAGCTGATGGGGCCATGTGTCAGACCCCTACTGATCAGGTATTTATGGCCTATCCTGAGCATAGGCCATAAAAAAGATTAACCCTGGACAACTCCTTTAATATGCCCCACACAGTTTATTGCCCCCCCCCCCCACAGGATATTAGCTCCCATCACTGCTCCCACACAATATAATGGCTCCATCACTGTTCCCCATACAGTATGGGGGACCAGTGAAGAGGCCATAAAAAAATTTGGCCCAGACAGAAAGAGGTTGTCCATAAACTGGAGCGAGCACTGTGGCGGCTGCCAGGGAGGTGTAAAAATAAAAAAATTTCAAAAAAAGCATACTCACCTGTCCCCAGCACCCCGTCCAGGGCCGGCGTTACGGGGGGGGGGGGGAAAACTGGGCAATTGTCCAGGGCCCCATCCCCAAAGGATCCCGGAGTCAGGACCGGCCATATCGATAACAGAAAGGGACCCAGCGTCATGTGCTGCAGGGCCCCTTTCCGAAGTGAGTAAAAAATAACAAACATTTTTACTCACCTGTCATAAGCGTCCGACGTCATCTTCTGGCGTTCCGGACATCACCGCTGAGGCCTGGCCATCACGTGAGGTGTGCTAACAGTGTGCCTCACGTCACCGCTGAGGCCTGTGATTGGGCTTCAGCGGTGACGACCACAACGCGTGACGTCAGCCACAAACAAGAGGAAGCCAGCGCCGGCGGGTATAGCGGAGCAGCGCAAGGAGGCCCAGGAGAGGTAAGGCAAGGTGAATATAACTGTTTGTTATTTTTCCTTACCTCCCCCAGGCCTGAAGAGACCCCCGAGTATAATATAATAATAGCAGTAAGGGAGTCTGTGCCACGGGGGAGCATTATACTGGGAAGCCCCCTCTGGATAGCATATTATACTGGGGGGCCCCCTCTGGATAGCTTATTATACTGTGTGGGGCCACTGTGGAGCATTATAGTGGGGAGGGGGTCCTCTGGATAGCATATTATACTGTGTGGGGCCACTGTGGAGCATTATGCTATCCAGAGGGCCCCCCCCAGTATAATGCTCCACAGTGGACCCACACAGTATAATATGCTCTCCAGAGGGCTCACCAGTATAATGCTCCAAAGTGGCCTCACAGAATATAACATGCTCTCCAGAACCCCCCACATTATAATGCTCCACAGAGGCCCCACAGAATATAACATGCTCATCAGAGGGCCTCCTCCCCCAATATAATGCTCAACAGTGGCCCCACACAGTATAATATGCTACCCAGAGGGCCCCCCCAGTATATTATACTGTGTGGGGCCACTGTGGAGTATTATATTGGGGGAGGAGGCCCTCTGATGAACTTGTTATATTCTGTGGGGCCTCTGTGGAGCATTATAATGTGGGGGAACCTCTCTGGGCAGTATATTATACTGTGTGGAGGCCATTCTGGAGCATGCTATACTGTCTGGGGTCACTGTGGAGCATTATTCGGAGGGGGCATCTGCAGAGCATATTATATTGTGTGGCGCCACTGTGGGGCATTATTCAAGGGGGGGAACTAGGGGGCCCTCTGAGGAGCATATTATACTGCATGGTGCCTACTGTGGAGCATTATACTGGGGGACGCTCTGGGGAGCATAATATATTACGGGGGGGGCACTGTAGAGCATTATACTAGGGGGGCCCTCTGGGGAGCATATTATACTATGGGCCACTGTGGAGCTTTATACTGGGGGGAAGGGACAGTGAGGGGAGCCTGTTATACTGTGTGGATCCACTGTGGAGTATATTATATTGTGTGGGGCTTCTCAGGAGCATATTATACTCTGTGGGGCCATTGTAGAGCATTATACTGGGGGGGGAATGTGGGGAGCATATTATAGTGTGGGGGACCACTGTGGAGCATTATACTGGGGGAACCCCTCTGGGGAGTATATTATACTGTGTGGAGGCCATTGTGGAGCATGTTATACTGTGTTAGGCCACTCTGGAGCATTATACTGGGGGGGCACTGTGGGGTGCATATTATACTGTATGAAGCATATTATATTGTATGGGGCTGCTGGGGAGCATATTGTACTGTCTGGGGCAACTAAGGGGGTAGTATACTGGGCCACTGTGGAGTATTATACTGTGTGGAGCCTTATACAGTACAGACCGAAAGTTTGGACACACCTTCTCATTCCAAGAGTTTTCTGTATTTTCATGTCTATAAAAATTGTAGATTCACACTGAAGGCATCAAAACTATGAATTAACACATGTGGAATTATATACTTAACAAAAAAGTGTGAAACAACTGAAAATATGCCTTATATTCTAGGTTCTTCAAAGTAGCCACCTTTTGCTTCGATTACTGCTTTGCACACTCTTGGTATTCTCTTGATGAGCTTCAAGAGGTAGTCACCTGAAATGGTCTTCCAACAGTCTTGAAGGAGTTCCCAGAGATGCTTAGCACTTGTTGGCCCTTTTGCCTTCACTCTGCGGTCCAGCTCACCCCAAACCATCTCGATTGGGTTCAGGTCTGGTGACTGTGGAGGTCAGGTCATCTGGCGTAGCACCCCATCACTCTCCTTCTTGGTCAAATAGCCCTTACACAGTCTGGAGGTGTGTTTGGGGTCATTGTCCTGTTGAAAAATAAATGATGGTCCAACTAAACGCAAACCGGATGGAATAGCATGCCGCTGCAAGATGCTGTGGTAACCATGCTGGTTCAGTATTCCTTCAATTTTGAATAAATCCCCAACAGTGTCACCAGCAAAGCACCCCCACACCATCACACCTCCTCCTCCATGCTTCACAGTGGGAACCGGCATGTAGAGTCCATTCGTTCACCTTTTCTGCGTCGCACAAAGACACAGTGGTTGGAACCAAAGATCTCAAATTTGGACTTATCAGACCAAAGCACAGATTTCCACAGGTCTAATGTCCATTCCTTGTGCTCTTTAGCCCAAACAAGTCTCTTCTGCTTGTTGCCTGTCCTTAGCAGTGGTTTCCTAGCAGCTATTTTACCATGAAGGCCTGCTGCACACAGTCTCCTCTTAACAGTTGTTGTAGAGATGTGTCTGCTGCTAGAACTCTGTGTGGCATTGACCTGGTCTCTAATCTGAGCTGCTGTTAACCTGCGATTTCTGAGGCTGTTGACTCGGATGAACTTATCCTCCGCAGCAGAGGTGACTCTTGGTCTTCCTTTCCTGGAGTGGTCCTCATGTGAGCCAGTTTCTTTGTAGCGCTTGATGGTTTTGGCCACTGCACTTGGGGACACTTTCAAAGTTTTCCCAATTTTTCGGACTGACAGACCTTCATTTCTTAAAGTAATGATGGCCACTCGTTTTTCTTTACTTAGCTGCTTTTTTCTTGCCATAATAATACAAATTCTAACACTCCATTCAGTAGGACTATCAGCTGTGTATCCACCTGAGTTCTGAACAACACAACTGATGGTCCCAACCCCATTTATAAGGCAAGAAATCCTACTTATCCCACTTATTAAGCCTTATTTTACCTGTGAAGTGAAAACCATTTTTTTTTTTTTGTTTGTTTGTTTGAGTTGGAAGGGACCTCAAGGGCCATCGAGTCCAACCCCCTGCAAAAGCAGGAATTCCTAAAACATCCCAGCACCTCTTGAAGCTCATCAAGAGAATGCCGAGAGTGTGCAAAACAGTAATCCAAGCAAAAGGTGGCTACTTTGAAGAACCTAGAATATAAGACATATATTTTCAGTTGTTTCACACTTTTTTGTTAAGTATACAATTCCACATGTGTTAATTCATAGTTTTGATGCCTTTAGTGTGAATTTACAATTTTTATAGTCATGAAAATAAAGAAAACTCTAGGAATGAGAAGGTGTGTCCAAACTTTTGGTCTGTACTGTATACCATGTGGGGCCATGGGGCCACTATGGGGGCTCAGGGGAGCGTTTTATACTGTGTGGGGTCTCTGTGGAGCATTATATACCATGTGGGGAAACTGGAGGGCTCAGGGGAGCATTTTATTCTGTGGAGCATTATATACAATGTGGAGCATTATACTCTGGGGGGGGGCTCAAAATTTCTGCTGGCAGCCCTGTGTGCTATGTCTGCATCACAGCTCCCTCACTATAATCTTGCACATACGTGTAGTGCTCCATGGCCATGTCATTCCCCATACAGTACTGTGCATGAACTGGCCATGGAGTTATTGGGGCCTGCACAGTACTATAGGAGCTGACTATACTGAGAACATACTCAGTAACACCAGATAGTCAGCACATATGTAAGACTTCAGTGAAGGAGCCGTGGTGTAGGCTATTAGCAGGAAGCTGTTGGGTGGGGTCCCAGAACAAGTTCATCTGGTGGGCCTAAGGCCCTTCAGTCCGACACTGTATAATGGAGAACTATTATATATAAGGGGGCTCTTATTTATAAGGGAGGAACTATTATATATAAGGGTGGGTTACTAATTGGGAAACTTAAATATGAGGGAACTATTATTTATAAGAGGGGACTATTATTTATAAGACGGGCTATTATTTATAAGGGGTGAACTATTTATAAGAGGCCTATAAAAAGGGGGAACTATTATATAAGGCATCTATTATAAGGGGGAGCTATTATTTATAAGAGGGGAACTATTCATAAGGGGGGGTATAATTGTTAAGTGGGCTTATTTATAAAAGGGGCTATTAGTGATAATGTGGACTATTATTTATAAGGGTAACTATTATTTATGAGAGGGCTATTGTTAATAAGGGAGCAGTATTTTTACGGGGTGACTGTTGCTGATAAGGGGGAATATTACTGATACAGGGCACTATTTATCATTTATAAGGGAGCTATTACTGTTAAGGTGTAATATTATTTATAAGAAGAGACTATTATTTATAAGGAGGCGCTATAATAACTGATGACTGGATGCAAAAATCTATTAGGCGGTACAAAGGTGTTCATTTGAATTGTGTGTGGTAAAATGGGGCTTGTTATTACTTTTTTGTTGGCAGAAAGGAGGCGTTATTATAAGGGTTGCCACTGGAAGATGATGGTGTTGTTTGCATATCAGCATTTGGGGCCCCACTTTTAATTTTGCCCAGGGCCCCACTTTGTCTAAAACCGGCCCTGCCTGTGTCTGTTCGGTCTCATGGCAGCACCTCATTTCTAGAAATCCTGTACCTAATTAGTCTTCATGGTCATATGAGGTGAAGGACTCCCAGCAAGGAGTCGCCGGCGCTGGCTCGAGACTGAATAGACCCTGGCAGTGGATAACGGAGACAGGTGACAGGTGAGTAAGCTTTTTAATTTATTTATTTTTTATTTTACACCTCCCGCACGGGACATGGGTTGCGCCAATTCCTGGACAACCTCTTCAAAGGATTTATCCATCTTTCTAATATTGATGGCCTGTCCTTAGGATAGGCCAGCAAAATTACATCTGTGATGATACAACAGCCAGGACCTCTGCAGATCAGCTTTTCCAGGACAGTGCGGCTACAGGTAACAATTCTAGGAGCCACGCTGTTCACTTGCCATACAGGGTGTAGCAGTGGGTTTAGGTAGTGCAGTGGTGCACATCGTATGGTGGGTGAGCAGCATGGCTCCCAACATGTTATTACCTTTAGCCGCCGTGTCTCGGTACCGCTGATCTGCAGGGGTCCTGATGGTGGGCCCCTAGAAGCAATTCCACTGGTGGGTCCTAAACATCCCAGTCCGACACTGGGGCAGCACCATGATAGCACTCAGGGAAAGCCTAATTCCTCCATTAGTGCAGCTAGTGGAAACGGTCCCGGCATTACATGCTGCCCAGGAGAGGTGAGTAAAAATGACAAACACTTATACTCACCTCCAGGGCAGGCGTTGGGGGGGGGATCTGGGCAGTTGACCAGAGCCCTTGTCCCCGATGGGGCCCCCGGGATTCGGAATATCAGGCTTTTAGCCTGATGGCTTGAATCTCGGGAGCTCCACTGCTGTATCGGAATGCAGTGCACGCCGATACTGTTTAATTCCATGACAGAGCAGGTAAAGTCTTTTCTCTTGCCATAGAGGACCGCCGGTAATGCACAGGACGTCCAGCGCAGGTGGCGTGATGACGTCACTGCATCACGCCACCTGTGCCGCTACTACAGGGAGAGACTCCGGCTGCCCCGCTCATCGTGGGAACATGGTACGGTAAGTAGAAGATTTATTGTTTTCTGGTAAGGTAAAGGGATTACCTGCTAAGGGGGCAAACTATTATTTATGGTGGGGGTTATTAAGGGGGGCTATTGTTATGGTGAAGTATTATTTATAAGGGGAAACTGTTATATATAAGAGGGAACTTATATATAAAGGGAAACTGTTAAATATAAGGGAGTTATTATAAGAGATGACATATATATAAGGAGGGGCTATTGTATATAATTGTTCTCCCCTTATATTAGTCCCCTTATATATTATAGTTCCTCCCTTATAACGCACCATTATAAATAACAGTTCCCCATTATAAATAATAGTATAATAGAACCCCCCTTATAATAGCCACCTTAAAAGGGGAGAACTATTACAAATAAGTGGGACCATTATAAGGTTGAAACTATTATAAATAAGGAAAGGACTATTATTTATAAGGTGAGGAACTACTGTATTATTTATAAGGGGACTATTATAATGTGGAGACTGTTATATATAAGGTGGTTATTATAAGAGATGACATATTATATATAAGAGGGGACTATTTTATATAAGGGGGATTTATTTTATATAAGGGGGCTATTATTAGAGGAACTAATTAGAGACTTAAGTATGAGGGGACTATTACAGTGGGGAAAAAAGTATTTAGTCAGCCACCAAGTGTGCAAGTTCTCCCATTTAAAAAGATGAGAGAGGCCTGTAATTGACATCATTGGTAGACTTCAACTATGAGAGATACAATGAGAAAACAAATCCAGAAAATCACATTGTCTGATTTTTTAAGAATTTATTTGCAAATTATGGTGGAAAATAAGTATTAGGTCAATAACAAAAGTTCAGCTCAATACTTTGTTATATATCCTTTGTTGGCAATGACAGAGGTCAAACGTTTTCTGGAAGTCTTCACAAGGTTGGCACACACTGTCCTCTAGAGCAGTGATGTTTTGGGGCTGTCGCTGGGCAACACAGACTTTCAACTCCCTCCAAAGGATTTCTATGGGGTTGAGATCTGGAGACTGGCTAGGCCACTCCAGGATGTTGAAATGCTTCTTACGAAGCCACTCCTTCGTTGCCCTGGTGGTGTGCTTGGGATCATTGTGATGCTGAAAGACCCAGCCACGTTTCATCTTCAATGCCCTTGCTGATGGAAGGAAGTTTGCACTCAAAATCTCACGATACATAGCCCCATTCATTCTTTCATGTACACGGATCAGTCAACCTGGTCCCTTTGCAGAGAAACAGCCCCAAAGTATGATGTTGCCACCCCCATGCTTCACAGTTGGTATGGTGTTCTTTGGATGCAACTCAGCATTCACTCACCTGACATGACGCGTTGTGTTCCTACCAAACAGTTCTACTTTGGTTTCATCTGACCATATGTAGTCTTCTGGAACATCCAAATGCACTCTAGAAAACTTCAGAGAGGCCCGGATATGTACTGGCTTAAAGCAGGGGGACACGTCTGGCACTGCAGGATCTGAGTCCCTGGCGGCGTAGTGTGTTACTGACGGTAGCCTTTGTTACATTAGTCCCAGCTTTCTGCAGGTCATTCACTAGGTCCCCCCGTGTGGTTCTGGGATTTTTGCTCACCATTCTTGTGATTATTTTGACCCCACGGGGTGAGATCTTGCGTGGAGACCCTGATCGAGGGAGATTATCAGTGGTCTTGTATGTCTTCCATTTTCTAACTATTGCTCCCACAGTTGATTTCTTCACACCAAGCTGCTTGCCTATTGCAGATTCAGTCTTCCCAGCCTGGTGCAGGTCTACAGTTTTGTTCCTGGTGTCCTTCCACAGCTCTTTGGTCTTCACCATAGTGGAGTTTGGAGTGTGACTGTTTGAGGTTGTGGACAGGTGTCTTTTATATTTATAACAATTTCAACAGGTGCCATTACTACAGATAATGAGTGGAGGACAGAGAAGCCTATTAAAGAAGAAGTTACAGGTCTGTGAGAGCCAGAAATCTTGCTTGTTTGTAGGTGACCAAATACTTATTTTCCACCATAATTTGCAAATAAATTCTTTAAAAATCAGACAATGTGATTTTCTAGATATGTTTTCTCATTTTATCTCTCATAGTTGAGGTTTACCTATGAAGTCAATTACAGGCCTCTCTCATCTTTTTAAGTGGGAGCACTTGCACAATTGGTGGCTGACTAAATACTTTTTTTCCCTACTGTATAAAGGGAAGACTTTAAAAAATAAGGGGACTACTGTAGTATTTATAATGGATGAACTATTATAAGAGAGTAACTTATATATAAGGGTGGCTATTAAATCTAAGTGGGCTATTATAAGGGGGAACAATTATATATAAGGGGGAGACCTACACACGTGGACAAAATTGTTGGTACCCCTCATTTAAGGAAAGAAAAA
Organism: Leptodactylus fallax; assembly: GCA_947044405.1. Lineage (NCBI taxonomy): Eukaryota > Metazoa > Chordata > Amphibia > Anura > Leptodactylidae > Leptodactylus > Leptodactylus fallax. The sequence continues at coordinate 3,046,126 of CAMRHE010000226.1, forward strand.
CCCACAATGGTCACACAAATAACTTGAATTTGACAAAAGTAACAATTAGAGATGAGCGAATCGATTCTGCAGAAGTGGAATTCGATCCGAATTTCAGGAAATCTTCGATTCGCCACGATTCCGGATTTCCTCATGATTCAATGCATCGAATCGCATTTTTACAAAAAAAAATTTTTAAAATGGCCGCCGCATGTTAGGACAAGGGGGAAGGGACTCTGGGAGCGCGGCATCACCCACAATGCCAAGCGTGCAGCTAATCAGCAGCCAGCTGATGTCACAGCCAAATAAAAACCCTCAGACATTTTAGGTACAGTCATTCCACATCGCTCTTACTGTATGGACAGATGTAGGCAGGAGCTAGGGAAAGACTTAGAAAACAGAACAGAAGTTCAGGGAAAGAGGATTACAAAGTGTAGGGGAAGGATAGGGAGGAATTGAGAGAAGAATTTGGGGTGGTTGCAGGCTCATTTCATTTACAGCAAGAATTTGCAGCATAATTCACATTGCAGCACTCACTGCCATTATACTGCTGCTGATTTCTCATATCTGTGTCATCAAGGTGGAACACAACAAACCTTTTGCAGTGCAGTACAGCAAAAAAAAAGTGAAATATACACTAGTATCTGTAAAAGAAGCCTTTTTAAAGGTCTTTATTATAAGGGGCTTATTCACTGTTCTTACAAGGCATAACATTTTTCAGTACTATTGTGCCAAAGAAAACTGAATTATCATCCAATAATATCTGCACTTATCTGTAATAAAGGCCTTTAACGTAGGGAAAGACATTACGACAATATTCACCATTTTGTTACCACTATAAAGTTACAGGCAATATTTAAAAACATCACTTATTTAAAGGTCTTTATTAGTGTCATAACACATAAAAAGCACCATATTCGCCATTTTGTTACCAGTGTAAAGTTGCTGGCCATTTATAAATAGTATTGTCAATAATTTAATAATTCTGAGCCACAAATCTCTGCCTTTATCACACTTTTTTTTATTGGTATTCATTAGTGGGTGAAGAAATAAGGGGCATATTTGCCGTTCTCTTCAAGGTAGAAAATAACAGGCCTTTTTGCCCTTTACAATTGTTTTTTCATCGAACAGTATGTCAGACAGATAAGCGAGAGGCCATGCACAGGGGAGGGCCACAGGCCTAAATGTTTCTGGCGCAGGCTCAGGTCACTGCAGAGTAAGGGGGCGTGGCAGCAGGGGTCAGTTACAGAGGCCTGAGCTCCCAGTGTCAAGTAGTGGTTGTGTCTTGACCAGCAACCCAACGGTTGTAGACTGGTTGACTCGGTCATCCAATTCATCCCAAGTCACATCAGACACCCCCAGCCAAGAGTCGGTGGGTTCGTCAGACACAACCCTTAGTTGGCATGGCCGGCAGCAGGCCCTGTGCCCTCACCTGTCCTCAACCTGCCTCTGTCCTTTTCTGTTCCCTCAGCTAGAGAACTACTCTATGCTGTGGGCTCAGATCCACTGTACAGTGAGGAGGAGGTACTAGAGGACAGTCAGCAGCTACTGCCCAGCCAAGATGTGAAGGAGACATCCGCCACTTCCTGCGGTAGGCGGGCAAGTAGTGATGAGGAGAGTGGCATGGGAGCTGGTGTTGAAGAGGACATCAGTGACCTGCAGACAGTAGTGGATGATGATGTAGCCGATCATAATTGGGAGATGACAAAGGGGCCTCATCATCATCAGGAGAAGAGCGTTGCAGCTTGCGCATGAGGCAGCGGGGGAGTCAGCAGGGTGGCAGCAGTGTGAGGTCGGGAGCTAAACGTTCCCGGGGTAGACCACCCGCTTCGCAGCAGCCTACCTGCCCGGAAAGCAGTGGTGCAGGGGTTCACGGAGGCAGTGGCGATAGCAGTCAGTTATTGCGGAGTGTTGGGGTAAAATCACCTACTTGGCGGTGTGGCAGTTTTTTGTAAAGCCGCCGGGGAAGGTGAACATGGCCATATGTTCGATCTGTGGGCAGAACGTGAAGTGTGGCCAGGGTGCCAATGTTGGCACAACAGCCCTGCGCCAACATACAGTCATATGAAAAAGTTTGGGCACCCCTATTAATCTTAATCATTTTTAGTTCTAAATATTTGGGTGTTTGCAACAGCCATTTCAATTTGATATATCTAATAACTGATGGACACAGTAATATTTCAGGATTGAAATGAGGTTTATTGTACTAACAGAAAATGTGCAATATGCATTAAACCAAAATTTGACCGGTGCAAAAATTTGGGTACCCTTATCATTTTATGGATTTGAATACTCCTAACTACTTTTTACTGACTTACTGAAGCACAAAATTGGTTTTGTAACCTCACTGAGCTTTGAACTTCATAGCCAGGTGTATCCAATCAAGAGAAAAGGTATTTAAGGTGTCCAATTGCAAGTTGTTCTCCTATTTGAATCTCCTCTGAAGAGTGGCATCATGGACTCCTCAAAACAACTCTCAAATGATCTGAAAACAAAGATTGTTCAACATAGTTGTTCAGGGGAAGGATACAAAAAGTTGTCTCAGAGATTTATCCTGTCAGTTTCCACTGTGAGGAACATAGTAAGGAAACGGAAGACCACAGAGACAGTTCTTGTTAACCCCAGAAGTGGCAGGCCAAGAAAAATATCAGAAAGGCAGAGAAGAAGAATGGTGAGAACAGTCAAGGACAATCCACAGACCACCTCCAAAGAGCTGCAGCATCATCTTGCTGCAGATGGTGTCACTGTGCATCGGTCAACAATACAGCACACTTTGCACAAGGAGAAGCTGTATGGGAGAGTGATGCGAAAGAAGCCGTTTCTGAAAGCACGCCACAAACAGAGTCGCCTGAGGTATGCAAAAGCACATTTGGACAAGCCAGCTTCATTTTGGAAGAAGGTCCTGTGGACTGATGAAACAAAGATTGAGTTGTTTGGTCATACAAAAAGGCGTTATGCATGGCGTCAAAAAAACACAGCATTCCAAGAAAAACACTTGCTATCCACTGTAAAATTTGGTGGAGGTTCCATCATGCTTTGGGGCTTTGTGGCCAATGCCGGCACTGGGAATCTTGTTAAAGTTGAGGGTCGCATGGATTCAACTCAGTATCAGCAGATTCTTGAGAATAATGTACAAGAATCAGTGACGAATTTGAAGTTACGCTGGGGATGGATATTTCAGCAAGACAATGATCCAAAACACAGCTCCAAATCTACTCAGGCATTCATGCAGAGGAACAATTACAATGTTCTGGAATGGCCATCCCAGTCCCCAGACCTGAATATCATTGAACATCTGTGGGATAATTTGAAGCGGGCTGTCCATGCTCGGCGACCATCAAACTTAACTGAACTGGAATTGTTTTGTAAAGAGGAATGGTCAAAAATACCTTCATCCAGGATCCAGGAACTGATTAAAAGCTACAGGAAGCGACTAGAGGCTGTTATTTTTGCAAAAGGAGGATCTACTAAATATTAATGTCACTTTTCTGTTGAGGTGCTCATACTTTTGCACCGGTCAAATTTTGGTTTAATGCATATTGCACATTTTCTGTTTCTACAATAAACCTCATTTCAATCCTGAAATATTACTGTGTCCATCAGTTATTAGATATATCAAATTGAAATGGCTGTTGCAAACACCCAAATATTTAGAACTAAAAATGATTAAGATTAATAGGGGTGCCCAAACTTTTTCATATGACTGTATGCAGCATCACCATAAAGTTGCCTGGGAGAGCCGTGGCTCCAATGTGGTGGTCCAGCCTGTTGCAGCAACCGCTGCAGCACCCAGTGGCATGCACCCCATTTCAGGCAGTCAAGACTCCACCACCTCAGCTGAAGGAAGCTGTGTGTCCTTCCCATCATCTGCTGGTCGTGATGCTCCTCCTCCTAGTCAGTCATTGCATTAGCAATCGATCACAGAATCTATATCTAAGAGACAACAGTATGCGTGCACTCATCCAACAGTGCAGAAGCTGAATGTGCTCCTGCCCAAGTTGCTGGTGCTGCAGTCACCCCCTTTCCACTTGGTGGACTCTGCACCTTTCATAGAACTGATGGCTTGCGCCGAGCCAAGGTGAAGAAAACCAAGCTGTCATTTCTTTGCCAAGAAGGCAGTACCAGCCCTGCACAAATATGTAGAAGAGAAGGTGGGCCAGTCCTTGAGCCTGCACGGCAGCGCCGACGTGTGGAGCTGTAACTACGATCAAGGACAATATATGTCATTTACGGCCCACTGGGTTAATGTGGTGCCTGCCCAGACACCAGCAACTTGGACAGGTGACGCAGCTTCTGCCTCCACGTTCTCACGCCGTTGGTCCTGCAACAATGTCCGCCTCATCCTCCACTGTCTCCTCAGCCTCCACTGCAGGAACAATTCCCAGTGCTCCTTCAGCATACCACATGTGCAGGGCACAGTGGTGTCACGCTGTTCTACACCTCGTTTGCCTGGGCGAACGAAGTCACACAGGGGAGGAACTGCTCCGTGTCCTCAATCAAGAAATCGAATCCTGGCTTTCTCCAAGAGAACTTAAAATCAAAACAATGGTAACCGACAACGGGAAGAACATGGTGTCGGCGCTGCGTCAAGGAGGGATGAGCCATGCGCCCTGCATGGCGCACGTTTTCAATCTGGTTGTCAAGCTTTTCCTTATGTGTTCCACCCATCTGCAAGACATTCTAAAAATGTCAAGGAAACTTTGCATGCACTTCAGCCACTCGTACACCGCCAAGCACACCCTCCTTGAGCTGCAGCGGCAGAACGGCCTCCCACAACATAGAATGATATGCGATGTTTCCACCCATTGGAATTCAACCCTCCATATGTTGGATTGACTATATGAACAGAGAAAAGCCATAAACGATTTCTTGATGATCCAAGCAGACAAAGGTACTCCCCTGTGTAACTTTAACGTTAGCCAGTGGCAGCTCATGCATGACCCACTTTGTTAGTCAGTCACCAGGACTACGGGATGAACAATGTCATTCCACTGATTCACAACCTGGAAAAGATGCTTATCAATCTGGCTGGTCAGGGGACTGGAGATGTGGTGTCTACATCTCAAGGCCACATGAGGGGCTGAACTGGAGGAGGAGGAGGAGGATAAGGAGGACATTGGAGCACAAACAATGTGTAGTCAAATAGATGGGGAGGAGGAGCAGGAGCAACCAGAACAGCCAGAGGGAGATGAGGAGGATGAGGCAGATGACCCAGACACACCGTGGCAGTATGCAGTGGAGATGGATGCAGGGAGTCCCTCGGAGTCACTTGCGCAAATGGCCTGATGCATGCTGGCTTCCTTGCGCAGTGACAGCCGAATTGTCACCATTTGGCAGAGGGATGACCACTAGCTCTCCAACATGTTGGACCCTCGCTACCGGGGAAAAATGGGGGCCTTTTTTACACCCGCTGAGAGGGAGGACAAACTGAACTACTATAGAGACATGCTATGTAGCAAGTTGGTGCCTACCTGCACCATCGCCCATCCTCTCGAATGTCCGACCAGGGGGGCCCTGAGCACTCAACTTGCACTGGCATGGCAGCTGTGGGAGGGAGTGGGGGTGGCAGGAGCAGTATCAGCTCCATCAGCAGCAGCATGAGCCTAGAGTCGCTGATGAGCAGCTTTCTTCAGCTGCATAGTGAAGAAGCTGCTCATCAGCAGCTAGACACAGAGCAGAAGTTGAACCAGCAGGTGGTGGCATACTTAGAGTGCACCCTGCCACCCGTCATCGAAGATCCGCTGGACTACTGGGCAGCCAAACTGGATTTGTGGCTGCAACTGGCCGAGTTTGCCCTGGAAAAGCTGTCCTACCCGTCAAGTAGTGTGGCATCAGAGCGGGTGTTTAGTGCGACGGGGGCCATAGTTACCCCAAGGAGAACTCACCTGTCCATAAACAATTTGGAGAGACTGACCTTTGTGAAGATGAACCACCAATGCCTGATACAGCAGATTAAATGATCCATGCTGCCTCAACACACTCTGCCACTGGTTCACTGTATGGCCTCCTAAGGCTGTTGCTACCTACACATTATATCACCTTGCCACTCTGTGGCCTGCTCACTCTGCTGCCACCTCTGCACTCTGCCACTGGGTGACTGTATGGCCTCCTCACGCTGCTGCTGCCTCTGCCACTGGATGACAGTATGGCCTCCTCACACTGCTGCCACCTCCTCACTCTGCCACTGGGTCACTGTATGGCCTACTAAGGCTGCTGACACCTCCACACTCTCTTACCGGGTCACTGTATGGCCTACTAAGGTTGCTAAGGTTGCTCCACACCAGGTAATGATACAAAAGTATTCTTCAATTACATAAATAACAAGAGAATAAAAACTGACAATGTGGGCCTTGTCAAAAATAATCTGGGTGTAATGGTGGAGGAGGATGAGGAAAAAGCACAACTATTAAATGCCTTCTTCTCTACGGTGCTTACACATGAAAACCCAATGGCCAGCAACATGATTAGGGGTAATGTTAACTCTCCATTAAATGTCACCTGTTTAACTCAGGAGGAAGTGCGGTGCCGCCTTCAAAACACTAAAAAAGAGAAATCGCCAGGTCCAGATGGCATACACCCCCGAGTTCTGAGGGAATTACACACGGTGATAGACACACCCTTATATCTAATATTTAAGGATTCAGTAAAGACTGGGCCTGTTCCACTTGATTGGCGCATAGCAAATGTGGTGCCAATTTTCAAAAAGGGGTCTAAAAGTGAGCCTGGGAACTACAGGCCAGTAAGTTTGACTTCTGTGGAGGGTAAGATATTTGAGAGTTTTCTAAGAGATGCTATCCTGGAGTATCTCAATGTAAATAATCTTATAACACCCAATCAGCGTGGTTTTATGAGGAATCGGTCCTGTCAGACTAATCTGATCAGCTTCTATGAAGAGGTCAGTTCAAGACTAGACATGGGTAATGCAGTGGACGTGGTGTATCTGCACTTTTCAAAGGCTTTTGATACTGTACCACATAAGAGGTTTGTATGGAAAATGAGAATGTTGGGACTGGGGGAAAACAAAAGCATTTGGGTTCGCAACTGGCTCACTGATAGGAAACAGAGGGTGCTTATTAATGGTAAATATTCAGACTGGGTCGCAGTCACCAGTGGGGTGCCACAGGGGTCAGTATTTGGCCCTCCCCTGTTTAATATCTTTATTAATGACCTGGTGGACGGTTTGCAAAGCAGGGTGTCCATATTTGCAGATGATACTAAACTTTGTAAGGTAATCAAAAATGAGGAGGATAATAGAATATTACAAGGGGATCTAAGGAAGCTGGAAGCATGGGCCGAGACTTGGCAAATTAAGTTTAATATTGACAAATGTAAGGTTATGCATTTTGGACGATGAAATTAAATGTATGATTATGTACTTAGTAGTAAATTACTGGGTAAAACTGCCAATGAAAAAGACTTGGAGATTGTGGTGGAGAATAAGCTTACCTTTAGTGACCAGTGCCAGGAAACGGCTGCCAAGGCAAATAAAATTATGGGATGCATCAAAAGAGGTATAGATTCTCATGACAAGAACATAGTTATGCCTCTATACAAATCACTGGTAGGGCCACACTTAGATTATTGTCTACAATTCTGGGTCCCAGTATACAACAAAGACAAAATCGAACTAGAAAGAGTGCAAAGAAGGGCAACCACAATTATTTGGGGAATGGGTGGATTGGAGTAAAACAATAGATTAACAAACTTGGGGTTATTCAGTTTAGAGAAAAGACGTCTACAGGGAGATCTAATAACAATGTACAAATACATGAAGGGACAGCACAAAGAACTTTCTAATGATCTTTTTACCCCTAGGCCAGTGACAGTGACAAGGGGACATCCTCTACGACTGGAGGAGAGAAAATTTCACCAGCAACATAGAAGAGGATTCTTTACAGTAAGAACAACAAGGCTATGGAACTCACTGCCCCAGGAAGTGGTGATGGTGGATTAATTGAACAAGTACAAAGAGGGCCTGGATGCCTTTCTCGAACAGAACAACATTATGGGTTATGGGTTTTAGATTTTAAGGGAACGTTGATCCAGGGTTTTATACTGATTGCCAGATTGGAGTCGGGAAGGAATTTTTGGGGCAATTGGCATAAGCCTCATGGGGTTTTTTGCCTTCCTCTGGATCAACACTCAACACTGTAGGGGATTGTAGGGTTATAGGTTGGACTTGATTGACTGATGTCTTCATCCAACCTCATCTACTATGTAACTATGTAACTGTATGGCCTCCTCATGCCACTTCCACTGGGTCACTCTGTGTACTCCTCATGCCGTTGCCACTTGGTGACTGTATGCCCTCCTCATGTTGCTGCCACTGGGTAACTGTATGGCCCCCTCATGCTGCTGCCACTGGGTCACTGTATGGCCTCCTCATGTTGCTGCCACTGGGTAACTGTATGGCCTCCTCATGGTACTGCCACTTGGTCACTGTATGGCCTCCTCATACCGCTGCCACTGGGTCACTGTATGCCCTCCTCAAGCCGTTTCCACTGGGTCACTGTATGCCCTCCTCATGCCGCTGCCACCGGGTCACTGTATGGTCTCCTCATGCCGCTGCCGCCGGGTCACTGTATGGCCTCCTCATGCCATTTCCACTGGGTCACTCTGCGTCCTCCTCATGCTGCTGCCACTGGGTCACTGTATGCCCTGCTCATGCTGCTGCCAACATCACTTTGTCATCAGCAACTTGGCCAGGTGGCGCCGCTTACACATTCTGACACCGTTGGTCCTGCAACAAAGTCCACCTCATCCTCCACTACAGGGACAATTCACAGTGCTCCTCCAGCATACCACATGAGTAGGTCACGACGATGTCACACTGTTCTACACCTTGTTTGCCTGGGCGAACAAAGTCACACAGGGGAGGAACTGGGTCACTGTATGTCCTCCTCATGCTGCTTCCACTGGGTCACTCTGTGTACTGCTCATGCCGCAGCCACCGAATCACTATATGCCCTCCTCACCACTGGGTCACTGTATGCCCTTCTCATGCCACAGCCACCGGGTCACTGTATGCCCTCCTCATGCCGCTGCCACTGGGTCACTGTATGGCATCCTCATGCCGTTTCCACTGGGTCACTCTGCATCCTCCTCATGCTGCTGCCACCAGGTCACGGTATGGCCTCCACATGCCACAGCCACCGGGTCACTGTATGCCCTCCTCATGCCGCTGAAAATGGGTCACTGTATGCCCTCCTCATGCCACTGCCACCGGGTCACTGTATGCCCTCCTCATGCCGCAGCCACCGGGTCACTGTATGCCCTCCTCATGCCGCTGCCACTGGGTCACCGTATGGCCTCCTCATGCCGTTTCCACTGGGTCACTCTGCGTCCTCCTCATGTTGCTGCCACCAGGTCACTGTATGGCCTCCACATGCCACAGCCACTGGGTCACTGTATGCCCTCCACATGCCACTGCCACTGGGTCACTGTATGCCCTCCTCATGCCACTGCCACCGGGTCACTGTATGAACTCCTCATGCCACTAACACTGGATCACTGTATGGCAGCCTCATGCTGTTTTGACTGGGTCACTCTGCATCCTCCTCATGCTGCTGCCACCGGGTTACTGTATGGCCTCCTCATGCCGCAGCCACTGAGTCACTGTAAGCCCTCCTCATGCCGCAGTCACTGGGTTACTGTATGCCCTCCTAAGGCTGCTACTACCTCCACCTCTGCCACTGGGTCACGTATGCCCTACTCATGCCACAGTCACTGCTGGGTCACTGTATGTCCTCCTAATGCCACTACCACTGAGTCACTGTATGTCCTCCTCATGCCGCAGCCACTGAGTCACTGTATACCCTCCTCATGCCGCAGTCACTGGGTCACTGTATGCCCTCCTAAGGCTGCTACTACGTCCACCTCTGCCACTGGGTCACTGTATGTCCTCCTAATGCCACTACCAATGGGTCACTGTATGGCCTCCTCATGCTGCTGCCACCTCCACATTATGTCGCCTTGCCACTCTGTGGTTTAATGATGCTGCTGCCAACTTCACATTATGTCACCTTGCCACTCTGTAGACATATATGTGGAATCGACAGACGACGGTGTAAAAGGAGTGCTCTCTTTTACTCTACAATAGGATGTTGGGTCTCTGCACAGTTCTTTCTACCTAGCACTAACATGGACCTGTAAGGCTGGGTTCACACTTTAGTTAGATGGTCAGTTTTGGCCCTGTAACTGTCCAAATACGTGAAGTCTGCATGGATTTTAAGAACGACGCCTGTCATGTGTGTGTGTCATTCGGACTCACAGTATTGTTTGACTACCACAGTAGGCTCCCTATGCATGTTACTGCAAAGCACAGTGTTCTACTCCACTATACAGGCTCTCTGAAGCTATGAAATAGGTGTTTTTTTAGCGATATTCGCCGCAAAGTAATTCAGATTGAAGCAAATTTTTTGGGAACTTCTAATAAAAGTGCCAAATGGAACTTTTGAGAAATTCGCTCATCTCTAGTAATAAAATACAGTACAGACCAAAAGTTTGGACACACTTTCTCATTCCAAGAGTTTTCTGTATTTTCATGACTATAAAAATTGTAGATTCACACTGAAGGCATCAAAACTATTAATTAACACATGTGGAATTATATACTTAACAAAAAAGTGTGAAACAACTGAAAATATGTCTTATATTCTAGGTTCTTCAAAGTAGCCACCTTTTGCTTTGATTACTGCTTTGCACACTCTTGGCATTCTCTTGATGAGCTTCAAGAGCTAGTCACCTGAAATGGTCTTCCAACAGTCTTGAAGGAGTTCCCAGAGATGCTTAGCACTTGTTGGCCCTTTTGCCTTCACTCTGCGGTCCAGCTCACCCCAAAACATCTCGATTGGGTTCAGGTCTGGTGACTGTGGAGGCCAGGTCATCTGGCGTAGCACCCCATCACTCTCCTTCTTGGTCAAATAGCCCTTACACAGTCTGGAGGTGTGTTTGGGGTCATTGTCCTGTTGAAAAATAAATGATGGTCCAACTAAACGCAAACCGGATGGAATAGCATGCCGCTGCAAGATGCTGTGGTAACCATGCTGGTTCAGTATTCCTTCAATTTTGAATAAATCCCCAACAGTGTCACCAGCAAAACACCCCCACACCATCACACCTCCTCCTCCATGCTTCACGGTGGGAACCAGGCATGTGGAGTCCATTCATTCACCTTTTCTGCGTCGCACAAAGAAACGGTGGTTGGAACCAAAGATCTCAAATTTGGACTCATCAGACCAAAGCACAGATTTCCACAGGTCTAATGTCCATTCCTTGTGTTCTTTAGACCAAACAAGTCTCTTCTGCTTGTTGCCTGTCCTTAGCAGTGGTTTCCTAGCAGCTATTTTACTGTGAAGGCCTGCTGCACACAGTCTCCTCTTAACAGTTGTTGTAGAGATGTGTCTGCTGCTAGAACTCTGTGTGGCATTGATCTGGTCTCTAATCTGAGCTGCTGTTAACCTGCAATTTCTGAGGCTGGTGACTCAGATGAACTTATCCTCCGCAGCAGAGGTGACTCTTGGTCTTCCTTTCCTGGGGCGGTCCTCATGTGAGCCAGTTTCTTTGTAGCGCTTGATGGTTTTGGCCACTGCACTTGGGGACACTTTCAAAGTTTTCCCAATTTTTCGGACTGACTGACCTTCATTTCTTAAAGTAATGATGACCACTCGTTTTTCTTTACTTAGCTGCTTTTTTCTTGCCATAATACAAATTCTAACACTCCATTCAGTAGGACTATCATCTGTGTATCCACCTGACTTCTGAACAACACAACTGATGGTCCCAACCCCATTTATAAGGCAAGAAATCCCACTTATTAAACCTGACAGGGCACACCTGGAAAGTGAAAACCATTTCAGGTGACTACCTCTTGAAGCTCATCAAGAGAATGCCTCTCAACAGGTATTTTGGCCCACTCCTCATGAGCAAACTGCTCCAGGTGTCTCGGGTTTGAAGGGTACCTTTTCCAGACGGCATGTTTCAACAGAATTTAGGTCAGGGCTCATGGAAGGCCATTTCAGAATAGTCCAGTGTTTTCCTCTTAGCCATTCTTGGGTGTTTTTAGCTGTGTGTTTTGGGTCATTATCCTGTTGCAAGACCCATGACCTACAACTGAGACCAAGCTTTCTGACACTGAGCAGAACATTTCTCTCTAGAATCCCTTGATAGTCTTGAGATTTCATTGTACCCTGCACAGATTCAAGACACCCTGTGCCAGATGCAGAAAAGCAGCCCCAGAACATAGCCTCCTCCATGTTTCACAGTAGGGACAGTATTCTTTTCAAGATATGCTTCATTTTTCCGTCTGTGAACATAGAACTGATGTGCCTTGCCAAAAATTTCGATTTTTGTCTCATTTGTCCATAGGACATTCTCCCACAAGCTTTGTGGCTTATCAGCATATAGTTTGGCAAATTACTTTTGTCAGATTCAAGTTATTTCTGTGACCATTGTGGGTTTTTCTTTCATTAAACGAGGGGTACCAACAATTTTGTCCATGTGTCCATAAGAGGGCTATTATTTATAATGGAGGAACTGTTTTATATAAGGAGCACTATTATAAGGTGGGACCATTATATATAAGGGGGGGATACTATAGGAGAGGAATTATTATATGTAAGGAGCGCTATTAGAAGAGAAGAATTATTATATATATAGAGTATTATAAGGGGGGACTGTTATATATAAGGGGGGCTAATAAAGGAGAACTATTATATATAAGGGGGCTATTACAGTGGGGAAAAAAGTATTTAGTTAGCCACCAATTGTGCAAGTAATAACACTTAAAAAGATGAGAGAGGCCTGTACTTGACATCATAGGTAGACCTCAACTATGAGAGACAAAATGAGAAAACATATCTAGAAAATCACATTGTCTGATTTTTAAAGAATTTATTTGCAAATTATGGTGGAAAAGACCTGTAACTTCTTCTTTAAGAGGCTCCTCTGTCCTCCACTCATTACCTGTAGTAATGGCACCTATTTGAAATTGTTATCAGTATAAAAGACACCTGTCCACAACCTCAAACAGTCACACTCCAAACTCCACTATGGTGAAGACCAAAGAGCTGTGGAAGGACACCAGAAACAAAATTGTAGACCTGCACCAGGCTGGGAAGACTGAATCTGCAGGTCTACAAGCCAGTACATATCCGGGCCCATCTGAAGTTTGCTAGAGAGCATATGGATGTTCCAGAAGAGTATTGGGAGAATGTCATATGGTCAGATGAAACCAAAGTAGAACAGTTTGGTAGAAACACAACTCGTCGTGTTTGGAGGAGAGTGAATGCTGAGTTGCATCCAAAGAACACCATACCTACTGTGAAGCATGGGGGTGGCAAGATCATGCTTTGGGGCTGTCTCTCTGCAAAGGGACCAGGACGACTGATTCGTGTACATGAAAGAATGAATGGGGCCATGTAACATAAGATTTTGAGTGCAAACCTCCTTCCATTAGCAAGGGCATTGAAGATGAAACGTGGCTCGGTCTTTCAGCATGACAATGATCTCAAGCACGCCGCCAGGGCAACGAAGGAGTGGCTTCGTAAGAGGCATTTCAAGGTCCTGGAGTGGCCTAGCCAATCTCCAGATCTCAACCCCATAGAAAGCCTTTGCAGGAAGTTGAAAGTTCGTGTTGCCCAGTGACAGTCCCAAAACATCACTGCTCTAGAGGAGATCTGCATGGAGGAATGGGCCAACATACCAGCAACAGTGTGTGCCAACCTTGTGAAGACTTACAGAAAACGTTTGACCTCTGTCATTGCCAACAAAGGATATATAACAAAGTATTGACATGAATTTTTGTTAGTGACCAAATACCTACAGTGTCTTGCAAAAGTATTCATACCCCTTGAACTTTTTCACATTTTGTCACCTTACAACCACAAACTTAAATGTATTTTCTTGAGATTTTAAGTGATAGACCAACACAAAGTAGCAGATAATTGTGAAGTGGAACAAAAATGATACATGATTTTCAAAATTTTAATCAAACAAAAATCTGAAAAGTGTGATGTGCAAAAGTATTCAGCCCCCTGTACTCTGATACCCCTAAATAAAATCTAGCGCAATCAATTGCCTTCAGAAGTCACCTAATTAATCAACAGAGTCCAGCTGTGTGTAATTTAGTCCCAGTATAAATACACCTGTTCTGTGAAGGCATCAGAGGTTTGTTAGAGAACACTAGTGTACAAACAGCATCATGAAGACCAAGGAACCCACCAGAAAGGTCAGAGATAAAGTTGTGGAGAAGTTTAAAGCAGGGTTAGATTATAAAAACATATCCCAAGCTTTGAGCATCCCAAGAAGTACTGTTCAATCCATCAGCCAGAAATGTTAAAAGTATTATACAACTGCAAACCTACCAAGACATGACCGTCCATCTAAACTGACAGATCAAGCAAGGAGAACACTGGTCAGAGAAGCAGCCAAGAGGCCCATGGTCACTCTGGAGGAGCTGCAGAAATATACAGCTCATGTGGGAGAATCTGTCCACAGGACAACTATAAGTTATGCACTCCTACAAATCTGGCCTTTATGGAAGAGTGACAAGAAGAAAACCATTGTTGAAAGAAAGACATAAGAAGTGCCGTTTGCAGTTTCCCACAAGCCATATAGGGGACACAGCAAACATGTGGAAGAAGGTGCTCTGGTCAGATGAGTCCAAAGTTGAACTCTTTGGCCTAAATGCAAAGGGCTATGTTTGGCAGAAAAGTAACACTGCTCATCACTCTGAAAACACCATCCCCACTGTGAAACATGGTGGTGGCAGCATCATGCTGTGGGGAGGCTTTTCTTCAGTAGAGACAGGGAGGCTGCTCAGAGTTGATGGGAAGATGGATGGAGCTAAATACAGGGCAATCCTGGAAGAAAACCTGTTGGAGGCTGCAAAAGACTTGAGACTGGGAAGGAGATTCACCTTCCAGCAAGACAATGATCCTAAACATACAGCCAGAGCTACAGTGGAATGGTTTAGATCAAAGAATATTCATGTGTAAGAATGGCCAGTCAAAGTCCAGACCTAAATCCCATTGTGCATCTGTGGCAAGACATGAAAATTGCTGTTCACAGACGCTCTCCATCCAATCTGGCTGAGCTTGAGCTATTTTGCAATGAAGAATGGGCAAAAATCTCATTCTCTAGATGTGCAAATCTGGTAGAGACATACCTCAAAAGACTTGCAGCTGTAATTGCAGCAAAAGGTGGCTGTACAAAGTATTGATAAAGGGGGGCTGAATACTTTTGCACGTTACACTTTTCAGGTTTTTATTTGAATTAAATTTTGAAAACCATGTATCATTTTCTTCCACTTCACAATTATCTGCTACTTTGTGTTGTTCTACCACTTAAAATCTCAAGAAAATACATTTAAGTTTTTGGTTGTAAGGTGACAAAATGTGAAAAAGTTCAAGGGGTATGAATACTTTTGCAAGGCACTGTACTTTCCACCATAATTTGCAAATAAATTCTTAAAAAATCAGACAATGTGATTTTTCTGGATTGTTTTTTCATTTTGTCTCTCAAAGTTGAGGTCTACCTATGATGTCAATTACAGGCCTCTCTCATCTTTTTAAGTGGGAGAACTTGCACACTTGGTGGATGACTAAATACTTTTTTCCCCACTGTATTTCCTGACGGATCTTTTTAATTTTGTCATGGAAGTAAGTGGCCAGGTCTTCTGCACAAAGGTCTGTGAATGGTGCCTGAACCTTGGGATTGAGTAAGGAGTGAAAAGTTTCAAAGAGTCTTTTAGGGTTACTGTAGAAAGAAGAGATGAGAGGGATGAAATAGACTTGTTTGGGGAGGTGAAGGGCAGAGCTATAGGTCTTGAGCATAAACTTGTAGAGGTGGAAGTCTGCAGGTGTATGTGTTTTTTCCACAGATGTTCAGAACACCTAGAACGCAGCTGAAGAAAACGCGTCTGTAGTATATGCTCACCACAGCATAAAATGCTCCCAAGAGGCCCTGCTCCCACAAAATGATATGCTCTGGAAACACAAGCTGCTTCAGGCGAACCCCACAATTAATATTCGAGAGGTTTGGCCCCCGGTTTGTTTGAGTGCTATTATTGTACTGGGGGGTCTCTTTAGACCTCAGAGTATAATAAGGCATAGCCCAAGGTAGGTGAGCCTTCTGTGTGGGCCTACTGTGGGGAACTTATTACACTGTGAGAGGAGGCTCTAGAGAGCATATTATACTGTGTAGGACCACTGTGGAGAATATATTATACTGTGTGAGGTCACTGTGGACCATTATACTGTGTGGGGTCCCTATCTGTTTTATAGCAGCTGTGCAATATTACTACAGGTTATAATTACATTGCATAGTATATATAGTACTATAAAACAGATACTGTACCTCTTCATTTCTCATAAATTTTAATTTCTCGGTATCACAGAAACGTGGCTAACACCCTCAGACACCACCTCCCCTGCTGCCCTCTCCTATGAAGGTCTGCAATTCTCGCACACTCCCCGCCCCAACAATAAACCTGGTGGAGGCATAGGCGTAATCCTGTCTGACAATTGCTCCTTTGTCCCAATCCAACCGGTACCTGCTCTTACCCTCCCCTACTTTGAAGTGCACTCTGTTCACATTTACTCGCCCTCCAACCTTCAACTGGCCGTCATATATCGACCGCCAGGACCTACCGCTGCCTTTATCGACCACTTCACCACCTGGCTAATGCACTTCCTATCCACTGACACCCCCACCATCATCATGGGTGATTTCAACATCCCCATTAACACAAACCACCCCTCAGCTTCCAGTCTCTTGTCCCTCACTGTCTCCTTTGGTCTCTCTCAATGGTCCTCCTCTGCCACCCACACAAAGGGGCACACGCTCGACCTCATATTCACCCGCCTCTGCTCTCTAGTCAACTTCTCTAACTCTCTGTCCACGCTCTCTGACCACAACCTGCTGACATTCTCTGCCCTCTCCTCTGTAATTGACTCCCCAACCCCTAAACCAACACGCCCCAGCAGAAACCTTAATCACCTTGATATCCTCTCAGACTCTCTCTTACCACTTGCTGACATTACCTCACTCCAGGACGCAGATACCGCCACTGACTTCTACAATACCACCATTACTTCAGCCCTTGACTCTGTGGCCTCCTTCTCTAACACCAGAGCCCGACCGATCAATATAGTGTATTGCGAAAGTATTCGGCCCCCTTGAACTTTTCAACCTTTTGCCACATTTCAGGCTTCAAACATAAGGATATAAAATTTTAATTTTTTGGTGAAGAATCAACAAATGGGACACAATCGTGAAGTGGAACGAAATTTATTGGATATTTCAAACTTTTGTAAAAAATATAAAACTGAAAAGTGGGGCGTGCCAAATTATTCGGCCCCCTTAAGTTAATACTTTGTAGTGCCATCTTTTTCTGCGATTACAGCTGCAAGTCGCTTGGGGTATGTCTCTATCAGTTTTGCACATCGAGAGACTGAAATTCTTGCCCATTCTTCCTTGGAAAACAGCTCGAGCTCAGTGAGGTTGGATGGAGAGCGTATACGAACAGCAGTTTTCAGCTCTTTCCACAGATTCTCGATTGGATTCAGGTCTGGACTTTGACTTGACCATTCTAACACCTGGATAAGTTTATTTGTGAACCATTCCATTGTAGATTTTGCTCTATGTTTGGGATCATTGTCTTGTTGGAAGATAAATCTCTGTCCCAGTCTCAGGTCTTTTGCAAACTCCAACAGGTTTTCTTCCAGAATGGTCCTGTATTTGGCTCCATCCATCTTCCCATCAATTTTAACCATCTTCCCTGTCCCTGCTGAAGAAAAGCAGGCCCAAACCATGATGCCGCCACCACCATGTTTGACAGTGGGGATGGTGTGTTCAGGGTGATGAGCTGTGTTGCTTTTACGCCAAACATATCGTTTTGCATTGTGGCCAAAACGTTCGATTTTGGTTTCATCTGACCAGAGCACCTTCTTGGTGTGTCTCCCAGGTGGCTTGTGGCAAACTTTAAATGAGACTTTTTATGGATATCTTTCAGAAATGGCTTTCTTTTTGCCACTCTTCCATAAAGGCCAGATTTGTGCAGTGTACGACTGATTGTTGTGGTGGAGGATGACTCAGCTTATGAATCAAAGAACATCAGAAGACACAGGACAGTTGGTGGTCAGATACCTTTTCGTTCTTAAATCCTGCCAATTGGTTTAAGGGATTAGGTGGATGGTTTATGGGAATATTACAGGGAATATTTCAAATATTATTGCTGTGTCTTTGCATCTATTTGACTATAACGTTTATAATATGGCTTGTAAAGAAACTTGCTAGAAAAAGGTGCAAACCCAGGAAAGTGGGTTTGCAGGTTGTAAGGGTGGTTGGACACACTGACAGACATGACAGTGAAGGCATCCCTCTGAGTGTATTAGACCAATAGGTATGTAAATGGTATAACATATCCATGGGGATTGAGGTGAAGTCTCCATAAAAATCCTCAGGACCTAATTAGCAGATCCTAATGTACCTTGGGTATGGGTTATATCATTTACCAAAAGGAGGGAAATGTGGAGGATGACTCAGCTTATGTATCCTCCATTTTAATTCCATGGCCATGTGGGACCATGCCTGTAGCCATTTTATATTCATATATTTGTTTAGAGAGCTCATCCCCCACCAGATGCCTTAATAGGGTGAGGCTCCTGTCTGTTTGTTGTCCAACTGCCAAAAACTATTTTTACAGTTTTGTCACCAATCATGTTATGATAGTTGTACTAGTTCAACCTGTCCTGTCTACACACTGTATTTAAGACTAGGTCAACCTGTTTTGTCTACACACTGTATTTGAGACTAGTTCAACCTGTCTTGTCTATACACTGTATTTAAGACCACCTTTTTTCCTCCATTAAAGCAGAACCCACTATATACACAATAGCTGTTTATGTGTGTGTCTCTCTGTGCTAGCTCATACATCAACTCTATGAATTTGGACTTCAATACGGTGATACTTAGAGCTGATTGCACTCACAGAAATTGGCGTCCCCGGGTGGGCCAGAGATAAATTACTACACATCCGGACAAAACAGACAGAAAGGACAACAGGACAAGGAGACATTGGAAACTGGTTCAAAAGCAGCTGCAGGGTAAGAAGCCTTATTCTTACTGTCTCCACTTTCCACTCCTCCTTGTCTTATGTGGCCTCTCTGGATGCCGGGAGAGTTGTAAGAAAAGTAAATCCTCTGTCTTTTTAAGAACCCTGTTTATGAAGTATCCGTATTTGAAGAATAACTAATGTAGAAATTTTCTGCTGTGTTTTTGGTCTATATCTCATTTGGTTTGTTTATGTGTTGGACCCTGTGGAAAGTTATTAAGGAAAGATTAGCCAGGAAAGATTAGCCCATTGCCCATCTCCTCAAGTTAAGGTAGAGGTGAAAGTAGTAGCCTGGGATTACTGTATGAGTTCCTTGTACGTAGTTAACACTTTTTTGGTGCTGAGAGATATCCTTTTGAGGTTTTAAGGCAAGACATTGCCTTAATTAAGTGCTGGGCGCTCAAGAGATATCCTTTTTGTAGGTTTGCGTATAAGAAGTGTGTCATTAAGCGCTGGGCGCCCGAGGTGTATCGGTACCGTTGTTTGTACCCTTTGAGGTTCGTCACAGAAGATTAGGCAAATCATGGGGAATTTTCCTGGGAGGTGTGAGGCTGATCCTAAGAATAGAGGAATTCCAGCTATAGAGATTGTGAGAGCAAAAGAGGGTTCTGACGTAGTGAAGGGGTGCTCTATTAGGCAAGTGAAAGCGCCAAAACAGCAAGATAGGTGATAATGATAGGATGTGAAAAGATGAGTTTCTGAATGTTGAAAAGTGGAGTAAGTGGAGTGAGATGGAGAAAAGTGGAGTGACTCTCAGAAAACAAAGTGTTTCAGCAAGTTAGTAACTGAAGATTTCAAAGGAAGTTGAGCTTGGTGCAATAAAGTGTGTTTGAATATTGTTTAAAGATTCCTCAGACTGGTGAGATAGCAACTGTTGCTTTTGTAGTCCATCCCCGTTAAACAATAGAAGGCCTAATCTAGAGTATTGTGTACATGTTTGTAGAAGAAAATCCATTGTTTCATTGAGTTAGAAGTAACTCGCATATCTGTTTTGTAATGTCTTTTTTTTTGTTTATAATGCACATTTGAAGGAATTTTTGAGTGTGACAGAATGAATGCTATGATTTGCAAGAAAGTGTATGAGTCATGTATATGGTCTAGAAATCATGTATCTGCTTAGGATTTGAGTAGATGTCTGACTAGTTATACAGATGTTGCTTGGTAGATGAATTGGGAGACCCAGTGGCCACGATATAAATTGACTTTGAAATCATATTATAAGCTCTCCCATTTCTTCTTCCTGCTTCACTGATTGAGGATATTTTGTGTATTTACTAAAGTCATTGAATTGTTTGTTATTGTGGAGTGTGTAGGAGCTCAAGAAAACTAGTTTTACTTGTTCTGGATAGTTTGAATGAGCTGACAATTTAAAAGATGGAAGGAGAGATAAAATCCAACTATGTGTATGCTAATGAGGTGGGGGTTTGAATTTATTAGACACAGGAAGGAATGTCATTGTCTTTGAAAATGTCTGAATGTTTATTGCCTATAGCATGAGCTTAAATGTTGGAATGTGTTGAATCCAGACATTTTGCCTGGAACTGCAAAGTTCCAAGATGGGAGACCCAAAGACAGACAGGAGGATTCTGACAATAACCATCAATAGGAAATAGGTACTCCAGTAAGCGTGCATTTAATATCAGTACCTGATAAACTGAGCCCCCCCCCCCCTATGATCTCCCTACAATTGCCTGAGGGGAGAACTTGTGAATTTTTAGTGGATACTGGAGCTAACAAATCTGTTTTGCATGCTAACAATGTTTTTCCCTATGAGATAACTTATGATTACCACTAGATTTCTTGTCAGTGAGTCTGCCTCAGTTAACTTGCTGGGATCAGACGTTTTACAAGCCCTAATGGCTCACATTGTGTATGAGCCAGATGGGACGGTCTCACTGTCACCAGTAATGTCAGATGACACCTTATGTTCCCTACACTCCCTGGTTTTCCTGACAAAGCAAAACAATGCAGATTTAGTTAGTGTAGAGGAACATCTAGGTTGTGTGCCCCATTACCTCTGGCAAAAGGAAAAACAGATATAGGCAAATTGCCAGTACCCCCAGTAATGGTCACATTGCATTTACCTTGAAGGGCAAACAATATGCCTGGACAGTGCTACCACAAGGGGTGCAGAATTCTCCCACCCCGTATACTGCAGGGCGTGGTGCTACTCCAGTATGTGGATGACCTGCTTTTATGTTGCCCCTCCCAGGAGATATGTACAAGCATCAGTATCTCGGTTGTGCTTTTTAGCAGAAAATGGATGTAAAGCATCTAAGTCCAAATTGCAGTTCTGCCTTACTAAAGTTGTTTTTCTAGGTCATTGCATTTTACAAGGACATCTGACCCCTGATAGACTTCAGGTCATACAGGAACCTAAACCCCCAAATGGTGTGGCACAACTTAGGACATTCTTAGGCCTTGTGTCCTACTGCAGACAGTGGATCCCTGTTAATGAAACCTCTCTATGACTGCATTACCAAACTAGAACAGGCAGTGGAAAACTTCCACTCCATCAAGTTGGCCCTTATTTACACAAGTTTTAGGACTTCCTAATTATGACGAGACTTTTTCTCTTTACTGTACAGAAATGTCAGGACACGCAACAGCAGTGCTTACTCAGACTTGTGGACACCAACAAAGACCAGTATCTTACAATTCTGCTAGATTAGACCCAGTGTCCAGAGGAGCACCTTCTTGTGTTAGGGCAATAGCTGCGGTCCAATTGTCCCTGGAGAAAGGTGCAGAAATCGTATTGGATTTCCCTATCACAGTACTTACTCCTCATGATGTACATGGCATATTGGCCCAGCCTAAGCACATTTCAATGGCTAGACAACTCAGATTATAGTGTGCCTTACTTATGGCTCCTAATGTCACCCTTGCACGCTGCACGACACTCCATCCCTATACCCTGTTACCAATAGATTCAAGGGGGGGAAAGGAAGGACAACAATGAAACAACCTGTACACACATGTATTTTCTGATTAACTGTATATAACTGATGCAGCAAGAAACTGTAGGATTTGGTCATGTAAATGATGAATCTATTGCTAACTCTGATTTTGAGTTCTTTTGTAGTTGGCTCTCGATTTGGGAAGGATGGCAAATTCTATAGCAGATATGCCAGTGAACATGAGGTAAACAAGCAGAACCATTACCCCCACAGGTCTCAGCTCAAGAAGCTGAACTGAAAGCACTCACTGAAACGGTGTAAAATAGCTGAGGGTAAGCCCGCTATGCCATTGATATAGAATAAGACTATGTTCCGATCTGGAGAGTAAGAGCTTACCTTAGTTGAAATAGTATGCTTATAAAGGATTTCCAGGCTATTCAGGAGCTGATGGAGATCATGCAGCCACAAAGGCTGATACAAGAGAGTAGAGATAATGCAAGGGCGGATGCTGCCGCCAAACTAGCTGCAGAAAAGCCTAGGGAACATGCCTCAGCACTGGTGGTCACCATACCAGAGCAAGCTTCTCAGCTCTCTTTTCAGGTTCTAAAAACATTGCAGGACCAAGCCGGTCCAGAAGAAAAGAAGACTTGGGAGCAGCAAGGTGCAAAAGAAGATGAACAAAGCCTGATGTTCAGTGGTAAGAGAGTATGTTTACCAAGAGCATTGTTCCCAATGATGGCGCAAGCAGCTCATTCTAAAGTGCACCACTCAAAAACAGCCATGTGTGACCTGGTGAGCAACGATGGGTAGCTCCAGGTTTTAGCACAACTGCAGCCAGATACGTGCAAGCCTGCATGACATGTGCTAGGCATAATGTGGGCCAAAAAGTAAAGGTTCCTCAGAAACACACCCCAAAGCCCTTGTACCCGTTTCAGAGATTGCAGGTTGACTATATACAGTTACCAAAGGTGGGAAGGTATGAGTACGTGCTTGTGTGTGTTGATCTCTTTTCAGGATGGCCTGAGGCATTTCCGGTACAGAAAGCCACCGATAAAACAACTGCAGATAAACTACTTAAAAAAGTAGTGTGCAGATATGGGATCCCCGAGACCATCGAAAGTGATAATGGCACTCACTTCACTGGACAGTTCTCTTCTAGATCCAAACCATGTTCTGGGAACACATTCCCTAAAGCCAGGAGACTGGGTGGTGGTAAAGAGACACGTGAGAGCCTTGATCAACGGTTTGATGGTCCTTTCCAAGTGCTTCTGACAACATCCTCTTCAGTCAAGTTAGAAGGAAAGTCGACGTGGATCCACGCTAGTCACTGTAAAAAGGTGACCTGCCCGGAAGAGGACTGAAAGGATCTGGTACCTACTGGTGGTCCTAGCCCTGGTGACACAACCAGTGAGCTTGTTCTAAAAGAAAAATGGGACAATCAATTGATTAAACACCATCAGGTGTTAACTGTTAACCAGGATAAGTAGGAAGAACCCAGGGATTGTTGGATCTGTACTCACAGCCCTGGTTCTGCAAAGACTATGTTTTATCTAGCACTCCCTCTTAACCTAGATGAGTTTTTCTCTTAATGACTACTGATTTCATAATGTTTCGTGGAGTCCAGTGACTTATAAGGGAATGAACATCAGTAATAATCACTTTGTTCCCATTCCCATAGCAGGTTGGGTGACCCTCCCATGGTTACAGCTAAACCTGACAGGTAGACCAAGCAAGTGGTATGATTGGAAAAAGGAAAATTTGAACATAAATTCAAAGTCCCATATCATGCCGGTATCATTCCCACAGAAGAGCTTAATATTAGCCTTAGTCTGCCAAGCACCTCTACTGTAAGGTCAGGTAAAGTGGACTTCATTTTTAAGAAAAAGATTCATGCCCCCTTACAAGATAGTGACAGATGGTTCACAGAGGGAATGAAGGGTTGTCCAGAGCACAATTCCTTAATAGAACGGGGATTAGTTAAGGCTAGTCAGGGGTGTCTGATACAGAGCACCGGACCCCAAAGAGACATAGAGACGGGGGGGGGGTAAATGGTGTGCAAAACCACCCATGCAGCGACTCTTTAGCTACCTCTCTTGCCTAGTTCAGCTTCGGAGAGCATGCGTATTGCCCAAGGATGTATATCTAGTATGTGGTCATCAGGCATACAAGTGGCTACCCTCAGGGGGAGAGGGGACTTGTACTCTAGTTAGACTGACACCAGCCACCTTCATAATTGCCCATGAAAATGTGAAACCTGAGATGATACCCCGTCATACTTTGTACAAGCGTGCACCAGACAATCACCCTAGGAAATATGGGCGACCCCATGTGGTTTCAATGGGTACAAGCAATAGAATTATCAGCACGATACTCTTGTATCCCATGGTTATGCAAACTTGGGACAAGTTAGTAGAATCCACCAATTATCTAGATGAGCAGATATACACCATTCTAGGCCTGTTGAATGCCACTAATACGATACAAGGACAACTCATAATAGTCAGCAAACAACACACCTAGTCCTTGACTACAGCAGCACAGGGGAGAATGTGTCAGATTATCGGACCTTCCTGTTGTCACTATATCAACTCTGAAGGGAATCTTCAAGTGCGGGCAGGGATTGATAAAGTCAGAGAACTTAGAGAGAAATGGATCAAAGAACATCAGAAGAAACAGGACAGTTGGTGTTATGATAGTTATGTTAGTTATGATAGTTATGTTATGATAGTTGTACTAGTTCAACCTGTCCTGTCTACACACTGTATTTAAGACTAGTTCAACCTGTTTTATCTACACACTGTATTTGAGACTAGTTCAACCTGTTTTGTCTACACACTGTATTTGAGACTAGTTCAACCTGTCTTGTCTATACACTGTATTTAAGACCACCTTTTTTCCTCCATTAAAGCAGAACCCACTATATACACAATAGCTGTGTATTTGTGTGTCTCTCTGTGCTAGCTCATACATCAACTCTATGAATTTGGACTTCAATATGGTGATACTTAGAGCTGATTGCGCTCACATTGTCCTATGGACAGACTCTCCCACCTCAGCTGTAGATCTCTGCAGTTCATCCAGAGTGATCATGGGCCTCTTGGCTGCATCTCTGATCAGTCTTCTCCTTGTTTGAGATGAAAGTTTAGAGGGATGGCCGGGTCTTGGTAGATTTGCAGTGGTCTGATACTCCTTCCATTTCAATATGATCACTTGCACAGTGCTCCTTGAGATGTTTAAAGTTTGGGAAATCTTTTTGTATCCAAATCCGGCTTTAAGCTTCTCCACAACAGTATCATGGACCTGCCTGGTGTGTTCCTTGGTCTTCATGATGCTCTCTGCGCTTTAAACAGAACCCTGAGACTATCACAGAGCAGGTGCATTTATACGGAGACTTGATTACACACAGGTGGATTATAGTTATCATCATCAGTCATTTAGGACAACATTGGATCATTCAGAGATCCTCACTGAACTTCTGGAGTGAGTTTGCTGCACTGAAAGTAAAGGGGCTGAATAGTATTGCACGCCCCACTTTTCAGTTTATTTTTTACAAAAGTTTAAAATAAGCAATACATTTTGTTCCACTTTACAATTGTGTCCCACTTGTTGTTGATTCTTCATCAAAAAATCTAAATTTTATATCTTTATGTTTGAAGCCTGAAATGTGGCAAAAGGTTGAAAAGTTGAAGGGGGCTGAATACTTTCGCAAGGCACTGTATATAGACTCAACATATTAATTTTCCTCTCAGAGGTCATCAAATAGGACTGGCTTAAGGCAGGATTGTACATACAAGTAAACACATATACTATTCATATTTACACACTCTTTATATTTACCTCTGTATATTTACAGCCCAGTCATAGCTAGAGTCCAGCCATGTCTCATTTATTCCCACTATATCACATTCCTCTTCCAACATTCACATTCTTCCATCTTATTAGTGAGATTTCTGGCATTGGCATACAGTGGGGAAAAAAAGTATTTAGTCAGCCACCAATTGTGAAAGTTCTCCCATTTAAAAAGATGAGAGGCCTGTAATTGACATCATAGGTAGACTTCAACTATGAGAGACAAAATGAGAAAACATATCTAGAAAATCACATAGTCTGATTTTTAAAGAATTTATTTGCAAATTATGGTGGAAAATAAGTATTTGGTCAATAACAAAAGTTCATCTCAATACTTTGTTTTATATCCTTTGTTGGCTATGACAGAGGTCAAACATTTTCTGTAAGTCTTCACAAGGTTGGCACACACTGTTGCTGGTATGTTGGCCCATTTCTCCATGCAGATCTCCTCTAGAGCAGTGATGTTTTGGGGTTGTCGCTGGGCAACACGTACTTTCAACTCCCTCCAAAGGTTTTCTATGGGGTTGAGATCTGGAGACTGGCTAGGCCATTCCAGGACCTTGAAATGCTTCCTACGAAGCCACTCCTTCGTTGCCCTGTCGGTGTGCTTGGGATCATTGTCATGCTGAAAGACCGAGCCACGTTTCATCTTCAATGCCCTTGCTGATGAAAGGAGGTTTGCACTCAAAATCTCACCATACATGCCCCCATTCATTCTTTCATGTACACGGATCAGTCAGCCTTGTCCCTTTGCAAAGAAACAGCCACAAAGCATGATGTTGACACCCCCATGCTTCACAGTAGGTATGGTGTTCTTTGGATGCAATGTATATGTATGTATATGATATGTACTGGCTTAAGCAGGGGGACACATCTGGCACTGCAGGATCTGTGTCCCTGGCGGCATAGTGTGTTACTGACAGTAGCCTTTGTTACATTAGTCCCAGCTTTCTGCAAGTCATTTACTAAGTCCCCCCATGTGGTTCTGGGATTTTTGCTCACCGTTCTTGTGATCATTTTGACCCCACGGGGTGAGATCTTGCGTGGGGCCCCTGATCTAGGGAGATTATCAGTGGTCTTGTATGTCTTCTATTTTCTAATTAAAGCTCCCACAGTTGATTTCTTCACACCAAGCTGCTTGCCTATTGCAGATTCAGTCTTCCCAGCCTGGTGCAGGTCTACAATTTTGTTTCTGGTGTCCTGCCACAGCTCTTTGGTCTTCACCATAGTGGAGTTTGGAGTGTGACTGTTTGAGGTTGTGGACAGGTGTCTTTTATACTGATAACAATTTCAAACAGGTGCCATTACTACAGGTAATGAGTGGAGGACAGAGGAGCCTCTTAAAGAAGAAGTTACAGGTCTGTGAGAGCCAGAAATCTTGCTTGTTTTTAGGTGACCAAATACTTATTTTTCACCATAATTTGCAAATAAATTCTTAAAAAAATCAGACAATGGGATTTTCTGGATTTGTTTTCTCATTTTGTCTCTCATAGTTGAGGTCTACGTATGATGTCAATTACAGGCCTCTCTCATCTTTTTGACATTAAGGATTTAATTAAAATTTTACATATAAACAGAAATAAAACATTTCAAACAACATTATGAAGCGGGAAGCACATGGGCGGGGGAAGGGAAGGAGGGAAGGGGATGGAGATAGGGGTTGAGAAATGACAAATGGAGCAAATTAGAGGGGAATAACATGAGCTCTGTCGCAGCAGGGCTGAACAAAGAATTCACTTTTCATATTGACAGGGATAAAAAAGTACAAACAACAAAATGATCAGGGAACTTCATGGATGGGAAGGGGAGGGAGGCTAGGGGATAGGAGGTGAGGAGAGGTTAACGGGGTAGGATATGGGGAATAACATAGGCTCTGTCGTAGCAGAGCCGAACACAGAATTCAATAAAATGCAGGGAGAAGTCAAAACACAATTACATTATTATGACAAAAGATTAGAAGAAGTCAGGGAGGGGGAGGTCCCTGTTGGGGGGATATAGAGGGGAAGGCAGACTGAAATTCATTGGAGTGGTAAAACTGATTCCAAAGGAGCCATGTTTGTTGATGGGTTCTGTCATCCTGTCGCAGCTCCGCCAGCATATTTTCCATACAACGAATGAGCAAAATCTCTTTGAGCCAGGACACCAGAGAGGGTGCGTCTGAGATTTCCATAGTCTAGGCCACGAGCATGAAGCCTATCAATTTGCGGGTGTGTTTCTCATATTTACTCGGGAATATGGAAAGAAGAAGGGGGGCCGGGTCATCGTCTAATGAAATGCCCGTAACCGTCTTAATTATACGACGGACTTCTGACCAGAAGGGGCGTAAGAGTGTGCATTCCCACCAGACGTGCTTCATCGTACCCCGGCTAGACTTACATCTCCAGCATCGATCTGAGGTGGAGGGATACATCTCATGGAGAACAGATGGGACTCTGTACCATCGGGAGAGTATCTTATAGTTAGTCTCCTGTGCCTTGCAGGAAATAGAGAATTTGTGGCACGCCTGGAATGCCGATGACCACACATGTGGCGACTCCCAGCTCCCTCTCCCATCCACCTGCATAAGCAGGTAGGGAGTCAGTAGGGGTCTCCCGCAGCATGCCATAGATAAGAGAGATTGTGTGAGCTGGGGTATGGGGAGAGAGGCATATGCGTTCAAAGGGCAGTAACTCTCTCTGCAGATTGTGCGTTATCTTAAGAGTGGCGTATAGGTGAGTTAGCTAGGCGTATTGTCAATGGGATATGGCAGAATCAGGGTCTGACCCAGGAGGGGTCAGCTCTTGGCGGGGGAGGAGAGATGTCGTGCTTGTGACTTGGTGGAATCGAAGGATCTGTTGGCCGCTGGTATAAGATAAAAAGGAGGAGTGGAGCGCAGCAGAAAAATCCTGGTTGCCCGAAATAGGTGTCCTCTCTCATCTTTTTAAGTGGGAGAACTTTCACAATTGGTGACTGACTAAATACTTTTTTTTCCTCACTGTACATGCATTTTATGCATTTATTCTTATCCTGACTCTTCCTCTGTCTACGGACTGTTCTCACCCCACTCCCTGCTCCACCCTCAGTTACATTTTACATTACTTAGCTCTCATTCGCTTCCTACACTATCTTGCCCTCTACATCTGTTCCCCCTCAGTTCCTAGTTTGAAAAGGACCTTTCACATCCTCATGTATATTCGGTTTTACATACTGCTAGAAAGCAGACAGCGCGCTGAATTCAGCACACTGTCGGCTTTCCCGTTATATGCCCCGGGGCTGGACATATCGGGGGTCTAAATTTCACCGTTCACTGTCAGAAGAGCGTTCCTGACAGTCTAGCTGCGCTGTGAGGAACGCCCTCCCTGACAGTATCCCTCCATAGACTTGTACTGGGGGGGCATCCCCTCTGACAGTACTCGGCTATGGACGAGGAGAGAGAGAGGGGGCGTTCCTTACCGCCCAGTGATAACGCTGAGCTGTGAGGAACGCCCCCCAGTACAGTGCTATGGACGAGCACAGTCAGGGAGGGCGTTCCTCACAGCGCAGCTAGACTGTCAGGAACGCCCTTCTGACATTCATAAGCTCACAAACCCATTTTATTAGTTAGCTTTTAACCCCCTTCTCGCTCTGTGCCGTACTATTATGTCACGCTTAACATGTAGTTAACGCTCAGCGCCGTAATAGTACAGCCCTCTAATGCTGTCGATACAGGAGCTGTGCCAGCAGCATTACTTCTGGCACTTGGCTGTGTACTAGCCGGTGGATTAACTCCTTGGATGCCGTGATCAATAGCGATCATGGCATCCAGGGGTCCAGGGGCAACATTGCTCCTCCCTGCCACCCATCAGTTCCCTCGCGATAAAAAAGTTTAAAATAAAGTATAAAAAATAAACACTAAAGTTTAAAAAAAATACCTTTACATTTAAAAAAAAACACATAATGTAAACAAAAAAACAAACATACATGTTAGGTATCCCCATGTGTGTATAAACCCCCACTATCTAAAAATAGCATTATCCCATTATAGCATATAGCATTATCCCATACAGTGAACGCTGTAAGAAATATACTGCAATGTGCAAAATAATATTTTGGTCACCTATCTTTCCCCAAGAAATAGCCAAAAAAAGTGATCAAAAAGTCATACATACCTAACATTGGTAGCAATAAAAAGTACAACTTGACCCACAAATAAAGAGCCTTTACATATCTCCATCAACAAAACAGTAAAAAAAAAGTTATAGGCATCAGAACACGGTGACCCCAGGAAAATCATTCATTTTCATAAAGTGATGTTTTATTTGTAAAAGCAGTAAAACCTAATAAAAACCATTATAAATATGGTGTTGCTGTAATTGTAATAACCCGACAGACAATGTTGCCATTTCATTTTTAATGCAGAGTTAACGCCATAAACACAAATTGCAAAAAATTATGATAGTATTGTGTGTGATTTCACATGGACCCCAAAAAAGAGGAATTTTTCGATTTTAGTTTTTCATTTTTGACTCCCCCCCCCCCCACTTCCAAACCCCATAACTTTTTTTTTATTTTTCCATTCTCAGAGCCAAATGAGGGCTTAATGTTTGCGGAACAAACAAATTGTTCTTCATGATGCTACCATTTATTATTCTGTACAATGTACTGGGAAGCTGGAAAAAAACTCCGAAAGGTGTGGATTTGAAGAAAAAGTACATTTGTGCGACTTTGTTACGGGCATCGTATTTACGGCGTTCACTCTGTAGCCAAAATTACATGTCATCTGTATTCTATGTTTCGTTACAATTCCTGTGATAATTTATATGGTTTTATTTACATTTTAACCCCTTAACAAAAATCTAAAATTTTGCAAAAGAAAAAACGTCGCAATATGCAGACACCCGTAACTTTTTTTTTATATTTCCTTGTACAGGAATGCATAGGGAATCTTTTTTTTTGCGGGTCCAGGTGTACTTTTTAGTTATAACACTTTGGGGAATGTCTATTGCTTTGATCACTTTTTATTAAAATTTTTATCAGTGGCAAAACAACAAAAAAACGCTGGTTTGGCACTTTTGATTCTTTTTTTACCTGCAACGCTCGCTGTACAGAAAAAATATTTTTATAAATTTATAGACTGGCCGATTTCGGACACCTAATGTATATGTGTTTCACAGTAATTTTTTTCTTTTATATGTATTTTAGGGAAAGGGTGGATGATTTTAACTTTTAATTCTTCTTTTTTTATTTTTATTTTTTTTTTACTTTTTACATTTTTTTTTCTTGCATTTACCTAAAGGGGTACAATGCTAATGCCTTGCAAAATATCGCCATTTGTATGACAGGCTGTATAAAGCAGCCTGCCAAACAAATGTATGGGAGACAAGCCTAGGAGCCTTCAATAGGCTCCCAGCTGTCATGACAATGGGATGCCAGCCCCAGCTCTTGCTCTGGGTGTCGGCAATCTCCAGCAAAATGTCGCCTCCAGCCAGGGACCTTAATGTCCATCATCAGTGCGGGTACTGATCGCGGGAATTAGCGCCTAGGTGGCTATGGTGGCCGCTCAGCTACGCCATATTTAAATACCCAACATCCACCGTACTATTTGTTAAGATTCAGATGCAAGGTAAGGAATGTACTGGTCTTACAGGAGAGCAGCAGCAGAAATGGGCTGACAACTGCGAGCAGTAGAAAATGCTACTTAAAGGCAAAACACTACTGCAAGCCAAGACCGGCCTCAGACACCTTCACCAGAGTTCCTCGCAAGAAGAGATGGAATTTTGCTGAATCTGAAGACCGGAATTGTCACCAGAACAGAAAGTGTATTACAAATAAAGGCACTGCAGCAGAGGCCTACACCAAATCCACACACTACTCACAGGGACAGAGAAAACAGAATGGTCGACAATCACGGGTCAGCAGCTGAGGAGGGCAACACAGATCCAAATCACAAGACGAAGACAAATCCGGGAAACAAGCCAATAGTCGAAACCGATCAGGAATGCCAGAACAAAGTCGCAAGACAAAAGAGGAATCCAGGTACACAGCCAAAAGTCAGGTATAAGAGCAGTCAAATCAAAGTCAAGCGCTTAGCAGAAGTTAGGAAACTGATAGCCAGCAAAGCTGAGTGATAGGGAGGGGTTTAAATAGGCCTGCTCAGGAAGCTTACCTATGATGTCACGGCAACCTTAAAGCAGCAACCACCAATCCTTCTTTATGTTGACCTGACAACTTTAAAGCAGCAACAACAGATGTAACATCCCTGACACTATTATGGCAGATGTCGGGAAGGGGTTAAAATGTGACTGGAAAAAAAAGAGCAGGGGACAGGTAAAAGGAGGGGATGAGGAAACAAGTACTAACAGTAAGAATGTGTGTGCCAACAGCAACACTAGTTCTGGTTTTGGTGGCACCGTCAGTAGCCACAGGATTGTTGTACTTACAGAGAATAAAGATGAAGTTATATATTACTTAGCTCAATCAACATAGTCACAGATAGATATTGCATATGACAGTGCTGTGATCTTAAGTCAGGTTTCTGTGTATTCCTCTTCTACCTTCATAATACATTCCTTCACTAACACTTACCTCAGGGCCTTTCTGAACTGTCAACCTTGTCTCCTTCATCATCTGACACAGATCCCTGGTAGTAATTTGGCACCTGCTGAGAAATCTATTTCTCTTAGTCACAGCAGTCTTCCTCCTCTTTTTGATTAGCTGGATGAAAACAGTCAGCAATGTTTGCAAGCAGAGAAGGAAGACATGACTGTTGGTGGTGGAGGTAGTAGTGACAGGGGGTGTGGTACTACTTCTGGTAGTTGTTCTGGTAGGGGAGCCAGGAGGAAATATGGTGGTGGAAATTCTGAGAGTGTGCAGAAATCCTATGGTCATAATATGTCAGAAAAAAGTGTGGAAGATTATGACCTTGTCGATGATGATGATTCTTTTGTGGATAGGACCTGGCAATTGGGTCAGGGTGACAAGATGACGTCAGATGAAGAGGGTGGTGGAAGTGGTGATAGTAACGATTCTAGCCATTTTGTAGGACCAACATCCAAAAAGCCTGCCAGGGGCAGGGGAAATTAACGGGTTTGTGGTTGTAGCACTGGTGGTAGTTTCCACTGTGGCTGGTGTTGGTGGTAGCAACTACATGCGGTAATCTTCTGTGTGGGATTTTTTTTTTCTAAATTGCCATGCATTTATTGTTTGGCAATGTGCAAGATTTGCAAGCAGAAACTTAGTCATAGCCATGCAGGAACAACTTATGTAATCACATGAAAAGGCATCACCATCTTTTTGGCTAAAAAGACTTGGCAATGGCACTGGCAGGGGAAGTTAGCAAGACTATTCTACTCCTCCCTGTGATCTTCCTGTAAGCAGGCCACATCTACACCTAGAACATAGTCGTCATTATCATCATCATCACCAACTGTTTCACCTACTCTTCCACGCCAATGTCATTCATTCATAATGGCATGTGTGTCTAGGAACCAGCAATATGCGCCCATTCATCCAGCAGTTCTGAAACTTCACTTGCACCTGGCCAAGCTGCTGGCTGTGCAGTTGCTGCCATACCAGCTAGTGGATTCCACTGTGTTTCGCCAACTGATGGCAGGCACTGAACCTCGATGGTAAATACCTAGTCACCATTATTTCTCTAGGAAAGCTGTCCCTGCCTTATATTGCCATGTGTCCTAGAATATGGGCCTTTCCTTGAATATGTCTCTGGACCATTTCCCACCACCATCTCCATCAAGTAAAGGTATTACTTCCACTCCTGCTTCCCCATTGTTTTATGGGTGTACGGTGAATCACTGCCATATGGTTTTACAATTATTGAGCCTGGATCAGAGGAACCACACAGTGGAGGAGCTGCTTTGCTGTATTTTGCAGTAAGTAGCCCGCTAGATGGCTCCTCACCAACTTCAATTTTGCAGCATTGTTAGCGACATTGGCACCAATATTGTTGCTGCGCTGCAGTTAGGACGAATAAATTATTGTCCCTATATGGCGCTTATCCTTAATCTGGTTGTTTACCGCCAGGATTCTTTTGTCTACTCCA
Organism: Leptodactylus fallax; assembly: GCA_947044405.1. NCBI lineage: Eukaryota > Metazoa > Chordata > Amphibia > Anura > Leptodactylidae > Leptodactylus > Leptodactylus fallax. Next base: position 3,079,982 of record CAMRHE010000226.1, read on the forward strand.
GGGATGAACTATTGCAGCTTAGAGACACAGCAGGGCTGCATGCTACTAGACCAGACATTCTCCAGGAACGTAGGAGGAAAAAGAGAAGAGGGTGTATAGGTGCTGTCCTTCGGAGGGCTAGGAGGAGATGTTTTAGACCTACTCTCCCCTCCATCACTATGGGCAATGTGAGATCTCTTGTGAATAAGATGGACGAACTGGTGGCGCTCACCAGGCATCATCAGGAGTTTCGGGAGTGCAGCATGATGCTGTTTACAGAGACTTGGCTCACCGAAGTTACTCCAGACACTCTTGTCTCCTTGGATGGCTTTAAACTCCTTCGGGCTGACAGGACAAAGGAGAGCGGTAAGAGGAAAGGAGGAGGGCTGGCGATATTTGTGAATGATAGATGGTGTAACCCTAGGCACATTATGATTAAGGAGCAAAATTGCTGTAAGGACATTGAACTATTAGCTGTGAGCATGAGACCTTTCTATTTACCGAGGGAACTATCGCATGTCGTGATTGCTGCATATGTGTCCCCCTCTGCAAAAGATGACGCTGCCTGTGAGGTCCTACAAGCCACGGTGAGCCAGTGACAGTCTCTACACCCCCAGGCTCTCCTTCATGTGTCTGGAGATTTCAACCATGTCTCTCCATCATCCACACAGCCCAGTCTCACACAGTATGTAACCTGCCACACAAGAGATAACAAAACATTGGACTTGTTCTTTGCTAATGCGAGGGAGGCATATAACTCATCAGCCCTACCGCCCCTGGGAAGATCGGATCACAACCTAGTGGATCTCTGACCCGTGTACAAGCCACTTGTACGTAGAGAACCAGCTGTCACCTGCACAGTGAGGATATGGTCCGAGGAGAGTGATGAGCCTCTGAGGGATTGTTTTGACACAACCGCATGGGAAGTGCTGCAGGATTCCTATGGAGAAGACATAGAAAGACTCACACACTGCATAACGGACTACATTAATTTTTGTGTGGACACCACGGTAGCCACAAAAGTGGTGAGGTGCTTCTCTAACAAAAAACCATGGATTAATTCTGATATAAAAGTACTACTCTAGGAGAAAAATATGGGATTCAGGGAAAGAGACAAGGAGGGGCTGAGGGAGGTACAAAATGAGCTGAGACATCAAATCAGGCAGGAAAAAAGCCAATTATAGGAGAAAAATTGAAGAGCTAATGAAAAGAAAACACATAAGTGCAGTCTGGAAGGGTCTTAAGTCAATTTCTGGTCATAGACAGCCAGTCAAAGGAGATGCTATTTGGCTTAACGAACTAAATCTATTCTTCAATAGATTTGATCACACACCAGCTCCTCCCACTCCAGCATGTCATTCATTCCCCTCTCCCACACTGCCCCCACCCCCTGCTGCTATTTCCCACCAAACCAGAAAATCAAGCAATCAGTCATTATCTGACCACAGTCTGACCTTCACATGTGCCCAGATGGGAAAGGATCTGAAAAAGATCAAAGCTAGGAAAGCCGCTGGGCCAGATGGCATCAGTGCAAGGCTAATTAAGACTTGTGGGGACCAGCTGTGTGGCGTAATTACATATATGTTTAATATGAGCCTGAAGCTAGAAATAGTACCTGAATTATGGAAATATTCTTGTGTGGTACCAGTTCCAAAGAAACCTCATCCTATGGACCTTAACGACTACAGACCCATAGCATTGACATCCCACCTGATAAAGATCTTAGAGAGACTGGTTCTCACACATCTCTGCCCTTTAGTGAGCCCGGCTATGGTCGCTCTCCAGTTTTCTTATTGGATGGGCATTGGGGTGGATGATGCCATCATCCACCTTCTGCACAGAGCTCTTTCTCACCTGGAGAAACCAGGGAACACTGTGAGAATAATGTTCTTTGATTTCTCCAGCGCTTTCAACACCATACAGCCGGGGCTACTGAGAGACAAGCTGGCCCTTGTTGGAGTGGACCACCACAAATCGACCTCAGTATGTGAGAGCTCGGGACTGTGTCAGATACCGTGATCTGTAATACGGGGACACCTCAGGGTACAGTTCTTGCCCCTTTCCTCTTCACACTGATTTTAGGTGCAACTCATCTAGCTGCTACCTGCAGAAGTATTCTGATGACTCTGCAATAATAGGCCTCATCACAGACGATGATGACAGGGAGTACAGAGAAATGAACCGGAATTTTGTGGACTTGTGCCTGCTGAACCACCTTAGGATTAATGCTGGGAAGACCAAGGAAATAGTGGCGGACGTTCGTAAATGAAGATACCCTCCTAAACCAGTGGACATCCAGGGGACGAGCACTGAAGTTGTCAACACCTATAAGTACCTGGGTGTGCTCCTGAATAATAAGCTGGACTGGGCAGATCATATGGATGTCCTGTACCAGAAGGGCCACAGTAAGCTCTGTTGCAGAGTGTGATTGCTGGATGTGGCAGAGTCAAAACCAGATAGACATTTGTATATAACAGGAACAGACTTTAGTGAAACATGAATGCAGTAAGAGAAGGTTTACCTCACATGGTGAATAACAGATCTAGTACAGCACACACACTAACAATACAGGAAGTGTATATACACAGCATCAAAACAACAAAAGTACAGAGTGTCTACAGATAAACATTTAGTAACAGATACATCTAGTGTCATAAATGTGAACTGCAGTCAATCCAGCAAATATAGAGACGAAGCTGGCTGTTGCATATCTCCAACAGGCTCTACCTGCTTAGTAGGCTGAGAGCCTTTAGAGTCCAGGGGGCACTTCTTAGGACTTTTTTCAACTCAGTAGTGGCATCAGCCATCTTCTTCAGAGTGGCCTGCTGGGGGGAGTAGTATATCAACCAGGGATAGAAATAAACTCGACAAACTGATTAGGAGGGCCAGCTGTGTCCTTGGGAGTCCCCTGGACCCTGTGCAGGTGGTGGGTGACAGAAGGATACTGTCCGTGGTGAGCTCCATGCGGGAGAATAACTCCCATCCCATGCATGACACCGTGACAGCACTGGGCAATACTGTCAGTGACCGACTGCTTCACCCTAAGTGTGAGAAGGAGCGCTATCGGAAGTCTTTCCTCCCCGCTGCGGTTAGACTGCACAACCAACACCGACCTAAGCGGAGATCAGGCCATACAGAGAACTGAAATATCTTTCTGTTGTGATACCCCTCTGCTACTTTTTACCTGTACCTTTCTATCTGTCTGTCTACTATCACTGGAATGCCTCTTTACCTCTTTGAACGTTCTAGTATATATTGTATTTGTATTGTTTATCTTTGCTGCTGTAACACACTGAATTTCCCCATGGTGGGACTATTAAAGGATGATTAATTATTATTATTATTTATTAACCTGTATAGTGGCTTAAAAGAGGTGCACCTCGTGGCCAGAAAATCCTGTTCATTTCAGCTGTTATGACACAAACAACTAGGGAAGGAAGAGGAGGAACAGTTTCCACCTATTAGTCAACATCATCACCCTGTGTTGATAGATGAGGATCTGAGTCAGAGTCATTATGGATGCAGGGGGGGGTCCCTTGATATGTCACAGACACAGCCAGGGTAGGAGGCTGAATCTGATGATGATGATTATGACTACACTGGCCAGGAACGCCAATCATGGCAGGCTCCTGGGTCTATGCATATGCTGGCAAGCATGGCAGGCTGTATGCTCTGATGGTTACATAGCAGCAAGAATATTATTAGCATCAAGCAGAGGGTACTGGATGGCAATGCTCTTAGACCCTTGCTATAAAGCCAAAATGGGGGAATTCTTCCCTGCTTTCCAAAGGGGAGAAAAATGTGAATATTAATCAGGATAGGCTTTATACTCCGCTTACTGCAAAGTTTAGAGAAACCAAGGCAAATGCAAGTTGCACGAGTATCCAGTCTACCCCACTCAGCCAGCGCTTCACATCCTCTGATAGTGTCACAGCTCTAAGTGCCAGGTGTAAAAGCAGCAACATCAAGCACTCAGTACGGTATCTGGGATATGATGAATCAGAAATTTCTCAGCTCACAATGCCAATCAGAACCACAAAAGGCATATAATTGTGACTCCATGGAATTCTGAGCCAATAGATTAGAGCAATTGAAGGAACTGGCCCAGTTTGCCAAGGGAGTTTTATCTGGTCTATAGTATAATGTCTGAGAGGGTGTTCAGTGCTGCTGTGGCATTATAACACCTAAAAGGATGCACCTCTAGCATTAAAAAAAAAATACTTTTCTCAAATTTAATGAGGAATGGATGTGTGAAGACTTTCACACACCTCTGGCTTATGCCTCTGAATAGTGGTGCCTTTATCATCATGTTCCATTTACTGTACTGCTGATCCTGCCTGCTACTCCTAAACAGCTACCACCACTAAAACCACGCAGCCAGACACTTCCTATGGCCTGGTCCATCATATCATTCCATGCCCCACTGCTTCTCATGTTGCCACAGCTACCACAAGTGCCAATTCTCAGCCACACATGTCCTGCGGCCGGCTCCATCACATTCCACTATAGCACACTGTTGGTGCCACAGTGTTGGCATAAAAAAACCATTTTGATTTCACATCTGCTCCCACGAAGCGATAATTTTTGGTGGCTTGTTTTTTATTGAAACAGGCTCCCAGCCACAACTTTATCTCCCAAATAACAACCAGTCTGTAGCACTAGATAACAAAATGGGTTAACTTTTCTACAAAACCTCTGCTTTTAGAAATATAACTGCCATGAGTATCTAATAAACCATAGGCAAGCAACTTTCCCTAATAGAAGGGTAATTTGTGGAGCATTTTAAATGTTAAAATGCATAAAATGGATTGGCAGGGCAGTATAATGGTTAAACTCGGAGTTTGTATAGCTTACCATCTATTGTTCTAGAGACATATGTCACTTTCCTGACATTATATCAATTTTGCCTCCCTTTTGGGAGGCAGGAAGGAATTCCACAATTTTGGCTTTACAGCAAGGGTCTAAAAGCACATCGATCCAGTACTTATCCCTCTGCTTGATGCAAATATTATTCTTGTCACTGTGTAAGTGGAACTTACAGCCTGGCATGCTTGCAAGTGTGTACATGGACCCAGGGGCCTGTCCTGGTAGGCCAGTGTTATCATCATCAATCAATCAATCAATCATGATAAGGTTCGACTTCCTCCCTGGCTGTGACACATAAAGGCCCCCCTCTGCATCCAAAGGAGAGTATTGCTCCTCCTCTTCCAGTCTAGGAGTCCCACTTTCTCTAGCATAATAGTCCTGACCTAGATTTTCATCCTCCTCCAAATCCTCTTGCATCAACCCTGGGCGATAATGGTAATCAAGAGGTGGAAGCTGTTCTTCCTCTTCTATCCCTCGTTGCATGAGTGTACATATTTTCTTTAAGATATATAACAAAGGGATGACATTGTGGATGCTGCAGATGTCTCTGCTGACAAATTTGTTGGTCTCCTCCAAGAGCGTGAGATGGCATCACACGTCCCTCATGATCTTCCAATGTCGGATCTCGAAATAACACATTGTCCATGTGGTCTGTTGTATGCAGTAATCGTTCACCCCCCTCTGCTGCTCAGACAGACGATTCAGCATGTGCAAGGTGGAATTCCACCAAGTTGGAACATCTGAGATAAGTCGCTACATTTCCAGCTCGAAAATGTTTGTAACTACATTTAGATCAGATTATGAGCAGCACCTCCATTAATCCACTATATATGTTAATAAAGTGGCATATCATCAAATTCAGCACATGTGTGGGGGGTGTGGCCTGGTGCTGTAATGGTCTTGGCATGTCTCCAGGGCGCTCCTGCATCTTGGCCTATTTACATCACTTTTGGGGGTCACTGACCGAGTCCCCCAACTCCTAACTGCACCTCAGTCTACTGTTGCACCCCTTGACTGCCCTTGGTGGGGCCCTCCGGCTGCTCCCAATGGGGTCTAGATGCCTGCCGGGACCTGTTTTACATCCTCCAGGCCTAGCAAGGCCTCTATCAGGGCAGACTTCTCTGACCCTCCTGCATCCCACTGCTTTTGCCTGTAAATAGAGCCCTGCAGATTGTGGACACCATCTTGAGCTGGTCCTCTGCCTACTCCTTATGGCAGGAATTTTATCTGACCTATGGTGCACTGCCTCCCCTGGGAGAACTCTGCATGTTTGCTCCCTACCACTAGCAACCCGCCTGGATTGTTTTATTTTTATATTGCGAGCAGCCTCTTCCCTACCCTGGGTCTTACTAACCTGCACACCCTATACTTTATAGTGACTGTGATGCCCTGTTACCTTCCATGGTGCCCACTCCTACTCTCTGACGTGCGATCAGTGCATCCCTGATGTCCAGGTAACTACTCAGCTCTCAGTCACGGCTGCCCCACCAGCATTAACAGCTTACCTATAAATTCCAGGCTGCCCCACCGCCTGCTCTCCTGCTAACATGTCTACCAGAATGCTCACAAATACAAAACGGACACCGAGCAGCAAAATAGTGTAAATCTGTTAGAAATCCAAGTTTGGAATAAAGTATAAAAAGAATAGTGACCAAGATGGCCCCTCACCTTGACATGTTGTGGATGAGCCACAAAACATACACGTTTTGGAATAGTGAGGGTGGCAGCAGAGATGTCCAACGTCAATGGATATCCAGACGTAAATATGTGCACATGGATGCATATAGTTCAAAGAACCCAAATTAGGACTAACTGCGCTCCTTGTAGAAACGGTCTTGGGTCACTTCATATGTATGACAAGTCTCTTTATTGGAATACACAGATGGCACAACGCGTTTCTGGGACAAGCTCCCCTTTATCAAGTGCAACAATATAAAACCCTTGATATAAAATGTACAGTATACATATATCTTATTATAATTGTGACAAAACTGTAGACAAAATACAAAATTAATACAGACTGCATAAAATGATGAGGATATCAGATAAATACATCTAAAAGAAGCTGAGAGAATCTGGTCAAGATCCGATAAAATATGATCAGATGACAAATACCAGTTTTTATGAGCACTGTCTGGGGGCCAATGTTGGTTCTCATTCTGTGGCATAAAACCATATGGTAACGGACTGAGGGTATATGTAGAGAGTACAGATCAGATAAGTTCCCAATACATAACTCCATATAGCTTGTAGAAAATGTGTTCATAATATTGATATTACATATACCCTAATGTGGGTTCATGAATTATATGTCAAATCTGCACGCACTATGCAACCCAATATAGGGGCGCACACTGAATCAGGCTTGAAACTAAACATTTCAAAATATACAAAAATATTCAAAAATATTCAGCTGGTTGTAAGTCAGCAATATCAGCTGAGAAGTATGTAAAATAATAGTGAGTTAGGACTTACCACGGGGCATATGTTATGTGGAGACAGGATTAACTGAGGGATAGATAGAGCTCTCTATATATCTTCATAGGTTAGGAGGCGCTGCGCGCGCTCTAAAGAGCGCTGCGCAAGTGCACTGGGTGCCGGGAACAATGTGTCCGCCGATAGTCTTCGGCGTCCTCCTACGTCTAAAACGCACGCACGGAAACAAGAGGTCCGCTCATGTGCACCTGCCAGTGATCTCAATAGGCCAGTGCGCACGCGCGAAGCCCGAAAACCCGCACTCGAGCACCAGCCGCCCTGAACGTCATCCGTGATAACATCTCATGTAATTAGTGGTGCGCTCACGCACAATCAAAAGAAAGTCCGCACGCGCACTAGGCACCAGGGGGCGCCCTGATTCTACCGTAAGTCAATTACATCGCTATGTGTCATTCTTATACAGGCACCCTGGTTCTATGTAAATAAAAGCGTCGGGTGTCATTCCTGTTCTTGGTAATATGCAGTTAAACATCAATATTCAGCTTCAACAATAATTAACATAAGTATTAAACCAATATACAATGAAAAATAAATATTTCTTATATATGAAAAGAACTTGACTAATATATGTTGTTAACATGAATAAATTAGTAATCAGTCAAAAACGATACTGTACAATATTGGTGAATTAAATTCGGAAGGTAAGTATCACAATATATATTGAAACGGGTCACTACTAAATATATATACAAAACACGTATATAAAGTGAAAACATGAAAATATAGATAAAAGAGCCTAAATGCCAAAAAATGGAAATAAATAAATGCATAGAAGGAACCCCACTCAGAGCTATCGATATGTTAGCTCAGGAGGATATACTTGGAGTTAGGACAGTGGTGAACCTAGCCTCTTTGCTGCTTGAGGCAGACTATCAAAAGACGCCCCCACCAAAAAAAACCAAAACAAATTATATAAAATTGTGTTTACATGCTGTTAGCGTCACACGCTGTTAATTTCACACATCTTCTGCTTAGTGGATGGACGAGCCCACGTGGCCCCCATTCTCTATAATAGGAGCGCCGCAGATAGCTGAGTGTAAGAGACAGCCAATGTTGTCCTAAGCTTCATTTGTCTGTATAAACTGTTAATGTTGAATGTATTTCTGTGATTCTGTTCCTTTAAGACAGCAGCCATTGTAATTGTGACATGATGCTGGAGTGAGACCCCCCCCTTTTATGTCAGCTTGCCTGTTCTGCAGACAGAATGTGAGCAGAGAAGCAGGAAGTGACGAGACAGAGAGCAGCAGCCATCTTAGCAAGTGTTGTATTGAACTGGTGTGGAGATTTTTCTGTACAGCTAAGCTGTATCTTGGTCCAGAGACAAACAGAGTGTAAAGAGACAACAGGACTAGTGAGTCCACGTGAAAGGAACTGTGCTCAGTGGCTGATCAGTGAGACTGACATTGTGACTGTGTATATGGATACCACAGATAGAGACTCGCAGTGCTGTTGATGTACTGGACAGCACCTGCTAAACCCCGGCTTACATCCCAGCTCAGTGTATGGATTCGGCAGGACTGTCAGTGTGCTGAGTGGAATCTGCTGTTGGATTACATTGCATTCACTTGGTTTCCCTGTCTGTTAAAGAGGACTTCATTTCTCCCAAGATCCTGATAACAGTGAGGAGAGGACGTTTCACTATAAAAGAAAGGAACGACTTTGGGCCCCACCGCGCGCTTCTACAGACTGTAAGCGGTCCACCTGGACCACTGGGGAAAAGGGGGTGCACCCAAATGTGATGTCAGGGTCAGTTAGGGATAGTTTTGAGTATATTGTTCATTCAGTGTCCATACTGCAGAATTGGACAGAGTAAAAGTAGAAACCATTGCAGAATTTGCCTTGAAATTGTTCATGCTATATTGTATATTTTGCTTGTCTTTATCCCTGTCATTTTACCTTCAAATAGCCTTTATTAACTTATAGTAAATATATATTCTTTTCTTGAACTACCGCGTGTGCGTTCATTTCTGGTTGCGGAGACCAAACCACCTGCCTTGCTCTCGGTTCACAAATTGGCGTAGTCGGCAGGATCCGCTTACCAGAATGGACGGTGACGCACCCGTTCGGGAGAATGGTGCTGGAGGAAGAATGCCAGCAGGGGCTATAATGAGTCAGTTAGCTAAATTTGATGGCAATAATATGTCAGTGAGTATGTGGGTGGAACAGATACGAATGATACAGCGAATGTACCAGACCGCACCAGAAGTACTAGTAGAGCTAGCAATATTGACATAAAAGGGGGGGGGGTCTCACTCCAGCATCATGTCACAATTACAATGGCTGCTGTCTTAAAGGAACAGAATCACAGAAATACATTCAACATTAACAGTTTATACAGACAAATGAAGCTTAGGACAACATTGGCTGTCTCTTACATATTCCCCCCCACTTTAAGATTGGCAGTCCCTGCCTATGACTGTATATCCAGAGGGTTGTACTTTTATGCACAGGGTGGTAGTATACCGATGTATGGCAGGCCAAACAAACTCATCCTGCGCATACCGAACAGGGGGAATACCAGCATTTGGCCTAGTGGTCCGTCTGAGGACCGGTGGTATATTATGGGGTGCTGCAGCTATGGGCTGAGAAGGACCAGCGGATTCCGCACCAGAGGGGGCACAGGCCGGAGATACAGTAGTCACAGGTGGAACATCCCCAGGAGCAGGGATCGGCCAACAAAACATCCCCAGGAGCAGGGACGCCAACAATCCTCGTCTGAGGCCCATTCCGCACCTCCATTCTCTGACTGTGGGAGCTCATTCACATTGGCAAGCCCATCATGATTTGTCCCTTCAGAATGACACAGGCGCAACATATTTCGGTGAAGTACTCGAACACAATCAGTTCCTTCTTTCTGGACCTGGTACACTGGCCCATTCGCATACTTGCGGCCAACAACACGATACGGCAAAGCCTCCCATCGGCTTTCCAATTTCCCTTGGGGTTTCTTGACACGAACTAGCACCAGGTCGCCTGGTTGCAATGGTGCTTCTTGCACTGGGGTCTTATCAGGATGGGGATGTTCTTGCAGGCGCTGCCGCACCAATCGATGGATCGTCTCAAGTCTCTGCCGATGCGCCCGCACCCAAGAGGTTGGATCCCTCGGAGGGAACCCATCCACATCATTCAACTGTAATTCTCCTATACTTCGCCCAGACCGCCCAAAGAGAAGTGTATAAGGAGAGTACCCCGTTGTAGAATGGACCTGATTGTTATAGGCCCACACCATTTCAGACAAGAACTGAGGCCACTGTAACTTCTTGTCTTCCTCCAGAGTCCGCAGCATCTGTAGCAGAGTTCTGTTGAATCTTTCACAGGCCCCATTTCCCTGAGGGTGGTATGGAGTCGTGTGCGACTTCTTTATCCCGTAGATACGTTGAACTTCTTTCATTACGTGTCCCTCAAAGCAGGCACCCTGGTCGGAGTGGATGCGTTTAGGGCACCCATATACTCGAATGAAATCTTGGCACAGAGCACGAGCTGCTGACTCAGCTGTCTGGTCCTTGGTGGCGGTTACCACCGCAAATTTGGTGAAGTGATCCACCATTACGAGGCAATACTGGTGTCCGCTTATTGGATGGGCCCACCATTAGATAGTCTATCATGACAATTTCTAAAGGTTCCTGGGTCACGATGGTTTGCAGGGGAGCTCTCTGTTCTATTGCCTTATGGATCTCACAAGTTCGACAGCTGCGGCATACTTCTTCGACCATTTGACGAAGACCAGGGCAGTAAATCAGTCGCTGTAACCAACGAAAGGTCTTCTCATGACCAAAATGTCCATTCTTATTATGAGCCTCAACTGCCAACGAGCGAGCCAGTTCACTAGGCACCACAATTTGGTATCGAATGTCGATCTCAGAAGGTAAATAGACCTTTCGGCATAGCACTCCATTTTTCATCTCCAACTTTTCCCACTGACTCAGAATAGATAATATCTCACGTGTCAGTCGTTCTCTTTCCTCTCTACAGGGCTTCTGGCCTTTCTCAACACACTTGATCATCTGTGCCAGCCCCTCATGGGTCTGTTGTATCTGTGCCCATTCCTGTCGTGAGGGACCAAAGAAAGGAGCCGTTTCAGTCCCCTCCAACTCAAACTGATTAGCGGCGGCCACTCGTACGAATGTATGGGGATCATATTTCACATGTTGCTGGAAGTACCGTTCATAACAGTCTCTACTCAAGGTCGTTACTTGGGAACCCGTGTCAATCATCCCGGTAACCGGAATACCCTCCATTTCCACCTGTATAACAGGACTTGCAGCGATCAGGTCATCATTAGGGCATTCTCCCCACATAGTCTCCTTGTCAGTCTCCCCTACTACACGCCCTACAGCAGCAGGGGACGGCAGTTTAACTGTGACTATGCAGGATTTTATACGACGAGAGACTGATGCTAAATTCCATGATGTACAGGTAGAGGCCATCTCCCGTGCCAATAGTATGTTCCCGAAGCCCCAGACCGCAGTTGGAGTTACTTTGTCACAGGGGGCTAGTTCTGGCTCAGAGACAGTAGAAAAGGGGACGGTTAAAGAAATTCTCACAGTAATGCAGAAACTGCAAGAGCAAATGGAACACTTGCACACCCGTTGTGATGAACATTCTATGAAAATTGCAGACTTCCAGAAAACTGGAGGTGAAAGGGTGAGCCATCCACACCCAGCAAGTCAGAATCACCCACCACCCCGCTGGAGGGGTGAGGATAGGACCTACCGAAGGGGTCCAAATCATTTAGTGCAGTGCTCAGGAGAAATCGAAGGGGCTTACCGAAGGGGCCCAAACAGATGGCCAGAACGACGAGGGATACGCTGCTGGGAGTGTGGACGGATGGGCCACGTTGCTGCTAGATGTCCAGAGCAGCGACAAACTTATGAGAGACCGCCGTTAAACTGAAGTCCCCTGCTGCTGTAGGGCGTGTAGTAGGGGAGACTGACAAGGAGACTATGTGGGGAGAATGCCCTAATGATGACCTGATCGCTGCAAGTCCTGTTATACAGGTGGAAATGGAGGGTATTCCGGTTACCGGGATGATTGACACGGGTTCCCAAGTAACGACCTTGAGTAGAGACTGTTATGAACGGTACTTCCAGCAACATGTGAAATATGATCCCCATACATTCGTACGAGTGGCCGCCGCTAATCAGTTTGAGTTGGAGGGGACTGAAACGGCTCCTTTCTTTGGTCCCTCACGACAGGAATGGGCACAGATACAACAGACCCATGAGGGGCTGGCACAGATGATCAAGTGTGTTGAGAAAGGCCAGAAGCCCTGTAGAGAGGAAAGAGAACGACTGACACGTGAGATATTATCTATTCTGAGTCAGTGGGAAAAGTTGGAGATGAAAAATGGAGTGCTATGCCGAAAGGTCTATTTACCTTCTGAGATCGACATTCGATACCAAATTGTGGTGCCTAGTGAACTGGCTCGCTCGTTGGCAGTTGAGGCTCATAATAAGAATGGACATTTTGGTCATGAGAAGACCTTTCGTTGGTTACAGCGACTGATTTACTGCCCTGGTCTTCGTCAAATGGTCGAAGAAGTATGCCGCAGCTGTCGAACTTGTGAGATCCATAAGGCAATAGAACAGAGAGCTCCCCTGCAAACCATCGTGACCCAGGAACCTTTAGAAATTGTCATGATAGACTATCTAATGGTGGGCCCATCCAATAGCGGACACCAGTATTGCCTCATAATGGTGGATCACTTCACCAAATTTGCGGTGGTAACCGCCACCAAGGACCAGACAGCTGAGTCAGCAGCTCGTGCTCTGTGCCAAGATTTCATTCGAGTATATGGGTGCCCTAAACGCATCCACTCCGACCAGGGTGCCTGCTTTGAGGGACACGTAATGAAAGAAGTTCAACGTATCTACGGGATAAAGAAGTCGCACACGACTCCATACCACCCTCAGGGAAATGGGGCCTGTGAAAGATTCAACAGAACTCTGCTACAGATGCTGCGGACTCTGGAGGAAGACAAGAAGTTACAGTGGCCTCAGTTCTTGTCTGAAATGGTGTGGGCCTATAACAATCAGGTCCATTCTACAACGGGGTACTCTCCTTATACACTTCTCTTTGGGCGGTCTGGGCGAAGTATAGGAGAATTACAGTTGAATGATGTGGATGGGTTCCCTCCGAGGGATCCAACCTCTTGGGTGCGGGCGCATCGGCAGAGACTTGAGACGATCCATCGATTGGTGCGGCAGCGCCTGCAAGAACATCCCCATCCTGATAAGACCCCAGTGCAAGAAGCACCATTGCAACCAGGCGACCTGGTGCTAGTTCGTGTCAAGAAACCCCAAGGGAAATTGGAAAGCCGATGGGAGGCTTTGCCGTATCGTGTTGTTGGCCGCAAGTATGCGAATGGGCCAGTGTACCAGGTCCAGAAAGAAGGAACTGATTGTGTTCGAGTACTTCACCGAAATATGTTGCGCCTGTGTCATTCTGAAGGGACAAATCATGATGGGCTTGCCAATGTGAATGAGCTCCCACAGTCAGAGAATGGAGGTGCGGAATGGGCCTCAGACGAGGAGGATGATTGTTGGCCGATCCCTGCTCCTGGGGATGTTCCACCTGTGACTACTGTATCTCCGGCCTGTGCCCCCTCTGGTGCGGAATCCGCTGGTCCTTCTCAGCCCATAGCTGCAGCACCCCATAATATACCACCGGTCCTCAGACGGACCACTAGGCCAAATGCTGGTATTCCCCCTGTTCGGTATGCGCAGGATGAGTTTGTTTGGCCTGCCATACATCGGTATACTACCACCCTGTGCATAAAAGTACAACCCTCTGGATATACAGTCATAGGCAGGGACTGCCAATCTTAAAGTGGGGGGGAATATGTAAGAGACAGCCAATGTTGTCCTAAGCTTCATTTGTCTGTATAAACTGTTAATGTTGAATGTATTTCTGTGATTCTGTTCCTTTAAGACAGCAGCCATTGTAATTGTGACATGATGCTGGAGTGAGACCCCCCCCCTTTTATGTCAGCTTGCCTGTTCTGCAGACAGAATGTGAGCAGAGAAGCAGGAAGTGACGAGACAGAGAGCAGCAGCCATCTTAGCAAGTGTTGTATTGAACTGGTGTGGAGATTTTTCTGTACAGCTAAGCTGTATCTTGGTCCAGAGACAAACAGAGTGTAAAGAGACAACAGGACTAGTGAGTCCACGTGAAAGGAACTGTCCTCAGTGGCTGATCAGTGAGACTGACATTGTGACTGTGTATATGGATACCACAGATAGAGACTCGCAGTGCTGTTGATGTACTGGACAGCACCTGCTAAACCCCGGCTTACATCCCAGCTCAGTGTATGGATTCGGCAGGACTGTCAGTGTGCTGAGTGGAATCTGCTGTTGGATTACATTGCATTCACTTGGTTTCCCTGTCTGTTAAAGAGGACTTCATTTCTCCCAAGATCCTGATAACAGTGAGGAGAGGACGTTTCACTATAAAAGAAAGGAACGACTTTGGGCCCCACCGCGCGCTTCTACAGACTGTAAGCGGTCCACCTGGACCACTGGGGAAAAGGGGGTGCACCCAAATGTGATGTCAGGGTCAGTTAGGGATAGTTTTGAGTATATTGTTCATTCAGTGTCCATACTGCAGAATTGGACAGAGTAAAAGTAGAAACCATTGCAGAATTTGCCTTGAAATTGTTCATGCTATATTGTATGTCTTGCTTGTCTTTATCCCTGTCATTTTACCTTCAAATAGCCTTTATTAACTTATAGTAAATATATATTCTTTTCTTGAACTACCGCGTGTGCGTTCATTTCTGGTTGCGGAGACCAAACCACCTGCCTTGCCACCTGTACTGGACTTCGGCTATCTTTGGCACTCCCATCGAAGTGAATGAGAGCCACGCGGGTTCGTCCATCCACCAAGCGACACACCTATATATATATGGCTGCGGCCAGGCTGAATTCCCACCCAGTTGGGGGAAAAAAACCCATTTCTCAGGCTCAGTTCGGGGTCTCAGCAGATAGACCCACATCAATAAGGTATTTATCCTCTATCATTTAGGTGAATACAGTGCAGTAACATTTTGTGACTTACAGGTGACGTCTCTGACTAATCGGTCACATTTCCCTTCTCTTCCCTTTGGACCGCCATGACCACTTCTTACAGCTGTGACTTGTCTCTGTAAAGTTTACAACACAGACATCTTTGGCTCCTCAATTTTCCAGGCATTGTACCTGTGTAAGTGCCGTGACCGCTTCTCTGTTTACATAGTGTCATTCATCTCATAGGGGCCGTATAATGTAACTACAGCCTCGTCCTATACATGTCTATGTGAGAAGGCTGTAATTACATCACATGGTCATTATAAACAGACAGCGTGTGATATAAACAGGCACCATAGCCCCCCATACAACTGATCAGAGGTGGGGTCCACTGATCTCTTATTGATAATCTGTCCTAAGGATAGAACATCAATTATGGCCCACAGCGGCCCCTGCGCACAGTATTACATGGTATTATGCCCTGCAGTGGCCCCTGCACAGGGTATTATGCCCCGCAGTGGCCCCTGCACACGGTATTATGCCCCGCAGAGGCCCCTGCACACAATATTATGCCCCGCAGTGGCCTCTGCACACGGTATTATGCTCCATAGTGGCCCCTGCACACGGTATTATGCCTCATAGTGGCCCCTGCACACGGTATTATGCCCCGCAGTGGCCCCTGCACACGGTATTATGCTCCATAGTGGCCCCTGCACTCGGTATTATGCTCCATAGTGTCCCCTGCACACAATATTATGCCCCGCAGTGTGCCCTGCACACAGTATTATGCTCCATAGTGGCCCGGGCACATGGTATTATTCCTTATAGTGGTCCCTGCACTCGGTATTATGCTCCATAGTGGCCCCTGCACTCGGTATTATGCTCCATAGTGGCCCCTGCACATGGTATTATGCTCCATAGTGGCCCCTGCACTCGGTATTATGCTCCATAGTGGCCCCTGCACTCGGTATTATGCTCCATAGTAACCCATCCATGAACTATTATTATACTCTGGGGTGTTTTCAGACCTCAGAGTATAATAATCGGAGACCAAGGCGGTGACAAACATAAAAACCAGTGTTACTTACCTGGGCTCTGCTTCGCTCCCTGCTTTCGGCCCTCTTCAATGTTGCACAGACCGGCGTTGCAACATAATGACGTCGATCTGGCTCACGTGACGCCTTGGACGTCACCAAAGAAGGCCGAAGCCTGCTGGGAGTAACATTGGATAGCCGGAGAGGTGAGTAACAATGGTTTTTATGTTTATCACCTCCCCTGGGTCTCCGATTATTATATAATAATATAATAATAGTAGAATTTGGCCTCACTTACCGATTTCTGCTGCCGCTCACAGCCGTTTCTGCTCCCCCCCTTCTGCGTCCGATAGCCGGCCACAGCAGGCGCGGGGATCAATAAGTAAATAGGCCGTTACCTGATGGAGATACTCCAGCAGATTACGGCCTATTTATATATAAAAAAAAAGTTATTGTCACCTACCTGCGATGCCTTGATGCAGCCGCCTCCTCTTCTTGTCTGCGACGTCAGTGTGTCAGCGTAGGAGGCTCAATGACGTCATTGTATTGCCGCCTGTGCTGACATGCAGAGGTCTCGTAAACCAGCCCAGGACAGGTATAGCGCAGCTTTGTTTTTTTTAAAGCGTTTTTTTTAAAGGTTTACATTAAATAGTAAAAATGCCGCCCCCCAGACAGTGACGGACAGTGCCGCCTGAGGCGGCCGCCTCACTTCGCCTCATTAGCAGTGCGCCCCTGGGTTTGAGCAGCAGTGTACTAAGGTTATATGGGCCTGGCATGAGCTACCCTTACAGTGCTGGGCACATAATCCCTGCTCCGTATCACAGAGGATATTCTTTGCTTGGAGGCTTTTTCTGCCAATGCCCCCCTCCCCCCCCCCCCCGCGACACCCAACATCCACCGCACCCCAAACCTTGTCTTACCTGTCCCCCCCTGCGACACCCAACATTCACTGTTTCCCAAACCTTGCCTCACCCACCTCCCCGCGACACCCAACATCCACCGCACCCCGCACTTTGCCTCACCCGCCCCCCCCCCCCCCCGCGTCACCCAACCCGCCATCATCATCAATCTGGTATTTATCCTCTATCCTATGGATAGGGGATAAATACTTAGAAAAGCAATATTTATCTAATAGGAAACACTTACCTCAGTAGCGCTTTTGAGAGCAGGGACACCTTAGGAGACCGCGCAGGAGCCACTGTGTGTCCTATTACGTCAGGTCACGTCACGTGATGCACACAGCCAAGCGTGGGTGCGGGCGGGGGCGGAGAGCAAGGAGCAGGCTAAGTGAATGGGGGCGGAGGCGGAGAGCTATGAGCAGGCTAAGTGAACGCTTGAGGGTAGACCGCTGGAGCAGTGCTGCTGCCGATAGGTGAGTGTTGAAGCAGCGCTGTCTCTGCACGGCCGCCCCGAGCTACCGCTCTCCTCCCCTGCCTAAAACGCTAAACCAGCCCAGGACAGGTCCCACTCAGCATGTTTTTTTAAAGCGGCCTGTCTTGGGCTGATTCAGGTCAATCAAAATGCCGCCCCCCGAAACTGACAAGATAGCGTCGCCTGAGGCGGCCGCCTCACTTTGCCTCATTAGCGCTGCGCCCCTGAGTTAGGATGATTACTTGTTCACATTCTCAATTGTTTCATTAAGGCCTGCAGGTGTAAGGGTATCCATTTTAACAATCCAATCCATCTCCTGCTTATTGAGAGCACCTGCGCAGTTAGATGTGCCTACTGGGATATGGTCTATAGCAGTGGCGTAACTAGGAATAGCTGGGCCCCAAGGCGAACATTTGACCCCCCTCCCCCCGGACCACCCCTACAACCCCCCCCCCCCCCAAAAAAAAACGCATTCCTAAGCACACTATTATGTGCCATAGTGGCTCCTGCACACAGTATCATGTCCCATAGTGGCCCCTGCACACAGTATCATGCCCCATAGTGGCCCCTGCACACAGTATCATGCCCCATAGTAGCCCCTGCACACAGTATCATTCCCCATAGTGGCCCCTGCACACAGTAGTATTCCCCATAGTGGCCCCTGCACACAGTATTTTGCCCCATAGTGGCCCCTGCATACACTATTATATGTCCCATTGTGGACCACCCATGAACAATTATTATACTCTGGGGTCTTTTCAGACCCCAGAGTATAATGATCGGAGACCCAGGGGAGGATACAAACATAAGAAAACAACGTTGCTTACCTGTTCCTCGCTCCGGTGCATGCCCATGCGCTACTCCGGCCTTCTTCAATGTTGGACCAGGCCGGCGTCACGTGATGCGGGCCGGCGTCGCGATGCAAAATGACGTCCGCTGACGTCTGGGACGTCACCAAACAGGCCCGAAGCCTAGGAGAGGTAAGTACATTGTTTTTTATGTTCCCTCACCAACTCTGGGCCTCCGATTATTATACTCCGGGGTCTTTTCAAAGACCCCGGAGTATAATGATAGCAGAGATTGTGGGGTTCAGCCCGCGGCCTCACATACCGATCCCCGCTCCTGCTCACAGCCACCTCCGCAGAATGGGAAGCGCAGGCGGCCGTGAGCGGGACCCCGGGGAACGGTAAGTATATAGGGCCTGGTACCTGCTGGGGTTACTCCAGAAGGTAACGGCCTAAAAAAAAAAAAAAACGCATCGGGGCCAGCGGGGCCCGCTAATGTGTCGGGCCCTGTGGCAGCCGCTACCGCTGCTACCCCGGTAGTTACGCCCCTGGTCTATAGGTATTATACTGAAACCTTCAAAATTACAATTATGGTAGTTAAAAGTATGTCTAGAAACGCTATGTTTAACATATCCATTTAAAACGTTGGAGCGGTGCTTGTTGACACGTTCTCTTAAGGTCATAAGGTTCTGCTGATATATTGTAACCCGCAAGGACATTGCAGGAGATATATGATGTAGGAAAAAATGTTTCAAAGTGAATTTTTCGCCTGTGGAATAACACAAATTCTTGTGATCGGTGTACAATGGACTGGCAGCAGTTACACGTAGAGTGTCCACATCTGAAACTGCCAATTAGTGGATCCTTTAACAAATTCATAGTTTCATTCTGAGTCGGTTTCAGTTTACTAGGGGCTACCTAGTTTTTTAAAGTCTTAGCCCGCCTAAATGTAATGGATGGAGCTGTGGGTAAAACTTTTTTTAAAAAAAGGATCATTTAATAAAATTGACCAGTTTCTGTTAAGAGTGTCCCTGATGTATTTATGGGACGAACTATATGTAGTAATAAAGTTAATCGGATATGTATTGTTCTTTGGAGTGTTCCCAGGTTTTAAACAGTCACACTGCGTGAGTTTGCCAGCTTTCACACGGGCATCTGAGATGATTTTCTTGGGGTAATTTTTCTCCCTAAATCTCTCAGTCAGGACTCGACTTTGCATATTGTAATCAGAGTTGTTTGTACAATTCATTCTGATTCTTCTGAATTGTTCATATGGGACATTCTTTTTCCATTTCGCATAATGTAAACTTTTATAGTCGAGTAGACAATTACAATCAACAGACTTGAAAAATGTCTTTGTACTGTATATATCTGTCTATCTCTTCCTATCAGGAGAAGGTCCAGATATTCAATGGTTTCTGGGCAGGATTTGCCTGATAATTCAATTCCAAAAGTATTATTGAAGTATCTGGTGAATTCTGTAAAAGAATCCTCGTCACCATCCCAAATGAACAATAAATCATCTATTTAGCATTTGTAACACACAATATTTTGGACCCACCTGTGTGTACCGTATATATATAGATATTCTCAAAGTTTCCCATAAATATATTGGCATAGCTAGGTGAAAACCTAGTGCCCATAACTATGCCCCTTGTTTGCTTGTATATTTTGGACTCGATTATTGGATGGATCTTTTGGTAGTAGTTCATAGTAGTTGGTGTCAGAGAGGATTCGTAATGCTTCATGTATGTATGTAGAGCAGTCCTGAATAACGACCCCCCCTCCCTTATCTGCACTCCTAATTGTTATGTTGTTGTTATCCATTAGAGATTTCAATGCTAATATTTCATTTTTATTTAGATTGCTTCTCATTTTCGATGAATGAGTTTCATTTTAGATGAAGGTTGTATGTGCCTCAAATCGGCTGCTACAAGAGAATAGAAAGTCTCTATGTTGCTTCCACTGTGGTGTAGAGGATAGAAAGTGGATTTGGGTCGGAGATCTGTATCGATTGGAGAGGGTTTAATTAAATAGTGACGCTGAGCTGTGAGGAACGCCCCCTCAGTACAGCGCTATGGAGGAATACTGTCAGGGAGGGCGTTCCTCACAGCGCAGCTAGCCTGTCAGAAACGCCCTTCTGACGGTGGGGCACAGAACTACTGGCACCGATAACTCCAGCCCCGGGCCACATAACGGGAAAGCAGATAGCGTGCTGAATTCAGTGAATTCATGAGGACTTGTATATTTGAGGGTTTCAGTATAATACCTATAGACCATATCCCAGTAGGCACATCTAACTGCGCAGGTGCTCTCAATAAGCGGGAGATGTATTGGATTGTTAAAATCCACCTGCAGGCCTTAATGAAACAACTGAGGATGTGAACAAGTAATCATCCTAACTCCAAGTACATCCTCCTGAGCTAACATATCAATAGCTCTGAGTGGGGCTCCTTCTATGCATTTATTTATTTTTTCATTTTTTGGCATTTAGGCTCTTTTATCTAAATTTTCATGTTTTCACTTTATATACGTATGTGTTTTGTATATATATTTAGTAGCGACCCGTTTCAATATATATTATACTTACTTTTTTTTTTTCTAATTTGATTTATTAACATATATATTTAAGTAATAGTAACCTGTTTCAATATACATTTTGATATTTATCTATTTTAATGATAATTTTAAATGTGATTCATCAACATAAGTAATAACCTGTTTTATTATAAATTGTGATACTTACCTTCCGAATTTAGTTCAGCAATATTGTACAGTATCATTTTTGACTGATTACTAATTTATTCATGTTAACAACATATATTAGTCAAGTTCTTTTCATATATAAGAAATATTTATTTTTCATTGTATATTGTTTTAAATACTTATGTTAATTATTGTTGAAGCTGAGTATTGATGTTTAACTACATATTACCAAGAACAGGAATGTTACCAGCTTTTATTTACATAGAACAAGGGTGCCCATATAAGAATGACACACAGTGCCTTGCAAAAGTATTCATACCCCTTGAACTTTTTCACATTTTGTCACCTTACAACCACAAACTTAAATGTATTTTCTTGAGATTTTAAGTGATAGATCAACACAAAGTAGCAGATAATTGTGAAGTGGAACAAAAATGATACATGATTTTCAAAATTTTAATCAAAGAAAAATCTGAAAAGTGTGACATGCAAAAGTATTCAGCCCCCTGTACTTTGATACCCCTAAATAAAATCTAGCACAATCAATTGCCTTCAGAAGTCACTTAATTAATCAACAGAGTCCAGCTGTGTGTAATTTAGTCCCAGTATAAATACAGCTGTTCTGTGAAGGCCTCAGTGGTTTGTTAGAGAACACTAGTGAACAAACTGCATCATGAAGACCAAAGAACCCACCAGAAAAGTCAGAGATAAAGTTGAGAAGTTTAAAGCAGGGTTAGATTATAAAAACATATCCCAAGCTTTGAGCATCCCAAGAAGTACTGTTCAATCCATCAGCCAAAAATGTAAAAAGTATTATACAACTGCAAACCTACCAAGACATGACCGTCCATCTAAACTGACAGATCAAGCAAGTAGAACACTGGTCAGAGAAGCAGCCAAGAGGCCCATGGTCACTCTGGAGGAGCTGCAGAAATAAATATACAGCTCAGGTGGGAGAATCTGTCCACAGGATATCTATAAGTCGTGCACTCTACAAATCTGGTCTTTATGGAAGAGTGGCAAGAAGAAAACCATTGTTGAAAGAAAGACATAAGAAGTGCCGTGTGCAGTTTGCCACAAGCCATATAGGGGACACAGCAAACATGTGGAAGAAGGTGCTCTGGTCATATGAGTCCAAAGTTGAACTTTTTGGCCTAAATGCAAAGGGCTATGTGTGGCAGAAAAGTAACACTGCTCATCACTCTGAAAACACGATCCCCACTATGAAACATGGTGGTGGCAGCATCATGCTGTGGGGAGGCGTTTCTTCAGTAGGGACAGGGAAACTGCTCAGAGTTGATGGGAAGATGGATGGAGCTAAATACAGGTCAATCCTGGAAGAAAACCTGTTGGAGGCTGCAAAAGACTTGAGACTGGGAAGGAGGTTCACCTTCCAGCAAGACAATGATCCTAAACATACAGCCAGAGCTACAGTGGAATGGTTTAGATCAAAGAATATTCATGTGTAAGAATGGCCCAGTCAAAGTCTAGACCTAAATCCCATTGTGCATCTGTGGCAAGACATGAAAATTGCTGTTCACAGACGCTCTCCATCCAATCTGGCTGAGCTTGAGCTAATTTGCAATGAAGAATGGGCAAAAATCTCAGTTTCTAGATGTGCAAATCTGGTAGAGACATACCTCAAAAGACTTGCAGCTGTAATTGCAGCAAAAGGTGGCTGTACAAAGTATTGATAAAGGGGAATGAATACTTTTGCACGTTACACTTTTCAGGTTTTTATTTGATTAAAATTTTGAAAACCATGTATCATTTTCTTCCACTTCACAATTATCTGCTACTTTGTGTTGGTCTACCACTTAAAATCTCAAGAAAATACATTTAAGTTTGTGGTTGTAAGGTGACAAAATGTGAAAAAGTTCAAGGGGTATGAATACTTTTGCAAGGCACTGTAGCGATGTAATTGACTCAGAATCAGGGCGCCCACTGATGCCTAGTGCGTCTGCGCACTTTCCTTTGCTTGTGTGCGAGCGCACCACTAATTAGATGACATGTAGATGCCATCAAGGATGACGTTCAGGCCGGCTGGTGCGTGCATGCATGCGTGCGGGTCTTCGGACTTCGCGCGTGCGCACTGGCCTATTGAGTTCACTGGCAGGAGAGCATTAGCGGACCTCTTGTTTCCGCGCGTGCACTTTAGACCAAGGAGGACGCCGAAGACCATAGGCAAACACGTTCTCGGCCCCCAGTGCATTTGCGCAGCGCCCTTTAGAGCACGCGCAGCGCCTTCTAACCTCTCAGGATATATAAAGAGCTCTATCTATCCTTCACTTAATCCTGTCTCCACACAACATATGCGCAGTGGTAAGTCCTAATTTACTATTATTTTACATACTTCTCATCTAAGCATATTGCTTACAACCAGCTGAATATTTTTGTATATTTTGAAATGTTGAGTTTCAAGCCTGATTCAGTGTGTGCCCCTATATTGGGTTGCATAGTCCGTGCAGATTTGACATATAATTCATGAACCCACATTAGGGTATATGTAATATGAATATTATAGAGTTATGTATTGGGAACTTATCTGACCTGTACTCTCTACATATACCCTAAGCCCGTTTCCATATGGTTTTATACCATGGAATGAGAACCAAAATTGGCATCCAGACAGTGCTCATAAAAACTGGTATTTGTCATCTGATCATATTTTATCGGATCTTGACCAGATTCTCTCAGCTTCTTTTAGATGTATTTATTTGATATCCTCATCATTTTATGCAGTCTGTATTAATTTTGTATTTTTTCTACAGTTTTGTTACAATTATAATAAGATATATGTATACTGTACATTTTATTTCAAGGATTTTATATTGTTGCATTTGATAAAGGGGGGCATGTCCAAGAAACGCGTTGTGCCATCTTTATATTCCAATAAAGAGACTTGTCATACATATGAAGTGACCCAAGACCATTTCTTCAAGGAGCGCATTAGTCCTAATTTGGGTTCTTTGAACCATATGCTTCCACGTGAACATGTCTACCATGTCCCAGAAGCCTAAAGCTCACAAACTCAGAGAGGACTCCACATACTCTACCCAAACTATTCCGGTCTCCACGCCACTCTGGCTCAACCAGCAGTGGATCACCACACAGTAGTACCACTTCACATGCAGACTCTGACCATGGTGGGAGCCGGAACTACCAATATAGACCCCTCAGCCCTCTTCACTAAAATCCAACAATTACTCTCCACTGAACGATCTAAAGCAGCGACTGATATTACCAAACAAATTAAAGATCTGGGCTCCAGGGTTGCTGAAGTGAAGGACAGAGTGGATGAGGTCGCTGACGCTCTGGAGGAGGATAAAACATGCCTCAATGACCAAAGAAGCTTGAGGATATTGATTTGAAACTGGAGGACCTGAAAAACAGATCCAGGAAAGCCAATATTCGGGTTAGTGGACTGACAGAAACTGTAACCACGTTCTATGAGTCTTTTACAATATTGTTTACTGCCTTGCTGCCAGATGTTGACCCCACACTGCTCCGTATGCATCGTATTCATTGTACTCTGGGGTGACCCAAAAAACTGAATGTGTCGAGGGACGTTCTCCTTAAACTACACTACTTGGAATTCCGTTGCCAAATCCTCTCGGTGGCCTGGAACCTGCAGCCTCTGCTAAGTATGGCTGAATCGGTACAGCTCTTCGCAGACCTGGCCCCAGCCATGCTGGCTAGGCGCAGACCTTTGCGTCATGTGACTTTGGCACTACAAAAAGTCCAGATACGCTACCGTTGAGGTTTCCCCTTCCATGTTGGCTGCACTCTCAACAACAAAGACTTCCTCATTCGATCCCTGAAGGAAGGCCTCCAAGTACTGCATCGTGAGGGACTACAGGTGGAGGAACCGGCCTGCACCGATCCACTATCCCAAAGACAATCTCGTTCCTGGCTACCAAAGCGCAAAAGACCATCTACCTCTGCTTCACTTCTGGCAGAAGCGACTGAGCCTTCCCGATGAGTATCTGATTTGTTTACCCTGTTTTGCTTGCAGGTTTACTGGAGTGGACTCTATTGTTTCCATTTTTGTTTTCTTCTTGTACTTACTGATTCCTGTTCCAGGCTCTGATTTTATTATGCTACCTTTACTTGACAGCTCCTTGTGGGTCTGACCAGTTGTTCCAATACTATTGCTACCTATGAAGGCGATATTATTCTTACTATTATTGTTCTATTCCAGGGCGGCCCCTGGAACTTTTTAGTTCTTTAATTTTTTTTTTTGCATTGCCTATTGTATTTACCTACCCCCCCCTACCCAGATATCTCTTGGAGGCTAGCCGTAATGGCAGTCCCCATCTCCCCCTTGTGCCTTAGGCACTACGGGGTTTGTTGTGGTCCACTTAATGCTGGAGTGCCCACCCTGATTCTGAGTTTATTGCTACTATTACTTTTTGTTCTTATTATTCCTTCTTTACAGCACTGTTTTTTCACTGGCTATATATGTGATCAGTTTAAAATCTCACCTTAACCTTACATATTAGGAAGGCTTAAGTGGGAGATAAACAGTTTGATTCTACGGACAGCACAGGTTGGACAAGCAAGGGCAGGTTATCTCACATAATGTACGGGTATTTAATTCCCCCCAGTAGCGCCGAACAGCGTTTCTCCAGTATGAGAAATTGAAACCAGTCATTTTATGTATCCAGGAATCTCACTTCACCCCCACCTCCTATCCTAAGTATTTTCATTCTCACTACAACATCATAGGCCATGCCCCTAATCAGTCTAAGAACAGAGGAATGGCAGTATTCCTTAGGACCTTAGTTCCCCTGCAAGTTGATAATACGATTACAGACCCCCAGGGTCACTACATTGTCCTCCAAGGTCACCTTTATAGCCACCATTTATGCGTGGTCAACTCGTATGCTCCTTCTGAATCCCCTGTAGCCTTCTTTAATGAGCTGTGCATGTTATTAGGACAGTTAGATGCCTGAAAAGTGATCTGGTTCAAGGACTTTAATTTTACTGTTAATGCTACTCTTGATCGCTCCTCCCCATCTGCAGACACGTTTTCCTCCAAAGCCAAAGGAGAAATCTGCTCTGCCTTGCCGTCCCTCAGTATTGCTGATGCCTAGCGTGATTTTAATGGGAATCGGAGGGGCTATACATACTTTTCCCCTGCACATCACCACTACACCAGGATCGATAGAATTCTCCTTTCTACTACCCTACTCCCTGACCTTACCTATGCTTGCCATGTACCCTATGCCTGGTCGGATCACCTAATGATTGGCATAGCTTTCCAATCTCCTACTGCTCCATGTCCTAATTGGCATTTGAACAAATCCTTGCTGACTGACTCTGGTTTCCAGCCGCGGACAGCAGATATTCTTAACTATTTTTTTTACTCTCAATAATGCTTTGTATACTGACCCAGCAATTAATTGGACAACCCATAAGGCTACAGTCCGGGGTTCCCTCATAGTAGAAGCCTCTCGCCTTAAAAGAGAAAGAACTAAGCTTCTAGCAGACCTGGAGCACAAGTTGTTAAAACTTGAAACGGCTAAACAGCTCCATCCTTCCAGATACTGAGTTAAGTGTATTTGGGATGTCAAACTACAGCTTGATTATATTCTGACGCATCAGACTGAAAAGGCCGTAAGTTGGACCCAGCGAGATTTTACAAGTATGCCAATAAGCCTGACAAGCTTTTGGCCTCTAAACTGAGGGCATGACAGTGTCTAAATGCTATCTACCAAATACGGGACCCTGGCGGCACTATGACCTCTATCCCCGATTCAATCTATACTTTGTTCCATCATTTCTACCACAAACTCTATTTTGCCCCTACCACGACCCATCCACCAGAGATTGCTTTCTTTCTCTGTTCCCTATCCCTTCCCTCTGTTTCCCCTGCCCAGGCAGCTACCTTAAATTTCCCCTTCCCCATTATTAATGAAGAACTAGACATTGCCATTGACGCTGTGAGGGTGTGAACCTAGAGGGCACTGGAGAGCGACCAAAAAACAGGGTTGAAAAGAACCTTGACCACACCCATACCTGGGCCCTAACTCCAGGGAGAGTGCACACAGCAGGGAACAGATGGACTGTGGACCAGTTGGAGACAGACAGGTGGTATATCCCAAGAGGACTAGATTCCAGAAGGGACTTTGTTAAGCTCAGTGTGAGTCAGACTGCTGAGGAGAAACCTCAGTAAAGCATCTTGCCCTCAGAAGTTAGTCAGGGTTCAATAAGTGAGATATTGCCCTGTGTGTGGGCTAGGCTGTTTTGTTATTTTTGTTCCTGCTACCATTTACAAGCTGAATAAAGCCATTTTTTTGGATTGCTGTTACCTGCTATGCTGTTTATTTGGCACCCAGCACCACAAACACCTCTGTTAAGGTCAGGAAACTACTACCATGAAACTGCTACCTTTGATGCTACCCACAATTGTTACAACACTCTTAAAAATGGGAAAGTCCCTGGGCCCTTTTCCTCCCCTTACTATAAAAAATCTCACCACACCTCCTTCAGATGTATAACCACTTCCTGCAAAGAGGCAACTTCCCACAAGATATGCTTAGCGCATCCCTCACAGTTATTCCCAAACTCGGGAAGGACGCTACTATTTCGACTAATTATAGACCCATTTCACTTTTTATATTTGGATAGAAAACTGTTCTCCTCTATCCTCACCACCCACTTAAACAGCTTCCTATCGCTCCTCATACATTCGGATCAGGTGGGGTTCATTCCAGGTATACGGGCAGCACGGTGGTTCAGTGGTTAGCACTGCAGCCTTGCAGCGCTGGAGTCCTGGGTTCGAATCCTGCCAAGGACAACGTCTGCAAGGAGTTTGTATGTTCTCCCCGTGTTTGCGTGGGTTTCCTCCCACACTCCAAAGACATACTGATAGGGAACATAGATTGTGAGCCCTAAATGGGACAGTGACTGTAAAGTGCTGTGGAATATGATGGCGCTATATAAGTAAGCATAATAAATAAATAGGTATACAGGCCTCTGATAACGTTAGAAAACTTTGCAACATTGTTCCCTGGGCCATTTGTCATCCTAAACCCATGTTCTTATTGGCTTTAGATATTGAGAAAGGCCTTTGATAGCCTGTCCTGAACCTACCTTGCCCATGTCCCGAAACTTATGGGTAGAACCAGTAAGTTCCAGAGAGCCCTTCAGGCCCTCTATTGTGACCCCACAGCTTGCTTAAAACTCCCCACAATTCCCCGATGCCTATCTATATTGGCCATGGCACCTGTCAAGGATGCCCCTTATCTCCCGCCTTGTTTACTCTGGATATTGAGCCTTTGGCTATTGCTATTCGCTCTCAACCTGACATCAAGGGTGTGCGTATTGGGGATTGTGAATACAAATGTAGTCTTTTTGCGGATGGCATGCTGCGGACATTGATCTTGCTACCGAATCTCATTAATACACTCTCTCGCTTCACCATTTATCAGGCCTCAAACTAAATACATCGAAATGTGAAATATTACACTGCATCTTCCCTCTGGCCACTGCTAAATGCTTGAATTTTGGCTTCTAGACTAGAGATAAGTATTTACCATTCTTGGGCATTAACCAATGCAACTATATAGATGCGCACTTTAAATGGAACTATGTCACGCTGATCCCAAAACTTACATGGCACTGCCCCTCCCTCTCTTGGATAGGTAGAGTCCATTCGGTTAAGATGGTTAACCTACCCCGCATTCTCTATTACTTTCGCACTCTCCCAACCCTGGTGACCTCCTTCTCCTTAGCTTCACTTTAGAAGGACATTTTTTATTTTGTATGGGCATATAAACAACCACATCTCTGTAGACACATTATGTATCTCCGTAAGAGATCAGACGGCTTGTCAATACTCCAATTTATATAAGTACTATGTTGCCGCTAGGCTCTCCCAAGTTAGTGCTGTCTATAATGAAACTGACTGCCCACAGTGGGAAAGGAATATTTTATTACAAGGTACTCCCCATCTTCCTAAGAGGCCTTTAGGACTACACAGGTCTTTCACTTTTTACATTCCCTCATCCCTCTTAGTCCGAAAATTTTTACCACATGTTTCGTACAACTATGTTTGTATAGAGCAGCTAATAAGGACGCCCTTTCTTTTATATATGGTTTATTGAACCCAACCAGGATAAGCCATGTTGATTGTAATTTTTTACCTCTTTTTTAAGGTCTGGGAGAGTTGAGTTTAGAGGTTTGGAGAGCGACCCACACTGACATATTCAAGGAAAGACCCACATTCCGACACATGGTAATATATAGCAGGAATATCTTTCTTAGAGAAATAACAGCTAAGTATCCTCCATTGAGATTGAGCACATGCCATCAGTTGGCAAAACACAGTGGAATCCTCTAAGTGGTATGGCTTTCATTGCTCCCCCTGCAACTTGGCCAGGTGCAAGTTAAGTTGCAAAAGTGCTGGATAACTGGACACACACTCTCTTATGGATAATGGATGTTGGTGTGCAAGAGAAGGAGTAGGAGAAACAGTTGCCTCTGATAACAACGACCATGTGCTAGGTATGGATGTGGCCTGCCTACAAGGAAGATCACAGAGAGAAGGAGGCGGATGGTCTTGCCCACTTTCCCTGCCAGTGCCACTGACAAGTCTAGTTTGTCAAATAAGCTGGAGCCACCAATTTCACTTTGTGACCCTGACCTGGTTGCTAGGTCCTATCTGAAAAAGAATCTTCATCGGCCATATCATTGTCTTCCCCAATATTTGTTTTTACTTGTTATGGCCATGGGATTCTTGCATACACTCATAATTTCCACCTCCAGATTTTCCCCTAGTGCCTCTACCCTAGTGCCTCTACCATAGTGCCTCTACTTTACCAGTAGTAGTAGCACTAAAAGACCTGATTATTAAACACACTGCGTCATTTAGGCTGGGTTCAGAACAGCGCTTGAAGTCCATTCAGGGATTCTGTTCCCCTCTCCGTTTGAATAATGCGGAGAGAAAAGCGATGCAAGCTCTCCGCATTTTTTGCCCTTTTTGGGCGGAAACCATGCAGACCCCATTACAGTCTATGGGGTCCGCGGGTAACCGCTTTTTTAAGCGGATTAGGTTTCCCTAATCCCAAATGCAGATGTGAACCTACCCTTAGCTTATTTGTAACTTGAGGGGGTGCAAAGGGTGCAGTTGCACCGGGCCCAGGAGCCTTAGGGGGCCCAGAGGCACTGGCATCAGTATTGAGATTGCAGCTTCCATCTGGCCCATAAGCCAAGGAGACCCACAGATTACCCAAAGCACACTAAACTTGATTAAACTCCTTAGCACTAACCACTTAACCATCACTATCAAGAATTCGCCGTAGAGATGAGGTAGGGGGGGCCCGGACAAAAGATTGCACGGGGGCCCACAAGACTTTAGTTACACCACTGAGCTGAGCCACTCAGTGAATAAAGCTTAAAGGCCTTTGCACATGACCAAGTCTGTGGAAAACAGTCTGTGGGCGGGCCGTAGTACCCAGACTGAACACTGCCGTGTGCATAGAACTCACTGCATCATAATCAGTTATGATGCAATGAGCTCCCGAATGGCCCGATCACTACAGTAACAAACTGATAGAGTTATGTCAGTTCAGTCTGGGTACTATGGCCCACAGACTGTTTTCCATGGATGGGACTAACACGTCTCATGACTAAAGACTGATGTGCGCTTTCTGACTTATTTACTAATATAAGTGAAAGGAGTCACAGTGCAACTTGGTGTTGCAAAAAAAATCAAACACTATTTTTTTTTTTTGCAAAGTGATGGTTGCAACATCCCCTAGTTTTCAATGGGACCCTATTCACTTACATAACGACACAGCAATATTTGATCATACAACAGGAGTCACAGCCAAAATTATTGTTTAGTCCTAGCCTTAATCAGTTTATATTGGTCCACATTTTGGCATGGCTAGATGAAGGGTTCTGCGTTATATACTGAATGGCATATTAATTAGATTGATGTACAATTTAGTTTAAGAAGTAGTCACCTAAAAACAAATTAGAAGTATGTTATTTGGACAAAATTTGAGTTGTTCATTGTTATACCTGAAGTGGCACTAAATACAAGCATTGGAACATCTACACTTCCTACCAATGAGTAGTTGCTATCCATCAATTGCTTTATTGACAAGCCTGTGATTGTGTGTAAATTGAAATTGTACAGGTCCTGTATTACCAGAGGTTCTTGAAACTGGAGATCTTAACTTTATATTGAATTCTTATATGCTCAATGGACTTATGCCACTTTCCACTGTGGAATTGGCTCTCATGGTTGTTGCATACATTCCTATAAAGAACGGGAGGGGTAGATGGAGCAGGTGGGAGAGTACCTGTCTCTGCTCAACTAGAGAGAACATGTTATCCTGTACTACAGTGTTACTAGGTCCTGTACCTCCATGCTTTGTAGTGCCAAATTCATTAGAGATAATGTCTTCTTAAGAAAAAACTAGTATATGCTATATATTTTCTATTATACTATGCACTCGCTTATGCACAAAATTATAAAATCAAAAACACATATACACAAACACACATTATCATGACTGTTTTGTAAAAAAAAAACAACCCACTAATGATATAAAAATAAATAACACCACATAACTATAACTTATGTATAATATACTATTTGTAATAACATTTATTGAACAACCCCTCATAACAAAGTTGTGGGACAAATAAAAAAAAATTAGGACTAATTCATACAAACAATGAGGAAGATTTACCAAGCAAAAAGCACCAGATTTCTGACATAATTTGGGCCAAAAAAACATGTTGTAATGTCTGCGCCCAATCGGACTTCTGCGCCATTCTCTGGCCACATGCTACGGTGCAGGAGGCATGTCCACGTATGATTCCCTGCTCCTGGGCCTCCTGTTGTATTCTGTTGTAGCACTGCTGAGAGTTCGTTGCAGTGTATCATTCCAGACAGTACTCTGAGTTCCCTCTGGTTTGCTAAGACTTAACGTTTGTTGCTCTTTGAGTGACAACTTGCCTTCCAACCAGGTCTGGGGCGGATTCCGGGCTTCCTATATACAGCCTATTAGTCCACTCATGGGTGCTTGCCATTAGTCTCTTAGAGCGTGCTAGCATTAAACTGTTTCTCTGATTATCTATTTTTGATCTTTGATTTTCCCTTTGACTATTCTTCTGGTTCTGATTATGTACTTCACTGCCCGACTGGTTCTGAACCTTGGCTCTCTTGATTACTTGTGCCTGTTTGTTTGTCTTGTCTGCATTTTGTATATTCACTTCTATTACAGGAAGGGACCATCGCACCGTTGTCCTCTACGGCTTAGGGTAGTTGAGGCAAGTAGGTAGGGACTGGGGGTGGGTCAAGCATTAGGACCCACTGTCTCCGTCGTTCCCCTTCCTCCCAGGTTCCAGCAGCAGCTACTGGGGAATTGCTTAACGGGCAATTCCGTAACATGTCCCTGACATTCCCTGACATGTCCCACACCACATTTATCAAGTGTTCTAGACACTTATGATATGTCTGAAAAAGGATGTGACTTTGTATAAAAGGGGCAATTAAAAAAAAAAAAAAAAAAAAAATATATATATATATATATATATATATATATATATATACATACAGTACAGACCAAAAGTTTGGACACACCTTCTCATTCCAAGAGTTTTCTGTATTTTCATGACTATAAAAATTGTAGATTCACACTGAAGGCATCGAAACTATGAATTAACACATGTGGAATTATATACTTAACAAAAAAGTATGAAACAACTGAAAATATGTCTTATATTCTACTTATATTCTAGGTTCTTCAAAGTAACCACCTTTTGCTTTGATTACTGCTTTGCACACTCTTGGCATTCTCTCTCCTTCAATAGGTAGTCACCTGAAATGGTTTTCACTTCACAGATGTGCCCTGTCAGGTTTAATAAGTGGGATTTCTTGCCTTATAAATGGGGTTGGGACCATCAGTTGCGTTGTTCAGAAGTCAGGTGGATACACAGCTGATAGTCCTACTGAATGGAGTGTTAGAATTTGTATTATGGCAAGAAAAAAGCAGCTAAGTAAAGAAAAACGAGTGGCCATCATTACTTTAAGAAATGAAGGTCAGTCAGTCGGAAAAATTGGGAAAACTTTGAAAGTGTCCCCAAGTGCAGTGGCCAAAACCATCAAGCGCTACAAAGAAACTGGCTCACATGAGGACCGCCCCAGGAAAGGAAGACCAAGAGTCACCTCTGCTGCGGAGGATAAGTTCATCTGAGTCACCAGCCTCAGAAATTGCAGGTTAACAGCAGCACAGATTAGAGACCAGGTCAATACCACACAGAGTTCTAGCAGCAGACACATCTCTACAACAACTGTTAAGAGGAGACTGTGTGCAGCAGGCCTTCATGGTAAAATAACTGCTAGGAAACCACTGCTAAGGACAGGCAACAAGCAGAAGAGACTTGTTTGGGCTAAAGAACACAAGGAATGGACATTAGACCTGTTTTCACTGCTTTGGTCTGATGAGGCCAAATTTGAGATCTTTGGTTCCAACCACTTTCTTTGTGCGACGCAGAAAAGGTGAACGAATGGACTCTACATGCCTGGTTCCCACCGTGAAGCATGGAGGAGGAGGTGTGATAGTGTGGGGGTGCTTTGCTGGTGACACTGTTGGGGATTTATTCAAAATTGAAGGAATACTGAACCAGCATGGTTACCACAGAATCTTGCAGCGGCATACTATTCCATCCGGTTTGCATTTAGTTGGACCATCATTTATTTTTCAACAGGACAATGACCCCAAACACACCTCCAGACTGTGTAAGGGCTATTTGACCAAGAAGGAGAGTGATGGGGTGCTACGCCAGATGACCTGGCCTCCACAGTCACCAGACCTGAACCCAATCGAGATGTTTTGGGGTGAGCTGGACCGCAGAGTGAAGGCAAAAGGGCCAACAAGTGCTAAGCATCTCTGGGAACTCCTTTAAGACTGTTGGAAGACCATTTCAGGTGACTAGCTCTTGAAGCTCATCAAGAGAATGCCAAGAGTGTGCAAAGCAGTAATCAAAGCAAAAGGTGGCTACTTTGAAGAACCTAGAATGTAAGACATATTCTCAGTTGTTTCACACTTTTTTGTTAAGTATATAATTCCACATGTGTTAATTCATAGTTTTGATGCCTTCAATATACAGAAAACTCTTGGAATGAGAAGGTGTGTCCAAACTTTTGGTCTGTACTGTATATATATATATATATATATATATATATTGTGAGAGTGTGAACCCAGAGGGCGCTAGTGAGCGACCCAGAGCCCGGCTTGAAAAGGTCCTCAGCCACACCCATAGGTGGGGCAGTAACTCCAGAGGGAGTGTGTGCAGCAGGAGAGCTGCTGAGGAGACCTGCAAGGAGCAGGTGTGCGGTGGAACCAGTCGGAGACAGACAGGCGGTCTGTCCCAGGAGGACTGGCTTTCCGTCCCAGGAAGACTGGCTTTCCAAAGAGGACTTTGTTTGAGCTGACTGTGAGTCAGGCTGCTTCTTGCTAAAGAGGCTAGATAGGGCTCAAGCAGTGAGGTAGTGCCATAAGTGTGGCCCAGACTGTTTGTTATTTTGTTTATGTTTCATTTTTAAGCTGAATAAAAGCCATTTACTTTGGATTAGCACCGTCTGAATGCTGCTTCTCCGGCACCCAGTACCACCTACACCACTGTCGAGTCCAGGAGGCTGCCGCCTTTGAGGCTAAATCCCCCCAAATTGTCACATATGATGCTTCGGATGCGAGCATAAAGAGATCCACGCAAGTCCTGGAAGTCAAGTGTTTGGTGACTGCAGTACTGCTAAGTGTGCATTGTGGGCTACAGCTGGAAGAAATCTGTGATTTCAACTGAGAAACCCAGGAGGGGGTGAGTGGAACTGCAAAATAGCAAATTGTGTGCAAAAACTGGTGAAAGTAAAACTCTGTAAGAGGAATCCAGGGAATGGACTTTGTGTATACTGTGGCACAGAAGTCTGTAAAGTACTTGCTGATGGCAAGAAAGTAAGCAATGTGTGTAGAAGCTGGATATTGCAAACAGTCTATGTGAAAGGCTATGGTGCCATGTTTTTATTTTCTGTGGAAGACAGAAGAAAATGCTGGTTGTTGTAGTGCCACACAAGTTAACTGTTGGTGAATACATGTGACTGCAGAAGATAGTAAAAAGTTGCTGCCGGTTGAACCCAAGGTTTCTGGTGAATATTGTGTACTCTTGTTATTAAACCATGGGCAAGAAAAAGAAAGTTTCAGCTTGTAAGAAAACAGAGAAGCTGTGCACAGGTGCATTACTGCAGCAATCTCAAGGCAGAGAGACACAAAACCCGGAACATGGCATGTGGAGTGCAAGTAAAGATAATGGGTTGCATGACGGTGACTCAGTTTTTCTGAAGCACCTCTGTTCTATGATTGAATATGTCCCTGCTGACTGTATGTCTCATACTGGAGTGCATGAAAGGGCCAAAGATGAAAATATTAGGGTGCAGCAGCTACAAGATGAGATTAAAACCATCAGGTTCAGTTATGAGAATGAAATATATGATTGGAAATGGCAACTTTTGGTATCAGAAAAAGAGAACCTTAAGTTAAAGAAAGAGCTTGACTCTATGAAGAGTTCATATCCTAGTCATTGTGAAAATGTGGTGCTGGGTTTGCCTGGAATGGACTGTGTCACTAAGAAGGAGTTTGCAGAAATGAAATGCGCTCTATCTAATAAAGTCCTACAGAGTGTGGAACAAAAGCAAGTGCTTGAGAAGTAATTGCAGGATTTAAAGGAGCAGCATGTTTAAGACTCCATTTCCAAAGAGAGTGTCATTGAAAAATTAAGAGATGACCTTGAAACTGCTAAACGTGAGAGAAGTGAATTTTTTGCAGTGTCTGTCAGAATGTCTGGATGACGAAGTCAGGAAGTGTGAAAAACTTTCGGCTGCATTAACTGACAAAGAAAATGAAATTGCATAGCTGAGGAAGCATGTGTCTGACCGAGAGAGTGATTTAGAATCTGTGGTGCAGACATTGCAGTCAGAGCAAAACTTGCATGAACTAAAGCAGGTTCTGGAACAAAAAGAAATGGAACTCAAAGCTAGAATATGTAGCCTGGAGAGGGCGCTGTCAGGATCTTGTGAAGATAATGAGAAACTGTTTTGGTGCAAGATAAAGACAAAGAATTGATGGAGATGTCGTCTGTCCATGCTCAGAATTTACAAACCTTACAGGAGAATCACAAAGAAGTTGAGAAAAACCTGGAATTTGTGCAGATATTGTATGAGGACAAAACTATGCTTATGACAAGCTGGAAAAGGCCAAGAGAGAATTGGACTTCCAGATAGAAGACATGAGGATTCAGTCTGAGGAAAACCTGTCTAATTTATCTGCTGAGATTGTAGATCTAAAAATACTTGCTGCTCAACTAAAGCTGCAAGTAGACAAACGGGAGGAAGTTGTACGCATCAAAGAACAGCTGGAGTTTCAGATGGATCAAGTGAAGCGCGAGTCAGAAATAAAGTTGGAAGAGCACACTTTTCAGATAGAACAGTTAAAAACCGAAGTTGAATCTAAAAGAGAAGAATTGGATCGATTGCAGCAGTCTCTATCCAATACTGAACAGTCGGCATCTGCACTATCTTCAAAGCTGGCAGCACTAGAAGCTGAGAAGAGAGTCTGTATTCAACCAAGAGCAAGATAAGAGAGCTACTGAGATACGGGACTTGAATGATAGACTTGACAAAAAGTCTGCAGATGAGCAGAAGCTTTATCAGAAGATGTTGGAGGGTCAGTTCAACATAATTCAGGGAACAGTGGGGGAAGCAGAAAATATCATCCAGGATGCAGTTGCTAAACTGGATGATCCTCTACATATCCGCTGCACTAGTTCACCAGATTACCGGGTAAACCGAGCAAAAATTGCTATAGACTCATTAACATCCCTCTCGAATGGGCACTCCAAATACATGCAGAATATGACAGATGCCTCTGACTTAGTTGGAGCACTGGCATAGTTTGCACACTTAACAGCAGATACAATTGTAAATGGCAGTGCAACGTCTCACTTGGCACCACCAGGCCATGGAGATTGTCTTATAGATAACTGTAGGCAATGTGGAAGCCAGAGTTTACGGTATCTGAATGAGCTGAAGGATAAGCAGTCTTTGATGGATGCTGACCTGACAAATGTTAGAAGAACACTGCAGAATATCCTAGAATTAGGAGACATAGTGGATAAAGAGATGGCATCAACATCTGCTGCCATAGAAGATGCAGTGCGAAAGATTGAGGAAGATCTGCAAGTTGCAATAGTAAAAACTGAGATAGAGGCTGTGCAGAAAAATGTGGCGATGAAGAAAGTTCTGGAGCTAGAATCAGAGATTTGTGCACTACAGAAGGCATTAGAATTGGAGAAAGCTGCCAGCATAGAGGCAGAGAAAGCAGAGCCATTAAGGCAGCCAGAACCGGTAACCAAAAAGCATCTGGGTACTGACAGTAAAAACTGTGATGTTGGAAACTTGGTATCCCAGTCCTCCAATGTTAGCACAGAGAATGAAAATAACTTGGAGAATGTTGAGATGACGATATCACCAGCTCCTGTACTGTCAGAAATGGATTTACACAAAAATTCTTGCAATCTATCACAGTACCACAACATGCCTCCAGGAAGTTATGCGTATGAGAAAGAGGAGGTAAGACTAGAGTATGGAAGTGGTTCTCCGGCTGCCGTACAGATGTGGAAGTATTATAAAGAAACCATTCCAATATATGATGTGGCAGTTGTTAAAGACATACCAGAAATGTAGTTCAGCATGAGCTATTTTGTGAGGGTGTACTGTATGGCCCTTGTGCAGAAAGAGAAGATATTGCGGTACAGAGCTTGTGTATCTCAAACAAAGAGGAGAGCAAGCAGCCTATGTCTCCTAAGCTTCTAAGCCTTGATGGTGATGGCAAAGTTTGCTTTGAGATGAAGGTTACGGAAAAAGTGCCCGTGAAACAGTTATACTCTAAAGACATTGATGTGCATGAAGTACGTGTTAGTTGGTCTCTGAGCTCCTGTGGATTCATGATAGGTGAAGATGAAGATTCTTACGACTATTTACTAAAGGGATCAAAGTCATGCAATGGGATGGCTGAAGACTATGGCGAGAAATGTGATGAAAATGATGTGATCCCCTGTATGGCGAATTGTGAAGGTAATGAAGGAGAACTTGCCTTTGCACAGAATAGCCAGGATCTTGGCGTAGCATTTAAAGTGCTGAAAAAACGGAAATCTCGACTGAGCGGAATTTGGAAGAAGAGACCACCAGATTGGGACATCTGGAGAGACACTGGACAAGTGTACAGGATTGAAGAGGGACATCGACATACTATGTCTTGTCCCATTGTAGCTCACTCCATGGGTAGTGAGCTGAGGGGGAGGGTATGTTAGAGTGTGAACCCAGAGGGCGCTATTGAGCAACCCAGGGCCAGGCCTGAAAAGGCCCTCAGCCACACCTTTGGGTGGGGTGTAACTCCAGAGGGCTGGGGGAAACCTGCAGGAAGCAGGAAGTCGTGGACCCAGTCAAAGATAGACAAGGCGGTCTG
Source organism: Leptodactylus fallax (assembly GCA_947044405.1). NCBI lineage: Eukaryota > Metazoa > Chordata > Amphibia > Anura > Leptodactylidae > Leptodactylus > Leptodactylus fallax. The sequence goes on from CAMRHE010000226.1 coordinate 3,118,762, forward strand.
TTCCCACAGGGATGGGGTCCTGAGAGGACTTACTGAGCCAGGCTGCTTGTTGCCCCAGAGATCAGTCAGGGAGCAAGCCGTGAGTTAGGGCCTGTGTGTGGCCTAGGTCATTTGTTATTTTGTGTATGTTTCCTAAGCTGAATAAAAGCCATTTTGTTTTGAATTGGCACCGTCTGAATGCTGTCTCTCCGGCGCCTAGTACCACAACCACTGCTGTCGGGTCCAGGAGTCTGCCGCCATTGAGATTAATCCCCCCAAATTGTCACAATATATATATATATATATATATATATATATATATATATATAAAAAATTTTGTCCACGTGTGTGTATATATATATATATATATATATATATATATATATATACACACACGTGGACAAAATTTTTGGTACCCCTCGTTTAATGAAAGAAAAACGCACAATGGTCACATAAATAACTTGAATCTGACAAAAGTAATAATATATAAAAATTCTATGAAAATGAACAAATGAAAGTCAGACATAGCTTTTCAACCTTGCTTCAACAGAATTTTTAAAAAAAGTAAACTCATGAAACAGGCCTGGACAGAAATGATGGTACCCTTATATTTTGTTGCACAACCTTTTGAGGCAATCACTGCAATCAAATGATTCCTGTAACTGTCAATGAGACTTCTGCACCTCTCAACAGGTATTTTGGCCCACTCCTCATGAGCAAACTGCTCCAGTTGTCTTGGGTTTGAAGAGTGCCTTTTCCAGACGGCATGTTTTAGCTCCTTCCAAAGAGCCTCAATAGGATTTAGGTCAGGGCTCATAGAAGGCCACTTCAGAATAGTCCAATATTTTCCTCTTTGCCATTCTTGGGTGTTTTTAGCTGTGTGTTTTGGGTCATTATCCTGTTGCAAGACCCATGACCTGCGACTGAGACCAAGCTTTCTGACACTGGGCAGCACATTTCTCTCTAGAATCCCTTGATAGTCTTGGGATTTCATTGTACCCTGCACAGATTCAAGACACCCTGTGCCAGATGCAGCAAAGCAGCCCCAGAACATAACAGAGCCTCCTCCATGTTTCACAGTAGGGACAGTGTTCTTTTCAAGATATGCTTCATTTTTCCGTCTGTGAACATAGAGCTGATGTGCCTTGCCAAAAAATTCGATTTTTGTCTCATCTGTCCATAGGACATTCTCTCAGAAGCTTTGTGGCTTGTCAACATGTAGTTTGGCAAATTACTTTTGTCAGATTCAAGTTATTTCTGTGACCATTGTAGGTTTTTCTTTCATTAAACGAGGGGTACCAACAATTTTGTCCACGTGTGTATATACTAAAGTAGTTGAAGGAAAACATAACAGCATTTAACATAAGGGGGTGGGGTGGGGAACAATTAGACACATTTACTAAATATAAACGAATGACATTAATCCATGCTGACAAGAGAAATTGGGTACAGCTAGTAAAGTAATCCAAGTTGTCTGGTATAGTTTACCTATGAAAATGTTATGCTGCAAAAAGCGTGTCTGTTTGTTATCAATATGCTGTTAATGTTAAGTGCTATTTTTAATACAACTAATTTAAAAGAAAGAAAAGGAACTGAAATGTAGGGGCTTTGATTATTTACATGTTCTTCATTATGGTCAGAGGACAACCGTTTTCAAGGGCAATCTGCTCAAAGCTTAGCTACACAGCAGTGTGCCCATTCCCCAAGACATTCTGTGGGTTGAGTTACCATTAGATCTGTCACTGAGAGGTCACTGACACCCATCACACAGAAGGTACAATCAATCAATATTTGTTCTATTAATAAAGAACACTGAGAAATTTTGACATGTAGTTTTTAAACATCCGCTGAACATAGATCTCAACATAAGTCATTGAGCTAATTATTTACAATATATATTAAAAAATAAAATAAAAGAGCTTACTAGAACTGGTGAGACTACACTACTATGCAGAGTAGGTACTGTAACTGTACAAATCCTTAAAAACAGACAGTTATATTTAATCAATGTAGTTATGTATAGCTTAAAGACAATTCTTTACATTAAATTTTCTTCACATTAAAATAAGGATCATAGGAATTTGTAAAGTAATATATATAGCCAATTGCTTTATAATGACAATGACATGGGCAGAAGAAACAAGAAGGAATAACACACAATATGAGCCCTATAAACATAAAATAATCAGATGGAGTATGTAGACAGAAAGGTAAATACAAAGTAATTATTTTATAATAACCAAATGCTCTATAGTTAGAAGTCTAATGCTATCAAGTTAGTCTATTAGAGAGGTCTTACCTGCACAACTGGATAAGGATATTCCATGCAGTATACACCAAACATGCTTCTGTCAGAGCCCACTCTGTGAGCAACAATCCTTGCTGTGGAGTCCACTTTTGCAGATAGACAGGATAACTAGTTAGTAGAAAGATATGCTACAAAGCAATATGAAAAAGGTAAAAGTTGGGGACATGTGGGTAACAGAAATAAGTAGGAGATCTGATATTTCACTAGAAGTGACAATGTCTGCTAGGAGAAACTCGGGGTGTAAGAGAGAGCGAGAGAGGAAGATGAGTTTAGTCTGGATTTGTGTATATGCATGGGACAGCTGTGCTGAGAGAGGAGGGGTTTAGAGTGGTTAGTGGGGGAGGTAATGAAGACAGGTGGCTTGATCAGAGAAACCCCTTCAAATGCATATGCCTGAAAGGGACAAGGAGGGAAAGAAAAAGAGGAGGAGAAGAGGTGGAGAAGTACTGGAGATTTGCTATTTGCAGTGTGAGATCTCATGTACAGCTTGCAACTTATACAATCACTACTCCTTTCTGAATTATTTTTCATACTAACTTGGGACACCTGCCCCCACCTCTTCACAGCTGCTCAGGCCTATGGGGATACAAAGGGGGAAGAAATACTGCTGGCTCTCCCTTCCCCCTGTCAGCTGTTTCAGTCAAACTTGCATGGATTAAGCCTGACCAGGCCACTATATGGGAAGGGTAGTGGAAGGAATCTGCTTGATAGACAGCTGCAGGTGAGCTATTAACTAATTGTAGAGAACATAAACAAGTCTTTGTTTCCTTGTTCTGCTGGTTATTTTGAATCACTTTTAGAAAATTAAAACAAAGGACTGAAACTTCTATAAGACTTGAATAACATGTGCAGTTTTTAATTTAGTTTATTTAATTTAGGAAAAGGGAAAGTACAGTGCCTTGCGAAAATATTCGGCCCCCTTGAACTTTTCAACCTTTTGCCACATTCAGGCTTCAAACATAAGGATATAAAATTTAAATTTTTTGGTGAAGAATCAACAACAAGTGGGACACAATCGTGAAGTGGAACGAAATTTATTGGTTATTTTAAACTTTTGTAAAAAAATAAAAAACTGAAAAGTGGGGAGTGCAATATTATTCGGCCCCCTTAAGTTAATACTTTGTAGCGCCACCTTTTGCTGCGATTACAGCTGCAAGTCGCTTGGGGTATGTCTCTATCAGTTTTGCACATCGAGAGACTGAAATTCTTGCCCATTCTTCCTTGGAAAACAGCTCGAGCTCAGTGAGGTTGGATGGAGAGCATTTGTGAACAGCAGTTTTCAGCTCTTTCCACAGATTCTCGATTGGATTCAGGTCTGGACTTTGACTTGGCCATTCTAACACCTGGATACGTTTATTTGTGAACCATTCCATTGTAGATTTTGCTTTATGTTTGGGATCATTGTCTTGTTGGAAGATAAATCTCCGTCCCAGTCTCAGGTCTTTTGCAGACTCCAACTGGTTTTCTTCCAGAATGGTCCTGCATTTGGCTCCATCCATCTTACCATCAATTTTAACCATCTTCCCTGTCCCTGCTGAAGAAATGTTTGACAGTGGGGATGGTGTGTTCAGGGTAATGAGCTGTGTTGCTTTTACGCCAAACATATCTTTTTGTATTGTGGTCAAAAAGTTCGATTTTGGTTTCATCTGACCAGAGCACCTTCTTCCACATGTTTGGTGTGTCTCCCAGGTGGCTTGTGGCAAACTTTAAACGAGACTTTTTATGGATATCTTTGAGAAATGGCTTTCTTCTTGCCACTCTTGCATAAAGGCCAGATTTGTGCAGTGTACGACTGATTGTTGTCCTATGGACAGACTCTCCCACCTCAGCTGTAGATCTCTGCAGTTCATCCAGAGTGATCATAGGCCTCTTGGCTGCATCTCTGATCAGTCTTCTCCTTGTTTGAGATGAAAGTTTAGAGGGACGGCCGGGTCTTGGTAGATTTGCAGTGGTCTGATACTCCTTACATTTCAATATGATCGCTTGCACAGTGCCCCTTGGGATGTTTAAAGTTTGGGAAATCTTTCTGTATCCAAATCCCGCTTTAAACTTCTCCACAACAGTATCATGGACCTGCCTGGTGTGTTCCTTGGTCTTCATGATGCTCTCTGCGCTTTAAAACAGAACCCTGAGACTATCACAGAGCAGGTGCATTTATACGGAGACTTGATTACACACAGGTGGATTATATTTATCATCATCAGTCATTTAGGACAACATTGGATCATTCAGAGATCCTCCTGAACTTCTGGAGTGAGTTTGCTGCACTGAAAGTTAAGGGGCCGAATAATATTGCACGCCCCACTTTTCAGTTTTTTATTTTTCACAAAAGTTTAAAATAACCAATAAATTTCGTTCCACTTCACAATTGTGTCCCACTTGTTGTTGATTCTTCACCAAAAACTTAAAATTTTATATCCTTATGTTTGAAGCCTGAAATGTGGCAAAAGGTTGAAACGTTCAAGGGGGCTGAATACGTTCACAAGGCACTGTACATACAGAAAATCTTAGAAAAGAATAGGACACTTCCTGTCCATTACTGACTACATTTATTAAATTGATGATTACATTGCTGCAAAAGCTGTATGTGAAATTCCAGCTTACAGCTATGACTGAGCTGTAACTATACAAGGGTACAGTTTATTCAAAAAAGACTGGATAGATGAGAGGGAAAGGGGTTTGCTTAAATATAAAATACTGCCTAAAGCTCCTACTACGGGATGACAGTTGTGAGGAAAATTAACATATAGAGTTCCTATGGCTGAAAATAATGGGAGGGAAAAATAAAATACTAATAAATTATGGGGAATTTCAACTACCCCGATATAAACAGAAACCTGCAGGCTCATCAAAAGGAACAGGTTTTTGGCAAATAAAGAAAATTATCTTTCCCAACTAGTACACGGCCCAACATGAGAACTTGGGTACTTTAAGACCTAATTTTAACAAACAGACCTGACAGAATATCAAAAGTGCAGGATGGGGAAACCTCGGCAATAGTGACCACAACATACATTTTCAAGTATCCTTTAATAAGATGTTTAATACAGGAGTGTACAAAACACTACATTCCAGGAAGGCCAATTTTCATCAAGTGATAACCTTATGCCCATAAACTTGGACAGTGTCCTTTAAGAACTAAAATACACAGGCTAAATGGGACATTTTAGAAGCATTTTAAATATGTCTTGTGACCTGTGAAAGATATATACAACGTATGGGAAAAACATGTGTGGAATACAAGAAAACCACTGTGGTTAACCCCTTAAGGACACAGCCCAAAAGTCACTTTATATGGCAATAACTTTGAGATGCTTTAACTTACACAAGTGATTTTGAGATAGTTTTTCGTGACACATTGTACTTCATGTTAGTGGTAAACACTAATCAATATTTTTATATTTATTTATAAAAAAAATAGGAAATTTGAAGCAAATTTGGAAATTTCAAAATGTGAAATGCTCTGCTTTTCAGACAGATAGTCATACCACCCAAATACATTAATAAATATTATCTACTATATCTCTGCTTTATATTGGCATCATCTTTTAATCGGCCTTTAATTTATTTTGGACATTATAAAGCTTACAAGTGTAACAGCAATTTTCCAGATTTACAAGAAAATTTCCCAAACTAAATTTTTAGGGACCACTTCAGTTCTGAAGGGGATTATAAAGGTCTATATATTAGAAACCCCCATAAATCACCCCATTTTCAAAACTGCACCCCTCAAATAATTCAAAACAGCATTTGGGAAGTTTGTTAACCCTTTAAGCATTTCACAAGAATTAAAACGATATCGAGGTGAAATTTAGACATTTCATTTTTTTCCACTAATCCCTTCATTTAGCCCTAAAATGAACACATTCACAAAGGCTTAAAGGAGAAAATACATCTCACCATTTGTTATGCAATTTCTCCAGAGCACAGAAATACCACACATGTGGGTGTAAACTGATGTTTGGGCATACGGCAGTGCACGGAAGGGAAAGAGCGACACTAGGCGTTTGAAAAGCAGATTTTGCTGGAATAGTTTTCAGGTGCCATGTCTCATTTGCAGAACCCCTAGAGTACCAAAACAATGGAAACCCCCTAAAAGTGATCCCATTTTGGAAACTACACCCCTCACAGAATTCATCAAGGGGTATAGTGAGCATTTTGACCCCACAGCTGTTTCACAGATTTTACTAAAACGTCACTTTATTTCCAAAGTTTTCATTTTCACAAGGGGTTAAAGGAGAAAAAGCACCTCACAGTTTGTTAAACAATTGCTCCTGAACACGGCAATACCCAATATGTGGCTGTAATCTTCTGTATGGGTACATGGGGGGGCTCGGAATGGAAAGAGCGCTATTTTGCTTTTGGAGAGCAGATTTTGCTGAAATGCCCCCAAAGTACCAATACAGTGGAAACCCCATAAAAGTGACCACATATTGGAAACTACACCCCTCACAGAATATGTCAAGGGGTATAGTGAGCATTTTGACCCTACAGCTGTTTCACATGTTTTTATTAACATTGGGGCATGAAAATGAAAAATTACTTTTTTTCCAATATAGAACCATATTTTAAATTTTTGCAAGCGGTTAAAGAAGAAAAAACACCCCAGTTTGTTACACATTTTCAACTGAACACAGAAATGCCCCATATGTGATTGTAATCTGCTGTATGGGAACATGGCAGGGATCAGAATGGAAGTAGCGCTATTTGGGTTTTGGAGGGCAGATGTGGCTGGAATAGTTTTCAGGTGGCATGTTGCATTTGCAGAGCCCCTAAAGTGCCAATACAATTGAAACCCCTCAAAAGTGACCCCATTTTAGAAACTGCACCCCTCAAGGAATGTATCAAGGGGTATTATCATTTTGAGCCTAAAAATGCTTCCCAAAAATTAATGTACAAAGTGAAAATTGAAGTTTTTGAAGAAATATCAAATTTCAGTGCCTAATACGTTGTGGCCACATTGTGGCATCAGAGACATGCACTCCTAAAACTAGTGGACTATCCCGGGGACAAAAAAATTATATATATATGGGTGTAAACTGCTGCTTGGGCACACAGCAGGGCTCAGAAGGGAAGGAGCACTGCGTTTTTTTTAGCTTTTGGAATATAGATTAGATATATATTAGAATATAGATAGACTTTCTGGACGCCATGTTTTTGCAGAGCCCTGGAGGTGCCAGTAAACTGGAATTCCCCAAGAAGTGATCCCATTTTGTAGGGGCAATATTAGGGTCTCTGCAAATGTGACATGGCGTCCAAAAACCAACAATCTAAATCTGTGATCCAAAAGCAAGTAGAGTTCCTTCACTTCGGCGCTCTGCTGTGTGCCCAAATGGCAGTTTATGTCCACGTGTATGACACTGGTGTACCCAGGATAACGTACTTAGCAATGCCATATGTGGGTATAAACTGCTGTTTGGGCACAGCTGGACACAGAATGGAAGGAGCGCTATTTTGGTTTTTGGAGCACAGTTTGGTTTTTGGACACCATGCCACATTTGCAGAGCCCAGGAATTGCGAGGAAAGTGGAATCTGCAGACATGTCACCACATTTTGGAAACTACATCCTTTAAGGGATTTATCAAGTGGTGTAACGAGCATTATTTTTTTTATTCCAATAGTTTTTTATTGAAATTTTTAACAAATACAATACAAGTTAGAAACACATTGAGGAAACAAGGGCACAGTTATGACCTCATATACATCATAGTCGCAGTACAATACAATATACTCAGATGAGGTACATCCATGAATAGAATATATACAATGACAATGCATAGTACGAACAAGTAAATCTTATCAAACGTACGGTAAACCCAACATGTTGAGGCTATAGGGGACGACAGTCAGTTTTTGCCATAAGACGGAGAAGATGGGGAACAGGCTAGAGGAGGATAAGGAATAAAGCGAAGGGCAAAACAACAAAAGAACAGAAAACACAAACCATAGTCTAGGCCTAGAGAATGAATACAGTCGGATCGTATCGTATCCCCCCACTCACAGAGTAGTTGGTTCGCCCCTTACAAAAAGGGGGGGGACCCATCAGCTACCAGATATCAATTTTCCAATTTCTTAAATAAATGGTATATAGGTGTTACAGGAATAACAAATCATATCAGCCCCCAGAGGCTATAAATAAAGTAGGATGAAATACCCTAGTGAAAGGGAAGGCCTCGTTGTATAGTCCGTCAATGATTGTACGGTGGAGGGAATGCCTCTGCCCATGACTCCCAGTGCGTCCTGAATCTATCCAGGCCCCCTCCATTACATGCACAAATGCGCTCGTATTGATAGTTCAAGGACACCACTGAAATTAACTCTGTCAAGGCCGGGCATGCAGTAGACTTCCATCTTCTCGCAACAAGTAGGCGGGCAGTCCCTAGCACCTGACAAACGACTGTTCTATGTCTACCAGGTATCATGTGAATACCTAGCAGGAGGAGTGCCAGTTCAGGTGTATACCCCACCCCACCACCACACAGGCCATTAACCAAGGAAAACACAGAAACCCAAAAGGGCTGAATGAGTGGGCAGTGCCAGAACACATGGAATAAAGAGCCGGTCTCCCCGCATCCCCTCCAACAAAGAGGTGAACACGATGGGTAGAACTTAGCTATACGTAAAGGAGGGTAATACCAGCGTAATAGTAATTTGCTATATTGCTCCCAATGTGAGGCACATACTGTGGATCGCTTAGCCCATCTGATCGCCTCTCGCCAGTGACCAACCTCAAATCTGCTACCTATGTCCTCCTCCCAAAGGATCATGTGTTTAGTCTTGTGGAAAGTGCAATCCATATTCAAAATTTGATACAGGGTTTTAGTTTTATAAGCCGCTGTGGAAGCCTGCGGGTGTAAGAGGTCGGTGGCCGACTGTGGCAGGCGTACCTGAGTTGATGTCGTGTCAGACAAGTAGGAAGTCAATCTGGTATATGTGTACGCTTCCCTTACGGGCAGATCAAATGTCTCTTTCAACACGGGGAAGGGCGCCCTAGTGCCACCCCTATACAGGTCAGAGACATACTTTACCCCACACCTGCACTACACGTCTAGGGATAAATGTGGTATCTCGTGGGGGAGCGTCGTAATGGGAAGATTCAGTGCTACCGTAGGGGCATCCCCATCCTGCAGAGTACACAATGCATGCCATGCCCCAATCGTAGCCTGTACAGCTGGTGAAGCAGATATGGAAGATCCACTCCTGGGGCCTGACGCTAAAAGGTAACCCTCCCAGTCAGAAGTCTGAACCATTTGAGCCTCCATAGCTGGCCACAGTTTGTCATGGTTCGTTGTAAACCAGAACTGGAGTTGGCCTAAAACTATGGCTAAATAATAGTGATACAAGTTTGGTACACCCATACCCCCATTGTCTCTTGATTTAAACGTTGTATGGAGTGCTATTCTGGGTTTGCCCCCATTCCATATAAAGGACATCATTTGTTTTTGGAAACTCAGGAAGGTGGACTTTGGTATCGGTATCACTAGTGTTCTGAAGTAATAAAGTATCCTGGGAAGGATCAGCATTTTATATAGCACTATTCTTCCCATCCAGCTATGCTCAAATTTAGTTAACCCATCAAGCTCCTTCTGGAGGATAGCCAGCAGGCCTGGAAAGTTGGCCTTAACTAAATCCTTTGTGTTTGGAGTGAGCTGTATCCCTAGATAAGGTATAGCGTGCGAGCACCATTGATAGGGCGATGTGTTTTTGATGTGGCATATATTGTTTGGAGACATACTAATTCCTAAAATCTGGGACTTGGATTCATTAACTTTATAATATGATAACTCTCTGAAATCTTTCAGAATTTGAGATACAGTACAGAGCATATTATTAGAGTAGGTGAGGGACAGAATCACATCATCCGCGAATAGGTTAATTCTGTGGTCTGTCCGGTCTAACTTGATACCAGACAGATCCGGATGTGTCCTGATCCTTTCGGCCAAAGGTTCCATCACCAATGAAAATATCAAAGGGGACAATGGGCACCCCTGTCTCGTGCCATCAGTAATGTCGAAGGGGCGGGACAGGACCCCATTCACCAGCACCCGAGCGGATGGGCTAGAGTAGAGAGCAGAGATTGCAGTAGCATTAGGACCAGAAAAACCAAATTTATGGAGAACCTCGAAAAGATACCCCCAATGTACCCTATCAAACGCCTTCTCCGCATCCAGGGACAGGAGCAGAGAAGGCGTCCGTCGAGCCTGGGCCGCGGCAATCAGCGCGATCACACGCCTCGTGCCATCCGGTGCCTGTCTTCCCTTAGTGAATCCAACCTGGTCTCCTCCTATCAGTGTGGGCATGACATCAAGAAGCCTGTTCGCAAGTACCTTCGCAAACAACTTAACGTCCGCATTCAATAATGATATGGGCCTGTAGTTAGAGGGTCGGGAGGGGTCCTTGCCTGGTTTGGGTAATGTCACAATCGTTGCGGATAGCATCTCACGGGGAAAGGTACCTGTCACCATTGCTAAATTAAACACCTCGGTAAGGTGGGCAAGGATAAGTGGCTTGAACAGCTTGTAGTATTCCCCAGAGAACCCATCCGGGCCGGGAGATTTATTAAGCTTTAAACCATCAATCGCCCTAGCCACTTCCTGAGTGGAAATAGAAGCATTTAAAGACTGCAGCTGTGCAGGTGCAACAGAGGGAAGGTGCAAAGAGCACAGGAATCGGTTAACATCTATCATGGAAGGCTGCGTGGTGTCCGGGTCATCCTTCAAGTTATACAGGTCCTGATAATATTTACTAAATTCATCAGCAATTTGTTGGGGGTGGAAGACTTTGTCTGTGGTCGCTTTAGACACAAGAAATGTAATTTTAGATTTAATCCTTGCTGCCTTAACTCTCTGTGCCATTAGCTTGCTGGCTTTATTGTACGACCGGTAATAGGATGCTTTCACACGTTTAGTGTGTTTTTCAAAATCCATCAGTAAATGGGCGCTCAAGTCATCCCTGGCCTTCCGCAGAGCATTCGACAGGGTAGGGTTAGGGTCAACTTTGTGCTTCTGCTCTAGAGAAGCAATAGAAGCAAGTAGCTCCCTCATCGTTTTCAGTCGAGTGCGCTTAAAGCGCGCAGCCTGCTGAATCATTAGACCCCTGACAAATGCTTTATGCGAATTCCAGAGGCAAAACTTATCCTCTACCGAGGGGGAATTAATGTCAAAGAATTCGGCAATGTCAGTATGCAATTTCTCGGTTACCGATGACATATGACATATGTATTGTTTCGCCATGACACGGGGGGAGCCACTGTGCCCGCTAAGTGGATACTAAGTATGATAGGCGCATGGTCCGACCACGTGATATTTCCTATTTCACAACTTTGCACTCTAAGTAGCATATCACTCTGGGCTAGGAACATGTCTATTCTGGAGTAGGATTGGTGACGAGCAGAGTAGTACGTATAATCTTTCTCAGAGGAATGAAAGCACCGCCAAACATCGTGAAGTTCCGCCTGCCGGAGCCAAGGGCCTAATTGTTGAGGTGGATGCTTGCCGCGATAGGTGGAGTCAGCAGCAGCGTCATGCACAATATTGAAATCCCCGCACAATAGAACCTGGCCCTGAGCCTGCTTCCTACACTTCTTCATTACTGAATTTAAAAAGGAAATCTGAGACGCATTAGGACAATATGCGTTTACAATAGTGATGGGGCAGTTGTCAAGCAGACAGGTGAGCGCTACATAGCGGCCCTTGGGATCTGAACTGACATGTATTAACTGAAATGACACTGTATGTTTTACCGCTATGAGGACACCTGCAACCTTCTTGGTGGCATTGGAACAAAAGATATGAGGGAACAATTTGTGAGAGAGCTTTGGTGGATGAGAGTCACAGAAATGCGTCTCCTGTATGCAAATTACATCTGCTGCAGATCTGAGAGCCTCTTTCCACAACAGTGAACGCTTAAAGGGACTATTTAGTCCCCTCACATTAAGTGACAGTAATTTAACACCCATTAATATTATCAAGAATTAGTAATACAGACTGGTAGTATAGAGGGTCGGACAAGAGGATAACGCTAAAATGACATCTCTCAGGCCTAGAGAAGAACAATTCGGTATTGTCATTAGTCAACACATAACTAGTTAACAGTAAGGGGAGAGAAAATAATGTTACACAACCGAGCAGTGTAATACTGCGCAAACTTGGGAGGAAGTTTGCCATAAAAAGGGAGGTACAAAACACACCACAGGTGACTCACAGTACGTCCATAATGAGCTGTTCACTCGGCGCAGGTGGTAGACTTCCATGGAGGGTCCAACTTATGGGACTCGGGCCTTGAAGGTTTTCGGGACATTAGGCGCAGGTGGCGGCAGGTTCCATTGGTGGAGCAGGTTACTCCCGGAGTCAAAGGAGTTAAAGGTAGAAGTCATTCCATTCCTGTTAACGATGACTTTATATCTGTCTGGGAGGATGCTTCTGCAGGAGGATCCTCAGGATGGCTGACAAGGGCTAAAGTGGATGAGGATGGGGGTTGTAGTCCCCTCTATGAAGCCTGCTGCTGGCCCTCTAAAGCTTTTACCTGGCTGACCTGGGAGCCAGGACTGACACCAGAGGCCTCCAGGCATAATTGCTGCTCACCTGGAGTGCCGTTGCGATCCGCGCCCGAGCGGCCCGCCGCCCGCGGCAGCGGGTGCAGAGAGGAACCGCCGGCGCCATCTTGGGCCGAGTCTGCTGCGGCGAAGAAGTCGGTCAGCCGCTTCGGGGGGCCTTTTTTCCCCCGTTTCGCCATATTGCCGCAGTCCTGGGGAGCAGAGGACCCTTCCGCGCCCTGGATTCCGTGCGTCGCCGGTGCCGGTTAGCCGCTACGAGCCGCTGGACTACTGTGAGGCCTCGGAGCTTCAAAGAACAGCGGCCATCTCAGTCGGCTCCAAGCCACGCCCCCGTAACGAGCATTATTAACCCTTAAGTGTTGCACTCTATTAATTTCCAGAAATTGATAATGAAAAGGTAAAAATGAAATTTTTCCATAGATATGCCATTTCAGTGCCCAATATGTTGTGCCCAGCTTATGTCTGCACAGACACACACACCAAAAACTGTTAAGCGGGTATCCCAGGCACAACAGTTTTTGAGGCATTAGTCTCTAATACAAGCTGGGCACAACATATTACGCAATGAAATGACGTATTCCTGGAAAAATTGTCATTTTCACCTTTCACCATCAGCTGCGTATTACTTTATGGATAATAAATTGTAGCAACACTTGGGGGTTAAAAATGCTCACTGTACCCCAGGATAAAATCCTTCAGTGGTGTAGTTTCCAAAATGGGGTCACGTGTCAGGGGATTACATTTTACTGGCATATCAGCTCTGCAAAAGTGCAATGGCGTCCAAAAACCAAACCATCCAAGTCTGTGCTCCAAAAACCAAATAGCGCTCCTTCCCTTTTGTGCCCGGCTGTGCCCAAACAGCAGTTTATACCCACATATGTCAATAAGTACATTACCCTGGGTGCACCAGTGTCATACACGTGGGCATAAACTGCAGTTTTTGCACACAGCGGGGCACAGAAGGGAAGGAGCGCTATGTGGCTTTTGGAGTGCAGATTCAGATGTTTGGTATCTGGACGCCATGTCATGTTTGCAGAGCCTGTAAGGTACCATAAAAGTGGATTCCCCAAAAGAGTGACCACATTTTGAAAAGTGCACCCCTTAAAGAATTTATCAAGGGGTGTAGTGAGACTTAGTATCCCAGACGTGAATATACAGGGGATGGGGAAAAGTGAATAGGTAAGCAGTGCAGAGTACATTGGGAACACCAAATTCCCTACTATTTCCCCAGTAGTTTCTATTATTGGGGGGTCACTCTGGAGGTCACTTCTGGTTTATTTTCCCTCGTAAACTCTAAATCTGGGGTATATCCTAATATATGCTCGCACAGATTATACATTTCCTTCCTGCCGCAGTCAGTTATGTTCTAATGATTTGGCGATTTTTGGGGTTTTTGTCTTCATATTGTACAAACTATATTTTCTTTATTTTTCTGGTGATGTAGCCATATGAGAGCTTGTTGTTTGCAGTATGAGATGTATTTTGTAATGACATTATCTTTGGGCGCCTAGAACTTATTGAATACATTTTATTAACTCTTTCACACCCTTAAGGTTTGGTGGGGATCGTGAAAAGTACCGCAGATTTATTAATCAATGCAAGTTGTATTTTGGTGCACACCCTCCTCACTTCCCCACTGACAGATCTAAGGTGATGTGTATTATTATGCTTCTGACACATAAGGCCGTAGCCTGGGCTAATCCCCTTATTGAGACCGATGATGCACGTCTTCATGATTTTGAGGCCTTCCTTGTATCTATGAGCCAAGTTTTTGATGATCCTAACCGATGTGCAACAGCAGAAGCAACATTATTGGCGCTAAGTCAGGACAAATGCTCGGTAGCCGAATATGCCACAAAATTCAGAAGGTGGGTCATTGACACTGAATGGAATAATGCTGCAAAGTTAACATTTTTTAAGAATGGACTATCTAATGCACTTAAAGATGAATTAGCATGTACTGATGCTCCCACAAATTTTGATGATTTTGTACATCGTATTGGTACTGATACTCGACTGTCTGAGCGTAGGCAAGAAAAGTGGAATTCTACCTGTCTCCGTAATAATCGGTATTTATCTTTTACACTCTCCACCCCCAGAGACTTTGAAATGATGAAATACTCTGAAGCTGATGCTGAACCTATGCAAATTGACAGCATACAAAAACATGAAAGTGCCGATAGAAGGGAATGCTTTTATTGTGGTAAATCTGATCACTTTCTCATTAATTGTCCAAGTCGTCGACAGAAGTTGGTGGCGGTTATAGCGGATCCTGATCTATCTGAGGATAAATCTTCTGAACCAGTGCCAACAGTGAATGCAGTCATCCGTTCAATCTCTTCAATAGCACTTAACATTAAGAAAGGAGTCTCATTGCTTCATTACCATCAAGTTTCGCACTGGTGCACAGCGGATATCTACCTGGATATCTACCCCTTTGCAACCAGAGGAATCAGTGGCAGCTTTTTCTGAAATTTGGAGCAGCTTTAAAAGCTAAGTATAAAGTGAGTGTGTGAGCTGGCGAGTGTGGTTTGATTCGAAGTGTGTTTGATCTAAGTGTGACTTAAGATTAAGTGACAAGTATACATGGTTAGTGTGTGCATTTGAGTCTATAACTTTTATTGTACATTGCATAGAAAGAGATAAAAGTACTACAGATTATACAAGTAGCTACTGTATATATATTTATTTTAAGATTAATTATACTATGTTCAGGGGTGTATAGAGGGGTACTGTTACTTTTATAATCATATAAGTTTATTTTTTGTTTAGGGGAAAGTCTCCAGTGTGATACACAGATAACCAGCTGGAGGTTACCTAATTAAGAGGGGATAAATTGCAGCTGTTTGCTGTGTGCATTCCCTTTGCAACAAAAGGAATCAGTGGCAGCTTTTTATGCAACTTGGAGCAGTTTAAAAGCTAAATATAAAGCGAGTGTGTGAGCTGGCGAGTGTGGTTTGATTCCAAGTGTGTTTGATCTAAGTGTGACTTAAGATTAAGTGACTTTAGATTCAGGGACATTACAAAAAAAAAAACATCAGGTAATATGTGATCCATGCTTACCAATGCAGTCCAGTGTACATCTTGCAGCTGTTATTATCTGCTTGAGCAGCTGCTTGAGGGGGCATACTGCTGTGCAAGATGTAAGCACGTTGCACATTTGGAAGCTCAGATCATGGATCTAAATGAGCAAATTGCAAGACTGAGATCCACTGATAACTTGGAAAAGAGTTTGTTGCTCACAGAGCAGGAACTCGCTTGTGGTAACTGCAGAGGGAGATGGTAGCATGGAGGTGCAGGAACATGAGGCAGCTAGCTGGGTGACAGTTACAAATCAGCAGGGTACAGTGAAGAGTGCCAGGGAGGTTAGTCCTGAACTGGCACACCCCAACAGGTTTGCTAAATTGTCAGATGAGGGAGATGTTAGTACAGGGGTAATAGTACTGCTGCAAGACACTTCCTCTGACCGCCAGGTGAATTTCTGCTCCAGTAAGAAGGTGGATAGGAATGCAGAGAAGCCTAGACAGGTGCTGGTAGTGGGGGATTCAATTATTAGGGGAACAGACAGGGCAATTTGTCACAAAGACCGGGATCGTCGTACGGTGTGTTGCCTTCCTGGCGCTCGAGTTCGACACATCGCGGATCGGGTGCGGTCATGGTGCACGTTGGCACAAATGACAAAGCTAGCGGTAGGTGAAAGGTCCTTAAAAATGATTTCAGGGATCTAGGGAGGAAGCTGAAGGCAAGGACCTCCAAGGTAGTATTTTCAGAAATACTACCTGTACCATGAGCCACACAGGAAAGGAAGTGGGAGATTAGGGAGGTAAGCAAGTGGCTCAAGAGCTGGTGTAGGAAGGAAGGGTTTGAGTTCCTGGAGAACTGGGCCGACTTTGCTGTAGGCTACAGGTTCTATGGTAGGGACGGGCTGCATCTCAATGGGGAGGGTGCAGCTGTGCTGGGGGAGAAGATGGCTAGACAGTTGGAGGAGTGTTTAAACTAGGGACTGGGGGGGAGGATAACTGATGCAGAGGGCAAGATAGTGTAGAAATGGAAAGAGGGCTAAATAATGTAACTAGGGGTTGGAGCGGGGGGTGGGGTTAGAACAGTTAGTAGGCAGTGGAAGAGTAGGGATAATGATAAATCCTTGAAATGTATGTATACTAACGCCAGAAGTCTCACTAACAAGATGGAGGAACAAGAAGTGATAATGTTGGGAGAGAAATATGACATGGTGGGGATAAGTGAGACATGGCTGGACTCTAGCTATGACTGGGCTTTAAATATACAGGGGTACAGTATGTTTAGAAAGGAGCGTACCAATAGGAAAGGGGGAGGGGTCTGCTTATACGTAAATCCTGCCTTAAGCCAGTCCTGCGTGAGGACATCTGGGAGGAAAATGAATATGTGCAGTCCTTATGGGTGGAAATTAAGGAAGGAACAAAGAATAATAAAATACTGATAGTGGTTTGTTATAAATCTCCAAATATAAAGGAAGAAGCTGAAAATGTACTAATAAAACCAATAGATGAGGCTGCAAAGCATAATAAAGTCATTATTATGGGGGATTTCAACTACCTAGATATCAACTAGGAGGCAGAAACCTGCAGGTCCAACAAAGGGAACAGGTTTTTGTCAGTAATAAAAGACAATTGCCTATCACAACTAGTGCAGGATCCAACAAGAGGTGAGGCATTTTTAGAGCTAATTTTAACAAATGAACCTGAAACATTATCAAAAGTGGAGGTTGGGGGCAGGAATGAACCACTAATGAGGCGAAGTGAGGCGGCCGCCTCAGGCGGCACTGTCCGTCACTGTCTGGGGGGCAGCATTTTTTACTTTCTATTTACCGTAAACCAGCCCAGGACAGGCCACTTAAAAAAAACAAAAAAAAAACAAAGCTGAGCGGGGCCTGTCCTGGGCTGGGTTACGAGATTTCCGCATCTCAGCGCAGGCGGCGATACAATAACGTCATCGCACCTCCTACGCTGAGACGCGGATGCGGGTGAAGAAGAGGCAGCGGCTCCATCAAGGGATCGCAGGTGAGTATAACTTTTTTTTATATATATATAAATAGGCCGTTACCTACTGGACTAACCCCGGCACGTAACGGCCTATTTACTTATCGATCCCCGCGCCTGCTGTGGCCGCCTCTGCTTCTCTTTCTGCTATCGGATGCAGAAGGGGGAATCAGAAGCGCCTGTGAGCGGCAGCGGGCATCGGTAAGTGAGGCCAAATACTACTATTATTATACTCCGGGGTCTTTTTAGACCCCGGAGTATAATAATTGGAGACCCCGGGGAGGTGAGGGAACATAAAAAAAAATGTTACTCACCTTTCCAGCGATCCGATGTTACTCCCAGCAGGCTTCGGCCTTCTTTGGTGACGTCCTAGGCGTCACGTGAGTCAGGCCGACGTCATTATGTTGCGACGCTGGTCGACATTGTGCGACATTGAAGAGGGCCAAAAGCAGGGAGTGCACCGGAGCCCAGGTAAGTAACAATGGTTTTTATGTTTGTCACCACCTGGGTCTCCGATCATTATACTCTGGGGTTTGAAAACACCCCAGAGTATAATAATAGTTCATGGGTGGGTTACTATGTAGCAGAATACTGTGTGCAGGGGCCACTATGGAGCATAATACCGAGTGCAGGGGCCACTATGGAGCATAATACTGTGTGCAGGGGCCACTATGGAGTATAATATCGAGTGCAGGGGCCACTATGGAGCATAACATCGTGTGCAGGGGCCACTATGGGACATAATACCGTGTGCAGGGGCCACTATGGAGCATAATACCGTGTGCAGGGGCAACTATGGAGCATAATACCGTGTGCAGGGGCCACTATGGAGCATAATACCGTGTGCAAGGGCCATTATGGAGCATAATACCGTGTGCAGGGGCCACTATGGAGCATAATACCGTGTGCAGGGTCCACTATGGAGCATAATACCGTGTGCAGGGGCCACTATGGAGCATAATACCGTGTGCAGGGGCCACTATGGAGCATAATACCGTGTGCAGGGGCCACTATGGAGCATAATACCGTGTGCAAGGGCCACTATGGAGCATAATACCGTGTGCAGGGGCCACTATGGAGCATAATACCATGTGCAGGGGCCACTATGGAGCATAATACCATGTGCGGGGGCCACTATGGAGCATAATACCGTGTGCAGGGGCCACTATGGAGCATAATACCGTGTGCAGGGACCGCTGCAGGGCATAATACTGTGTGCAGGGGCCACTATGAGGCATAATACCGTGTGCAGGTACCACTATGGAGCGTAATACCATGTGCAGGGGTCGCTGCGGGGCATAATACTGTGTGCAGGGCCGCTGCGGGGCATAATACCATGTAATACTATGTGCAGGGGCGCTGTGGGCCATAATACTGTATTAAAAAAAAAAACACCTACTCCCCTGTCCCTTGTGCTTTGATGTCTCCTACTGCAGTCTGGTTCTGCTGCTCTGGTGTTTTCTTCTGGCGGAAGTCCCACCACACATGACCGCTGAGGTCGCTGACACGGGACATCACAGTGCTGTGGGGTAGAAAACACCAGAGCAGCAGGACTGGAACACGCAGCACCTTCCCCAGCCTCATATTAAAAAAGTGGTTATCCTGGACAACCCCTTTAAGGTGGCACTTGGGCTTTATTAAATGGGCTTTCCAGCTCATTTTTATTGATCTATCCTTAGGACAGATCATCAATAAGAGATCAGTGACCCCCCCACCTCTGATCAGCTGTATGAAGGGGCCCCGGCGCCTGTATATATCACACACTGTCTGTATATAGTGACCGTGTGATGTAATTACAGTCTTGTCACATAGACATATATAGGACGAGGCTGTAGTTACATTACATGGCCGCTATCAGATGAATGACACTATGTAAATAGAGAAGCGGTCACGGCGCTTACACAGATACCACGGTTCATTCAAACAGCTGATCAGTGCTGGTCCTGGATTTTTGAGCCCCACTAATTAGTTTATTAATGACCTGGAAAACCTTTTAATTAGTTAACACCTGGGTCATTATTAATAAGGGGCACTATTTATACAGGGTACACACGGACATTATTAATATAAATAAATTCATTATGGGGGTCATATCATATATTTTATAATTGGGATAGCATCAGGATGGGGGCTTTGTGCAGGTGAGTACAATGTGGGTTGAATGCCTGTAAAAGTGAGGAGCCAAAGATGTCTGTGTTGCAAACTTTACAGAGACAAGTCACAGCTGGAAGAAGTGGTCATGGCGGTCCAAAGGGAAGAGAATGGAAATGTGAAGGATTAGTCAGAGACGTCACCTGTAAGTCACAAAATGTTACTGCCCTGTATTCACCTAAATGATAGAGGATAAATACCTGAATAATGGGGGTCTGTCTGCTGAGACCCCCCCATTGGGCCTGAGAATTGGGTTTCCCCCCCCCCCCCACTGGGTTGGAATACAGCCTGGCCGCAGCCATATATAGGCGTGTCAGTGGTGGATGGACGAACCCGCGTGGCTCTCATTCACTTTAATGGGAGTGCCAAAGATAGCTGAAGTCCAGCACTCAGCTATCTATTATAGAGAATGGGGGCCACGTGGGCTCGTCCATCCACCAAGCAGAAGATGTGTGAAGTTATTATCATTGTTAATGCTGTGTTGTTGATTTCTGATACTGAAGTAATGCAGTAAGAAGAATTCTTAAAAACTGTTTCATAAGCTTGTGTATGTTTATTGTATGACAATAACAGCGTGTGACGCTAACAGCATGTAAACACAATTTTATATTTTTTTTTCGGGGGGGGGGCGTCTTTCGATAGTCCGCCTCAGGCAGCAAAGAGGCTAGGTTCACCACTGGTTGGGGGTCATCTAGGCAATAGTGACCACAACATAATAAGTTTTCTTGTACACATGAAAAAAATGTTCAGTAGAGGGGGAACAAAAACACTAAACTTCAGGAAGGCCAATTTTAACCAGCTGAGAGAGGAGCTTAGCAGCATACACTGGGACAATGTCCTCAAATGACCAGAACACAAACAAAATGGGACATTTTCAAAAGCCTTCTAAATAGGAGCACTAAAAAACATATACCTTATGGGAATAAGCGGGCCAGAAATCATAGAAAACCAATATGGGTAACTAAAACGGTAAGGAGTGCAATGAGGGATAAAAAGGAAGCATTTAAAGTGCTAAAAAAAGAAATTAGTGACACAGCATTAAAAAACTATAAAGAGAAAAATAAATTGTGTAAAAGACAAATAAAGAAGGTGAAGATCGAGGCTGAGAGAAAAATTGCCAAGGAATGTAAAAATAATCCAAATTATTCTTCAATTACATAAATAACAAGAGAATAAGAATTGACAATGTGGACCCTCTCAAAAATTATCTGGGTGTAATGGTGGAGGAGGATGAGGAAAAAGCACAACTATTAAATGCCTTCTTCTCTACGGTGTTTACACAAGAAAATCCAATGGCCAGCAACATGATTAGTGGTAATGTTAACTCTCAATTAAATGTCACCTGTTTAACCCAGGAGGAAGTGCAGTGCCGCCTTCAAAACACTAAAATAGAGAAATCACCAGGTCCAGATGTCATACACCCTCGAGTTCTGAGGGAATTATGCATGGTGATAGACAGACCCTTATATCTAATATTTAAGGATTCAGTAATGACTGGGTCTGTTCCACTTGATTGGTGCATAGCAAATGTGGTGCCAATTTTCAAAAAGTGAGCCTGGAAACTATAGGCCAGTAAGTTTGACTTCTGTGGTGGGTAAGATATTTGAGGGCTTTCTAAGAGATGCTATCCTGGAGTACCTCAATGTAAATAATCTTAAAACACCCAATCAGCATGGTTTTATGAGGGATTGGTCCTGTCAGACTAATCTGATCAGCTTCTATGAAGAGGTCAGTTCAAGACTGGACATGGGTAATGCAGTGGACGTGGTGTATCTGGACTTTTCAAAGGCTTTTGATACTGTACCACATAAAAGGTTATGTTGGGACTGGGGGAAAACATATGCATTTGGGTTCGCAACTGGCTCACTGATAGGAAACAGAGGGTGCTTATTAATGGTGAATATTCAGACTGGGTCACAGTCACCAGTGGCATGCCACAGGGGTCAGTATTGAGTCCTCTCCTGTTTAATATCTTCATTAATGACCTGGTAGACGGTTTGCAAAGCAGGGTGTCCATATTTGCAGATGATACTAAACTTTGTAAGGTACTCAAAAATGAGGAGGATAATAGAATACTACAAGGGGATCTAAGGAAGCTGGAAGCTTGACAAATGTAAGGTTATAGATTTTGGTTGACGAAATAAAATGTATGATTATGTACTTAATAGTAAATTACTGGGTAAGACTGCCAATGAAAAAGACTTGGGGATTGTGATGGACAGTAAGCTTACCTTTAGTGCCAGGCAGCCGCTGCCAAGGCAAATAAAATTATGGGATGCATCAAAAGAGGTATAGATTCTCATGACAAGAACATAGTGATGCCTCTATACAAATCACTGGTACGGCCACACTTAGACTATTGTGCACAATTTTGGGCCCCAGTATACAAGAAAGACAAACTTGGGGTTATTCAGTTTAGAAAAAAGAAGTCTATGGGGAGAACTAATAACAATGTACAAATACATGAAGGGACAGCACAAAGAACTTTCTAATGATCTTTTTACTCCTAGGCCAGTGACAGGGGACATCCTCTACGACTGGAGGAGAGAAAGTTTCACCAGCAACATAGAAGAGGATTCTTTACAGTAAGAACAGCAAGGCTATGGAACTCTCTGCCCCAGGAAGTGGTGATGGTGGATTCATTGAACAAGTTCAAAGAACAACATTACGGGTTATGGGTTCTCGATTTTAAGGGCACGTTGATCAAGGGTTTTATACTGATTGCCAGATTGGAGTTGGGAAGGAATTTTTTCCCATGAAATGGGGCAATTGGCATAAGCCTCATGGGTTTTTTTTGTCTTCCTCTGAATCAACACTGTAGGGTTATAGGTTGGACTTGATGGACTGATGTCTTCATCCAACCTCATCTACGATGTAACTGTAAGATGGGGAAACAGCCCTCATGTTGTGAATGTACCTGTTTCTGTAAATAAGTTTATTTTTTTATAAACTGACATTTGGTTGTTTGACCACAAGAGGCCACTGTTACCTAAGAAATGGGAAAAGACTGTAATTCCCTGGAGTAATGACGAGGAGACCCTGTTCTGCAGAGGTGGAGCTACAAGGAGGAGCAGAGTGTTTATGGCAACCATCTTGAGAGTGTGCTTTGAGCTCTAGAAGGAGGAGGACTGGAGTGTGAGTAGGAGCATCCCTAAGGGACCAGAACTATAGCAAAGTGGAGCTGAATCAGAGACTTTTCCAGGGTTTGTTCATACAGCATCCTGAAGGAGAAGATAGCTATCAAGGACCCGGCTGAGAAGTGGCCCTGTCAGTGAGATCGCATGTTTTCTGGATGAGCCCCGCTTCCAGCTGTTCCAGACAAAGGCTCAAGGTACCCAACAGACCTGGATCAGTAAGAGAAGTAGTAGTGCATGCACCGCATTACGTTTTTGGCTCCAAATTGCTTGGCACTGAGTAAGGTCCTGTAGTTAGAATAGTTAGGCATACTCATCTTCACAGGCCACACTACTGGTGAATTATCTACCTATTCAGTATTAAGGACTAGGACTCAGAGAATTCTATTGAGTTGTAACTCTCAGAGAGGCTCTTCTAAGGAAGTCTAGGAGCGACATTTTATGCAATTTCACATTTCTTTGGCTTGCAGGCTGACCTACTATTATATTTACTTGGTTGTACTTTGTTTGGGGGGAATAGGGGTATTTTAATAAGTTTGTAAACTCTTGTGTTATACCGCCGGTGCCCCTATCACACTCACTGAATTGTTCCTGTGACCTGGATGATAAAAGGTAACAAGCGGCTGGTTAGTTGCAGCCTGCAAATAGGTAAAAGCTTAGAGTATATTGGAGGCGCACATTAGAGGGCACCGCACTGCACAACACCAGGGCCTCAGCTTCCTGGCTGAGTGTATGTAAATATCTGGGAGTGTTCTTTTTGGTAAAGGGGTGTTACTACACTAAGTAAAATCTTGTTTTTACTAAATTGAGTTGCAGTCGCTTCCTTTGTTCGTGACTTCGCTGTATCCTGGGGAGACCACCCCGGTACATGGCCTACATAACTATGTAATCTCAGCCATGGTGGACTCTGGAGCAAATGGAAACTTTATAGACTTTGCTTTTGCTAATAAGCATGGAGTAAAAATTCAGGAGAGACTTTCATCAATTCTGATGGAAATTGTTGATGGGTCCCCAGTTAATCAAGAGACTGAACCCTTGGAGATAATTATGGAACCTAATCACCAAGAGGTTTTATCTTTCTTATTAATTTCGTCACCACATTTTCCAATCATCTTGTGAATACCATGGCTGCAAGCTCAGAACCCTCAGATCAACTGGGAAACCAAAGTAGTGTCCTTCTTACCAGAGGTTCACTCAGAACAGACTTTATCTAATCAACCTCATGCATATGGTACCGAGGACCTTGAAACATCCCCTAAACTGCCATCTACTGCCTTGCGAAAGTGTTTGGCCCCCTTGAACTTTTCAAGCTTTTGCCACATTTCATGCTTCAAACATAAGGATATAAAATTTAAATTTTTTGGTGAAGAATCAACAACAAGTGGGACACAATCGTGAAGTGGAACGAAATTTATTGGATATTTTAAACTTTTGAAAAAAATAAAAAACTGAAAAGTAGACCTACGTGGTGCCTATAACTTGGTGCGTGTAAGACCTGGTGATGAATGGAAAACAGCGTTTAGGTCACGTTATGGACATTTTGAGTACTTAGTCATGTCTTTTGGACTGTGTAATGTACTCGCAACCTTTCATCATTTCATTAACGACATTTTCAAAGATCTGCTAGATCAGTTTGTAGTCATTTATCTGGATGACAGTCATATGAAAAAGTTTGGGCACCCCTATTAATCTTAATCATTTTCTAAATATTTGGGTGTTTGCAACAGCCATTTCAATTTGATATATCTAATCACTGATGGACACAGTAATATTTCAGGATTGAAATTAGGTTTATTGTACTAACAGAAAATGTGCAATATGCATTAAACCAAAATTTGACCGGTGCAAAAGTATGGGCACCTCAACAGAAAAGTGACATTAATATTTAGTAGATCCTCCTTTTGCAAAAATAATAGCCTCTAGTCGCTTCCTGTAGCTTTTAATCAGTTCCTGGATCCTGGATGAAGGTATTTTTGACCATTCCTCTTTACAAAACAATTCCAGTTCAGTTAAGTTTGATGGTCGCCGAGCATGGACAGCCCGCTTCAAATTATCCCACAGATGTTCAATGATATTCAGGTCTGGGGACTGGGATGGCCATTCCAGAACATTGTAATTGTTCCTCTGCATGAATGCCTGAGTAGATTTGGAGCTGTGTTTTGGATCATTGTCTTGCTGAAATATCCATCCCCGGCGTAACTTCAAATTCGTCACTGATTCTTGTACATTATTCTCAAGAATCTGCTGATACTGAGTTGAATCCATGCGACCCTCAACTTTAACAAGATTCCCGGTGCCGGCATTGGCCACACAGCCCCAAAGCATGATGGAACCTCCACCAAATTTTACAGTGGGTAGCAAGTGTTTTTCTTGGAATGCTGTGTTTTTTTGACGCCATGCATAACGCCTTTTTGTATGACCAAACAACTCAATCTTTGTTTCATCAGTCCACAGGACCTTCTTCCAAAATGAAGCTGGCTTGTCCAAATGTGCTTTTGCATACCTCAGGCGACTCTGTTTGTGGCGCACTTTCAGAAACGGCTTCTTTCGCATCACTCTCCCATACAGCTTCTCCTTGTGCAAAGTGTGCTGTATTGTTGACCGATGCACAGTGACACCATCTGCAGCAAGATGATGCTGCAGCTCTTTGGAGGTGGTCTGTGGATTGTCCTTGACTGTTCTCACCATTCTTCTTCTCTGCCTTTCTGATATTTTTCTTGGCCTGCCACTTCTGGGCATAACAAGAACTGTCCCTGTGGTCTTCCATTTCCTTACTATGTTCCTCACAGTGGAAACTGACAGGTTAAATCTCTGAGACAACTTTTTGTATCCTTCCCTTGAACAACTATGTTGAACAATCTTTGTTTTCAGATCATTTCAGAGTTGTTTTGAGGAGGCCATGATGCCACTCTTCAGAGGAGATTCAAATAGGAGAACAACTTGCAATTGGCCACCTTAAATACCTTTTCTCATGATTGGATACACCTGGCTATGAAGTTCAAAGCTCAGTGAGGTTACAAAACCAATTTTGTGCTTCAGTAAGTCAGTAAAAAGTAGTTAGGAGTATTCAAATCAATAAAATGATAAGGGTACCCAAATTTTTGCACCGGTCAAATTTTGGTTTAATGCATATTGCACATTTTCTGTTAGTACAATAAACCTCATTTCAATCCTGAAATATTACTGTGTCCATCAGTTATTAGATATATCAAATTGAAATGGCTGTTGCAAACACCCAAATATTTAGAACTAAAAATGATTAAGATTAATAGGGGTGCCCAAACTTTTTCATATGACTGTATATATCCCAATGTTAGTAAAATCTTAATTTTAGGGCTAAATGAAGGGATTAGTGGAAAAAAATGAAATGTGTAAATTTCACCTCAATATCATCACTTCCCAAATACTGTTTTGAATTGTTTCAGGGGTGCAGTTTTGAAAATGGGGTGATTTATGGGGGGGGGTTTCTAATATAAAGGCCTTTATAATCCCCTTCAGAACTGAAGTGGTCCCTAAAAAATTAGTTTGGGAAATTTTCTTGTAAATCTGGAAAATCTCTGTTACACTTGTAAGCCCGCTCGATCACCATCACGTACCTGTATGTGGGGAAGTGGTAACTAACCATATTCTCCCATGTACATGTATGTGAGAATGTCTGAAGGGGTTAATGTCCCCCTTCATCTGCCTCCATTTTAATGTCCCCCTGCATCTGCCCCCAGTTTAATGTCTCCAAGTTTAACATAATAAAAACACTGATACTCACCTCTCCTTGCTCCCCTGCTTCTCTCCGAGCAGTATCTTCTCCTGGAGTTTTCAGGGAGCTCCAGGCGCGATGTGAGTGACGTCATCACATCGCGCCTGCTTTCCCAATGTGCGCCCCACAGCACATTGGTGCTGTTACTTTCGGCACAGATTTCTCCTCACAGTCAGAGGGGCGGGCCTTACTGCTCAGCGTCATTGCTGGGCTGTAAGGAACACTCCCCCCTCCCCGACAGTAGTTTTTCATAGCATTATACCATCAGAGGGGGCGTTCCTTACCGCCCAGCAATGATGCTGAGCAGTAAAGTCTGCCCTTCTGACAGTGGAGAGTTATCTATGCTGAAACTAACAGCACTGATATCTCCAGCACCTGGGCACGTACCATCAGCTTTCCACCAGTACATAAAACTGTGGGTGCCAGAGGACGTGAAAGGTCTTCTTGAAATTGGCGGAGAGAAAATTTCTCCATGCAGGACTTTTCAGCGGTTTCTGGAGACTCCGGCGCAGATGTGAACTTAGCCTTAGTTATACATGGCTGCAACATATGGGGGACTACATGACCTGACTCTGCTTTGGTTGGGCAGGCTGGCCATCTTCTAACCATTCATATCCTTTCCTCAAATGTCTCATCTATATGCCCACTGACATAATTCACAGTCAACGAAGTCCTGATGCTGTTCAGTGTCAGCAACGTGAAATTAGATGCACGGGGCCCTGTGGACGGCTGAAGGGGAAGCGAAAGCAGCCGTGGGTAGGAGTGGGGACCAGTAAGTTAATAGGGCCCATCACCTACTGGAGTAACTCCAGCAGTTAATGGCCTATTTAAAAAACAAAAGCAGCAGGGGCCCACCATGCCCCCAACCCACTCCCCGCCAGCATCACAGACTGAGGAATCCCCTATCGCTTGACGTTCCAGATGAAGTGGAAAATGGCTTACTGCAGCTTGCAGAGATCCGAGCGGGGATAGTTTAAAAAGTTTAGGGAGAAGGGTAATTTTTGACTATTCTGCGCCGAACACCGGTTCCCAGGAGAGGTGATCCCACCTCCTCTAGGCCTCCGCTCATTATACTCCAGGGACTGAAAAGACCCCCGAGTATAATAATAGCAGTATTTAGTTGGGGTTCATGGGCCTGCGGCCTGACTTACCGATCCCCGCTCCTGCTCACAGCTGCATCCGCTTCTCCTTCTGGCCACCAGGGGGCCACAGTGATATGGGACACAGCAGGGGAAGCGGAGGCAGCTGTGAGCAGGAGTGGGGATCAGTAAGTAAATAGGGCCCATTACCTGCTTACCTGCTGGGGTTACTCCAGCAGGTAACGGCCTATTTAAAAAGAAAAAAAAAAGAAAAACATCAGGGGTCCACCGGGCCCCCTAAGGTCCCGAGCCCTGTGGCAGCCACTACTGCTGCTAACCCGGAACTTATGCCAATGCTCAACTTTATCAAGATCTAATTGCATTCTGATATATACACTCTGATGACAACTTAGGGTGTATCCTTAAGGTGATGTTGGACAAGTGGAGGCCCTTACATGTCTCCTTACCGGGCAGAATTACAACAGTCAAAAATGACCCTTCTCCCTGTGAAAGATCCTCCGTGCGCCAACACCGCTGTGGGCCCACCTGAGTCTTCTTTCATATAAAAACCACACTCACCGCCAGTGAATGTCGGGTTCACCAGATAAATACAAGACAAGCTTTCTAAATTTTATATATTTATTAACCCCTAAATGGGTCGGTATTAACATCTAACATATACAGTTCAGAACAGATATGCAGATATATGCAAGCATTAACAGTTACTAGTTACAAGATACAGTACAAATAAAATAAAAGGGAATAAAGGTGAAATAATTACTTTACCACACATGTCCTTGATGTGGTTCTATAGCATTAGTCCAGTAGTCTCAACAGAATCTCATCACAGCAGCCTCTCCTCATGGTCTGTCTGTGTCAACTCCATAGCATAATCTCCATAGCATCAACTCTATAGCATAATCTCTTACCTCATCTTTTATACCCTTTATGCCACCTCCCAGAATGAGGTCACCGGCGGCAGCAGGTCTCATAGAATAATCCACTCAAGTCCAGACCCTTTGTATGTATATGAGACCAAGGGACATGATACAATGTTTTCAGCCATATCTGGTCAACCAGTGCAGCTGGACAATGCATGTTTGTTTGATCACTCAGAGCTGTGTAGGAATACAATGGGTCCCTGCTGTGATGGATACAAAGCCCTATTGTTCCAGCCCGGCCACTACTGCCAATATACCTATGAGTAGGCTGTGCACATTACGAATGAGTGCAAGCAAGAAGGGAGACCCTATACCCAGAGACCAAAATACACCTGAGTTATAGCCATATTTCAGCAGAATCATCACACTCCCTAAACTTTTTAAACTTTCCCCGCTCAGATCTCTGCAAGCTGCAGTAGGCCATTTTCCACTTCATCTGGAACGCCAAGCGACAGCGGATTCGTAGGTCTGTGATGCTGGCGGGGAGGGGGGTTGGGGGCTTATCGATCCCATACCTTCATTACTATTGGGCCACCCATTTACAATGTATTCCATTTTGGGCTGAATTGCAAGCATACACCAAATTGGTGGAGATTGAGAAACTGTGGCTTGCTCCTATGCACCTAAATGCTCTCTTGTGGGCCTGGTCTCCTCTCTCCCCTCCACCCTGCACCTTAGGCCAGTTTCGCTTTACGAGAGCGATCTGGACCACTTGTAAAAGGCTATTTCCCCTTGCAGAATTCCTTCATGGTCTCCTTTCTGTATAACCAGCTCCTCCTGGAAGGACTGTCCTCTTCCATGGTCCATCTTTGGTCAGGAGCTGGCTTGTTCCGGCCAACTGACATGGTTGACCCACTGACTTTGAAGCTCAGGCCCTTTGATTACTTTTCGCAGCATTGGGCATCCCTCGAACTGAGTGATTCCACTACTGCCAAATTGCCCATTTTACGCTCACTTTCTTTGGCTCTACAGAACAAAGAGAACAAATTAGAACAAAGTTTAGTGAGATTTAATCAATTACAGGCAGATAGTGAGATAAATCAGCTGTGAGTCTGACTGCTGCAGAACAGACACTGGACAGTTAACCCTTTCCTGAAGGGGGGGTGGCGCTCCCTGGTATATTTTGATAGAAAAGTCTTACAAAGGGAGGCTCGATGGATACTCATAGCTATGAGTAAGGGGTGGTTGAACCCTGAAACATGTAAGCAACTTTGTGGACCATTTTAAGGATATTAACCTGTTTTTTATATCTCATGGATTAAAAGTTAATTTTTATATATGAAGATTTGCTCATTTCTCAACACTGGACCTTTTACCATATTTTTTGTTCATGGTTCCTATGTCCTTAAATCCAGGAAGTGTTCCAGGCATGGCGTCAAGGTACTTGAGTCCATTTCAGAAACTGGAAGATGAGCTGTATTAAGTTCCATAGTGGTCCCTGCACACGGTATTGTGTCCCACAGTGGCCCCTGCACACAGTATTTTGCCCCCAAGAACTATTATTAGTTTTCAGACCCCAGAGTATAAGGACTGGAGGGACCAGGGGAGGTGACAAACATAAAAAGCAATGTTGCTTTCGGTCCTCTTCAGAGTCGGCAAAAACGTCACATTGGCTGGGAGTCACACCGGACTGCTGGGAGTCACGCCGGATCACAGGAGAGGTAACACTGTCTTTTTATGTTATCTCACCTCCCCTGGGCCTCCGCTCATTATACTCTGGGGACTGAAAAGACCCCCAAGTATAATAATAGCAGAATTTGTTGGGGTTCATGGGCCCACGGCCTGACTTACCGATCCCCGCTCCTGCTCACAGCCGCATCCGCTTCTCCTTCTGGCCACCAGGGGGCTCCAGTGATACGGGACGCAGAAGGGGAATCGGGGGCGGCCATGAGCAGGACGGGGATTGGTAAGTAAATAGGGCCCATTACCTGCTGGTGTTACTCCAGCAGGAAACAGCCTATTAAAAAAAAAAAAAAAAAAAAAGCATCAGGGGCCACTACCGCTGCTACCCCGGTACTTATGCCACTGCTCAACCTTATCAAGATCTAATTGCATTCTGATATATACATTCTGATGACAATTTAGGGCTTATGATTATCATATTATATCTATTTCCCCTTTATAAATAGGGCCACTGTACTTGCTTCATTTATTTATGGGCTGAATATTCCCATCAATTATACTTTCCTCCAGTGTCCTCTATTTTGTCACATTTGGGTCCTTTATATATTGGTGCTATTAGACAGGGCCGGCGTCAGCCGGGTGCTGTTACGGCATAACGATCGCGGTTGCAGGGGGTGCGACCGCGACCGGACCCGGCGGGGTATGGGGCCCATGGCCAGCTGGAGATGGCCGGGGCCCCGGACCACTATGATACTAAATACATACTGTTATTGGAAAGGGGCCCTGGCATATTGCCAGTCCCCTTTCCAATAGATGGCAGCCCAGGGGAGGTGACTGAAAATAATAAATATATATGGCTCACCTCTCCTAGGCACAGCGTTCTTCTCAAGTCAGAGAGCGCCCCCATGTGACCGCTGAGGACCAATCACAGGCCTCAGCAGCGACGTCTGAAGAGCGCCTGAAGATGCTGAAGATGGCAGGATGGAGCGAGGATACCAAGGAAAGGTAAGGCAAGGTGAGTATGAGAGTATGTTATTTTTAATCACTTTCCCTAGGCCTCCGATTATTATACTCTGGGGTTTGAGGAGCCCCCAGAGTATAATAATAGCACCGAAGCAGAGGGGGGCTGTTGGGAGCATATAATACTGTGTGGGGGCCACTGTGGAGCATATATTACTGGGTGGGGGCCACTGTGGAGCATATAATACAGGGTAGGGCCACTGTGTGGAGCATAGTATACTGTGTGGGGCCACTGTGGGGAGAATATTATACTGTGTATGTGGGGAGCAATGTAAAGCATATAATGCTGATTGGGGGCCACTGTGGAGCATATAATGCTGTGTGGGGGCCACTGTCGAGCATATAATACTATCTGGGACCACTGTCAAGCATATTATACTGTTTGAGTCCCCGTAACCGTCACTATCAAGAATTTGCAGTAGGGAGGGGGTAGGGGGCCACGGACAAAAGTTTGCACTAGGGCCCACAAGACTTTAGTTACGCCAC
Organism: Leptodactylus fallax; assembly: GCA_947044405.1. Classification (NCBI taxonomy): domain Eukaryota; kingdom Metazoa; phylum Chordata; class Amphibia; order Anura; family Leptodactylidae; genus Leptodactylus; species Leptodactylus fallax. Next base: position 3,150,810 of record CAMRHE010000226.1, read on the forward strand.
TGATACATACTGTTATTGGAACAGGGCCCTGGCATATTGCCAGGCCCCTTTACAATAGATGGCAGCCCAGGGGAGGTGACTGAAAATAATAAATACATATGCACACCTCTCCTGGGCACAGCGTTCTCTCCGGCGCTGTTCCTTCATGTGACTGAGACCTGTGATTAAGCCCCAGCGGTCAAATGATGTCACTGACCTCTGAGGACCAATCACAGGCCTCAGCAGGGACGTTTGAAGATGGCTGAAGGTGCTGAAGACAGCATGACAGACCGAGGATGCCCAGGAAAGGTAATGCAAGGTGAGTATCAGTGTTTGTTATTTTTATTCACCTTCCCTGGGCCTCCGATTAGAGACCCCAGAGTATAATAATAGCACTGGAGCGGGGAGGGGGGTTGTTGGGAACCCCTGTGTGGGAACCCCTGCTGAGCATATAATACTGTGTGGGGGGCACTGCTGGGCATATAATACTGTGTGGGAGCCACTGTGCAGTATATAATACTGTGTGGGGGCCACTGCTGAGCATATAATACTGTGTGGGAGCCACTGTGGAGCATATAATACTGTGAGGGGGCCACTGTGAATCATATAATACTGTGTGGGGGCCACTGTGGAGCATATGATACTCTGTGGGGGTCACTGTGGAGCATATAATACTGCGTGGGGGCCACTGTGGACCATATAATACTTCATGGGGGCCACTGTGGAGCATATAATACTGTTTGGAGGCCACTGTGGAGCATATAATACTGTGTGGGGGCCACTGTTGAGCATATAATACTGTGTGGGGTCCACTGTGGATCATATAATACTGTGTGGGGGTCACTGTGGAGCATATGATACTGTGTGGGGGCCACTGTGGAGCATATAATACTGTGTGGGGTCCACTGTGGATCATATAATACTGTGTGGGGGTCACTGTGGAGCATATGATACTGTGTGGGGGCCACTGTGGAGCATATGATACTGTGTGGCGGCCACTGTGGAGTGGCACTATTAACAGTATCAGACCCTGTTCACACGATGGAAACTGGCACTGATTTTGCAGCAGATTCCTCCCTCATTCTGCCTTCTATTGAAACTAATTGGAGCAGGAAGCTGGAAAAAAAAAATGTCCTGCTGGACCTTGCTGCAGATTATGCAACTGATTCGGAGGCCGTGGCTGAGACTCCGCACTGGTTAGACTCATTCATTTGGGCCTAATGAGCGGTGGAAAACCACAAGGACATGCTGATGTTCTGCACCGTGAGGCGGGGGCAGAATATAAAGAATAATCCGAGGCAGATGTCTCCCTCAGATTCCTCTTTACTTTCCCATGTCTGAACAGCTTGTACAGTATCTACTTGTATGGAATGGACTGCATTACAGTCCACTACAGTAGGTCTGCCTCAGCAAAAAACACCCAATTTCGATTGTTTTTTTGCTGCATTGTGCATGAGTTACTCCAAAAGGGGCCCACTGGGGCTCTGTCGCCCAAGGGCCCACAGAAACCTGGAGCCGGCCCTGCCATTACATATATGCCACTTAAACTAATGGTCCTCTCATTCTTCATTTTTTTGTAGTATGGGATGTCACTACTTTGTGACTTGTTTCCATTATGTTCATTATTGACAGTTCTTTTCATTAACCATCATTGACATTTGTCATGAACCTACATTGGGGAAAAAAAAGTATTTAGTCAGCCACCAATTATGCAAGTTCTCCCACTTAAAAAGATGAGAGAGGCATGTAATTGACACCATAGGTAGACCTCAACTATGAGAGACAAAATGAGAAAACATATCAAGAAAATCACATTGTCTGATTTTTTAAGAATTTATTTGCAAATTATGGTGGAAAATAAGTATTTGGTCACCTACAAACAAGCAAGATTTCTGGCTCTCACAGACCTGTAACTTCTTCTTTAAGAGGCTCCTCTGTCCTCCACTCATCACCTGTTTGACCTGTTTGACATTGTTATCAGTATAAAAGACACCTGTCCACAACATCAAACAGTCACACTCCAAACTCCACTAGGGTGAAGACCAAAGAGCTGTGGAAGGACACCAGAAACAAAATTGTAGACCTGCACCAGGCTGGGAAGACTGAATCTTCAATAGGCAAGAAGCTTGGTGTGAAGAAATCAACTGTGGGAGCAATAATTAGAAAATGGAAGACATACAAGACCACTGATAATCTCCCTCGATCAGGGGCTCCACGCAAGGTCTCACCCCATGGGGTTAAAATAATCATAAGAACGGTGAGCAAAATTCCCAGAACCACACGGGGGGACCTAGTGAATGACCTGCTGAAAGCTAGGACTAACGTAACAAAGGCTACCGTCAGTAACACACTACGCCACCAGGGTCTCAGATCCTGCAGTGCCAGACGTGTCCCCCTGCTTAAGCCAATACATATCCGGGCCCATCTGTAGTTTGCTAGAGAGCATTTGGATGTTCCAGAAGAGTATTGGAAGAATGTCATATGGTCAGTAGAACTGTTTGGTAGAAACACAACTCGTCATGTTTGGAGGAGAGTGAATGCTGAGTTGCATCCAAAGAACACCATACCTACTGTGAAGTATGGGGGTGGCAACATCATAGTTTGGGGCTGTTTCTCTGCAAAGGGACCATGACGACTGATCCGTGTAAATGAAAGAATGAATGGGGCCATGTATCTTGAGATTTTGAGTGCAAACCTCCTTCCATCAGCAATGGCATTGAAGATGAAACATGGCGGGATCTTTCAGAATCACAATGATCCCAAGCACACTGCCAGGGCAACGAAGGAGTGGCTTCATAAGAAGCATTTCAAGGTCCTGGAGTGGCCTAGCCAGTCTCCAGATCTCAACCCCATAGAAAACCTTTGGAGGGAGTTGGAAGTCCATGTTGCCCAGCGACAGCCCCAAAACATCAATGCTCTAGAGGAGATCTGCATGGAGGAATGGGCCAACATACCAGCAACAGTGTGTGCCAACCTTGTGAAGATTTACAGAAAACGTTTGACCTCTGTCATTGCCAACAAAGGATATATAACAAAGTATTCAGATGAACTTTTGTTATTGACCAAATACTTATTTTCCACCATAATTTGCAAATAAATTCTTAAAAAATTAGACAATGTGATTTTCTGGATTTCTTTTCTCATTTTGTCTCTCATAGTTGAGGTCTACCAATGATGTCAATTACAGGCCTCTCTCATCTTTTTAAGTGGGAGAACTTGCACAATTGGTACCTGACTAAATACTTTTTTTCCCTACTGTATATGTCAGGTTACTGTCCCACTCTTATGTATTGTTAGGGCAGTTATTATTCCTGTTTATAGGTGATACTAAACACTATTCATTATTGTTGCACTGTGCAGTCTCCTAAGGGAGTCTGTGTTGTAGCAGTGAGCCTCGGTTTTTTTATCCATAGGCTTTTGTATACAAACCGCTGGAGCTTTACTATAGGCAACTAAGGACGCTGTTGTTAGTCACACAAAGCCGCGTTTCGGGGCATTCCTTTAGATGGGGCTAGCTCCCGCGCGTCACTGTTACATAGCATGATGGGATTGGGCGCACCCCTCTATGACATCCCCTTAAGAGGTGGGGCCTAGGGTTTATATACTGGATATAGACGCCCACCCCATATGGCCGAACATTAGTAGCGGGGGCTTATGAAGGGAAATGATGTAATGTTTCTAACTCATCAGACTACCAATATTACTTACCTCTGAAGAAGCCAAACTAGATGATTAGTAGAAACGCGATAGGTAGTAAGGAAGTGGGACCGCGTAGACAGGCTGATGAGCTTAGTCAACACTCTTGCCCAAAAAATTGCGATCTATGGAGGGGAATTAGAGATATTCCTGGTATATTCAGCATTCTGGCTGATAAATATTGGATAGGACACATTTGAGTTAGTATTGGTGTCCATAATAAGCCACAGTTGTTGTTTTACTGAGGATTACTTGAGAGGATAGAATATCAACATTATGGGACTGATAGTTTTGAACCCCGTAAAAATTGATTTACCCTCTTAATAAATATTTACAACACTATTGTCCCCACCATTTTAATGACTGGAATCAATTGTTGGTTGATTTTAACTACTTCCAAACCAGATGCTTTACCCCCCCTTCCAGACCAGACTCATTTTCGTTTTTTTTTTGTATGTATGGTTTTGAGGGCTGTAACATTTTTATCATATACATATAACTAATTTCTGCGTCTTTTTTTGGTGACACATAGTGCTTTATTTTTATGTTCTTTTTTATTTTTGCATGTGTTTTAATTTTTTTTATATCCAGGAAAATATAAACAAAAGAGGAGGGAAAACGTGTCTGTTTTTCACTTTTCATTTTTTTTAAATTTAATAACACAAAGTGCTACTAAAAAACTTTATAAAATAGTTTTTACTCTCCGTTATGGTAATTTTTATTTTGTATGGTGTAGTCGGGGGTGGGGCTATAACCTGTTATAAGGGCATTTTATTGGTGTATTATTTTATTTTTTTAATTATTTTATTTACATTTTTTTTTTTTTTTTACTTTTCTATAAATTTTTTTTAAAATTTTGTTTTTACATTGTGTCCCCATAAGGTCATAATAAACCTTTGGGGTCATCTGATTACTTTTTTTTATGTTGGGGAGGCTGATTTCCCCTGTAATTGGGGCTGGTACATTTAGCCCCAGTTGCAGGAGGAATGCAGCCTCCTGCACATTACTTGAACAATACTATAGAGCTGATCTGGGTCCTGTAGGACCCAGCAGCTCTTGCATCACATGACCGCCGGGTCATGGCGGCGCCCATAGCACTGTATACAGCGCTCATTGAGTGCTGTATACACAGCGATCGGGAAGGTAATAAACCTTCCCTGTCTTCTCTCTGGGAGCTGAAGTTACAGCCGGCTCCCAGTTTCAGTAGCTGCATGATTTCATGCAGCTACTGAGTTCTGCCTGGACGTACCGGTATGTCCTTGCAGAACTAGACAACCACCCCTTGGACGTATATAGTCTACAGAAGTAGTTAATACTAATGGAGTAGTTGTTCAGAAAAGTAGGGTAAGTCCGAACCCCAAAAATGATATGCCTAAAACTAATATCTTTATTGATAACAATATTAAAAATTGCTCCTATAAGTCATAAACACACAGACAGTAGGATATATATGGGCATTGACTAATTATATTGGGGAGTAACTAACACTTAGTTTTTTTCCCCCTACACTTCCCCTAGTCACCTTTAGATATGTCCACAAAGTACGTATAAAAAGCTGCTATAGTTAGCCTTCTTAGCTGTGAAGACCAGTCAACTCAGGTCTATTCTCATATCAGCCAATGCAAGAACTAGTGTATGGCAAAGGAAGCAAAAGATAAAGCTAAAATAGTCCAAAGAAACTATGCTCTACACCTCTGCACAGTTTGCCATACAAGACAGCCCGTTACCGCCAGGTCCTCCTTGTAAATTCAAGGCTAGTGTGGACTGGTAGAGCTAGGACTTTAAACAGCAGTGTATGTTTTTGACGTGCTGTCAAAAATAAACCTCAGTGATAAAGTTCCATGGAGTTGAACTGGTGTCTCCGTCCCCAAGAGGAGGAGACTTAGATAAAAAAAAAAATTCTACAGTGTGAAGCTCGTTGGATCTTCTTGCTACACTGTGTTAAACCAGAGGGTTTAAATGATGAGATATCGTCTGCAGGGGCTAAAAACTATGCTCTGATACTAGATATTTCAGAATTAGCATGTAGCCTCAACGTCCTTGTTAGTGACACCTCTGATGATTCATTAGCATGAAACGCTAATAGATGAAACGCGTTATTTATTTTGACAGCATGTTTTTTTGTTTGTTTTTTTCCAAGATGGCGCCGCTGGAGTGGCAGCCTGTCACAGCAGCTCTGAGACGCTCTCTCTTATTTTTTCTTTCTTTGTCTTGTTTTTTTATCTCTCTACTTAAAGGACTTTGCACTATGAAGAAACACACAAAGACTTGGAATTGGACCTTTGTGATACTTTTTTGTTTTTATCTGTCTTTTTGTTGTGCTTGAAATGGGAACTTTTGTGTCTGCAGAAAATTCCTTTGTCTACTCAAGAGAGAAACTTTTGCAGCTTAGAGACACAGCAGGGCTGCATACCATCTGTCCACACATCCCCCGAGAGCTTTGGAGAAAGAAAAAGCGGGGGAGGGGCTGCAGAGTTGGAACTCTTCAGAAGATTAAAAGGAGGCGTTACTGACCAGCTCTTCCCTCCATCATTATGGGCAATGTGAGATCTCTTGCAAACAAGATGGATGAACTAACAGCGCTCACCAGGCATCATCAGGAGTTTCGGGTGTGTAGCATGATGCTACTTACAGAGACCTGGCTCACTGAAGTTACTCCTGACCCTCTGGTCTCCTTGGATGGTTTTAAACTCCTTCGGGCAGACAGGACAAGGGAGAGCGGTAAGAGGAAAGGTGGAGGGCTGGCAATGTTTGTGAATAATAGATGATGTAATCCTAGGCACATTGTGATTAAGGAGCAAACTTGCTGTAAGGACATTGAACTATTAGCTGTGAGCATGAGACCTTTCTACCTACCAAGGGAACTATCGCATGTCATCGTGATAGCTGCATATGTCCCCCCCTCTGCGAAAGCTGACGCTGCCTGCGAGGTGCTACAAGCCACGCTGAGCCATTTACAGTTGAAACATCCCCAGGCTCTCTTTCTTGTGTCGGGTGATTTCAACCATGCCTCCCCATCATCCACACTGCCCAGTTTCACACAGTATGTAACCTGCCACACAAGAGACAACAAAACACTGGACTTGTTCTTTGCCAACGCGAGGGAGGCGTATAACTCATCAGCCCTACCACCCCTGGGAAGATCGGATCACAACCTAGTGCATCTCCGACCTGTGTACAAGCCACTTGAACGTAGAGAACCAGCTGTCACCCGCACAGTGAGGATATGGTCCGAGGAGAGTGATGAGGCTCTGAGGGATTGTTTTGACACAACCGCATGGGAAGTTCTGCAGGATTCTTATGGAGAAGACATAGAAGGACTCACACACTGCATAATGGACTACATTAATTTTTGTGTGGACAACACAGTACCCACAAAAGTGGTGAGGTGCTTCTCCAACAACAAACCATGGATTAACTCTGATATAAAAACACTACTTAAGGAGAAAAAGATGGCATTTAGGACAAGAGATAAGGAGGGGTTGAGGGAAGTACAAAAGGAGCTGAGGCATCAAATCAGGCAGGGAACAGCCAGTTATAAGGAAAAAATGGAAAAGCAAATGGAAAGAAAAGACATAAGGGGGGGTCTGGGAGGGGCTTAAGTCAATTTCGGGTCATAAACAGTCTGTCTGCCAGATTGAGGCAGATGTTAATTGGCTTAATGAACTAAACCTATTCTTCAACAGATTTGATCACACACCAGCTCCTCCCACCCCAGTATGTCCTTCAGCTCCCCCCACCACAATGACTTCACCCCATGTGGCTACTTCCCAACAGACCAGTAAATCCAGAAATCCGTCTTTATCTGACCACATTCTGACCTTCACACGGGCCCAGGTGAGGAAGGAGATGAAAAAGATCAAGGCGAGGAAAGCCGCAGGGCCAGATGACATCAGTGCAAGGCTAATTAAGACTTGTGGGGACCAGCTGTGTGGTATAATTACATATATGTATAATACGAGCCTGAGGCAGGAAATAGTCCCTAAATTATGGAAATCTTCTTGTGTGGTACCAGTTCCAAAGAAACCTCACCCTATGGACCTCAACGACTACAGACCTGTAGCACTGACATCCCACCTGATGAAGATCTTAGAGAGATTGGTTCTCACACATCTCCGCCCTCTAGTGAGCCCCGCTATGGACCCCCTCCAGTTTGCTTATCGGCCGGGCATTGGGGTAAATGATGCCATCATCCATCTTCTCCACAGGGCTCTGTTTCACCTGGAGAAACCAGGGAACACGGTGAGAATAATGTTCTTTGATTTCTCCAGTGCTTTTAACACCATACAGCCCAGGTTATTGAGGGACAAGCTGGGCCTTGCTGGAGTGGACCACCACCTCTCCAACTGGATCCTAGACTACCTCACAAATCGACCTCAATACGTGAGAGCCCAAGACTGTGTGTCAGGTACCGTGATCTGTAATACGGGGCACCTCAGGGTTCGGTTCTCGCCCCTTTCCTCTTCACACTGTACACTGCAGATTTTAGGTGCAACTCATCTAGTTGCTACCTACAGAAGTATTCTGACGACTCTGCAATAGTAGGCCTCATCACAGACGATGATGACAGGGAGTACAGAGAACTGAACCGGCAGTTTGTGGACTGGTGCCACCGGAACCACCTGAAGATTAACGCGGGGAAGACCAAGGAGATGGTGGTGGACTTCCGTAAAGGCAGATGCCCTCCTAAACCAGTGGACATCCTGGGGACGGGCATCGAGATTGTGAACCCCTATAAGTACCTGGGTTTGCTCCTTAATAATAAGCTGGACTGGGCAGATCATATGGAGGCCCTGTACAGGAAGGGCCACAGCAGGCTCTACCTGCTTAGGAAGCTGAGAGCCTTTGGAATCCGGGGGGCACTTCTTAGAACTTTCTTCAACTCGGTAGTGGCATCAGCCATCTTCTTTGGAGTGGCCTGCTGGGGGAGCAGTATATCAACCAGGGACAGAAATAAACTTGACAAGCTGATTAGAAGGGCCAGCTCTGTCCTGGGGAGCCCACTGGACCCAGTGCAGGTGGTGGGTGACAAAAGGATACTGTCCGTGGTGAGCTCCATGCACAAGAAGAAGTCCCATCCCATGCATGAGACTGTGATCGCGCTGGGCAGTACTGTCAGTGACCGACTGCTCCACCCTAGGTGTGAGAAGGAGCGCTATCGGAAGTCTTTCCTCCCCACCGCAGTTAGGCTGTACAACCAACACCAACCTAAGCGGAGATCATTACACACAGAGAACTGAAATATCTCTCTGCCTGCTAAATCCCCCCCCCCCCTGCTAATTCCTATCTGTCTGTCTACTATCAATGTAATGCCTCTTAACTTGGAACATTCCTGTACATGTTGTATTTGTATTTGTATCTGCTTTTCTTTGCTGCTGTAACACACTGAATTTCCCCATTGTGGGACTATTAAAGGACTATTATTATTATTATTATTATTATTATATTATTATTATTATTATACTACTGTTTAAAGCCCTAGCTCTATCAGCCCTCACTAGCCTTGAATTTACAAGGAGGACCTGGCGGTAACGGGCTTTCTTGTAAGGCAAACTGTGCAGAGGTGTAGAGCACAGTTTGGTTTATTTTAGTCCCTCTTTTGCTTCCTATGCCATAGTTTAGTTCTTGCATTGGCTGAAATGAGAATAGACCTGAGTTGACTGGTCTTTACAGCCAAGGAGGCTAACTATAGGAGCTTTTTTATACTTTGAAGACATATCTATAGGTGACTAGGGGAAATGTAGGGGGGGGAAAACAAAGTATTAGTTACTCCCCAATATAATTAGTCAATGCCTATATATGTCCTACTGTCTATGTGTTTATGACTTCTAGGAGCAATTTTTAATATTGTTATCAATAAAGATATTAGTTTTAGGCATATCATTTTTGGGGTTCTGACTTACAGTGGGGAAAAAAGTATTTAGTCAGCCACCAATTGTGCAAGTTCTCCCACTTAAAAAGATGAGAGAGGCCTGTAATTGATATCATAGAGAGACCTCAACTATAAGAGACAAAATGAGAAAACAAATCCAGAAAATCACATTGTCTGATTTTTAAAGAATTTATTTGCAAATTATGGTGGAAAATAAGTATTTGGTTAATAACAAAAGTTCATCTGAATACTTTGTTATATATCCTTTGTTGGCAATGTCAGAGGTCAAACGTTTTCTGTAAGTCTTCACAAGGTTGGCACACACGGTTGCTGGTATTGTTGGCCCATTCCTCCATGCAGATCTCCTATAGAGCAGTGATGTTTTGGGGCTGTCTCTGGGCAACACGGACTTTGAACTCCCCTCCAAAGGTTTTCTATGGGATTGAGATCTGGAGTCTGGCTGGGGCCACTCCAGGACCTTGAAATGCTTCTTACAAAGCCACGCCTTCGTTATCCTGGTGGTGTGCTTGGGATCATTGTTATGCTGAAAGACCTAGCCACGTTTCATCTTCAATTCCCTTGCTGATGGAAGGAGGTTTGCACTCAAAATCTCACGATACATGGCCCCATTCATTCTTTCATGTACACGGATCAGTCGTCCTTGTCCCTTTGCAGAGAAACAGCCCCAAAGCATGATTTTGCCACCCCCATGCTTCACAGTAGGTATGGTGTTCTTTGGATGCAACTCAGCATTCACTCTCCTCCAAACACGATGATTTGTGTTTCTACCAATCAGTTCTACTTTGGTTTCATCTGACCATATGACATTCTCCCAATACTTTTCTGGAACATCCAAATGCTCTCTAGCAAACTTCAGACGGGCCCGGATATGTACTGGCTTAAGCAGGGGGACACGTCTGGCACTGCAGGATCTGAGTCCCTGGCGGCGTAGTGTGTTACTGACGGTAGCCTTTGTTACGTTAGTCCCAGCTTTCTGCAGGTCATTCACTAGGTCCCTCTGTGTGGTTCTGGGATTTTTGCTCACCTTTCTTGTGATCATTTTGACCCCACGGGATGAGATCTTGCGTGGAGCCCCTGATCGAGGGAGATTATCAGTGATCTTGTGTGTCTTCCATTTTCTAATTATTGCTCCCACAGTTGATTTCTTCACACCAAGCTGCTTGCCTATTGCAGATTCAGTCTTCCCAGCCTGTTGCAGGTCTACAATTTTGTTTCTGGTGTCCTTCCCCAGCTCTTTGGCCTTCACCATAGTGGAGTTTGGAGTGTGACTGTTTGAGGTTGTGGACAGGTGTCTTTTATACTGATAACAATTTCAAATAGGTGCCATTACTACAGGTAATGAGTGGAGGACAGAGGAGCCTCTTAAAGAAGAAGTTACAGGTCTGTGAGAGCCAGAAATCTTGCTTGTTTGTAGGTGACCAAATACTTATTTTCCACCATAATTTGCAAATAAATTCTTTAAAAATCAGACAATGTGATTTTCTAGATATGTTTTCTCATTTTGTCTCTCATAGTTGAGGTCTACCTATGATGTCAATTACAGGGCTCTCTCATCTTTATAAGTGGGAGAACTTGCACAATTGGTGGCTGACTAAATACTTTTTTCCCCACTGTACCCTACTTTTCAGATTTTTTTGTCGTATTCTACACTACAGGTGCATCTCAATAAATTAGAATATCTTTGAAACGTGATATTTCTAAATTCTTAAGTAATTAAATTAAAAAGTGATATTTTCTAAATTCTTTACACACAAAGTGTTCTATTTCAAGTGTTTTATTTCTGTAAATTTTGAAAACCCATATCTAAGAAAATTAGAATATTGTAAAAAAGTTCAGTATTGTAAATTCAGTGTGTCACCTGCCAAGATTTCCTAAGCCTTTAAATGGTCCCTCAGTCCCTCAGTCTGGTTCAGTAGGACACACAATCATGGAAGACTGCTCACTATGAATTGAATTACTGAATTACTGAAATGAATGAACGCTTCAAAGATATTCTAATTTATTGAGATGCACCTGTATACCTTTTTACTCTCCCTATTTAATGGAGTAGTTGGATGTATGTTTTGGGTAAGAATAACATAGTTACACAATTACAATTATATACTGTGACCCTCAAACCCAATTATTGCCAGGATCAATAAGGGCTGAATATTTGTTTGGGAAAAGGCAATACAGGCATGCAAGAAAACATATGCCTTTAGCCTAATTTCACATACTCGCCTAGTACAAGTCTTCCAACCTACTTTATTTGACCCTATAGGGGCAACACTATTGACACTTTTACAATTGGTCATTTGACTATCTTAAACAATATAGATTAAAAGTTATATTTTAGAGTGTACTCAGTATATTTAATTACTTTTCGGATTTGCATTAGGGTTACACATACCAAATGATTTTGACCGTATTTGTATTTTTGGGATTTTCACTTTATTTTTATTCCTGCTAGAGGAATGGAGTCTGGAATTTGGAGTGGATTTTGAGGAGAAATCCTCCTCAAATTCAGTGCCAGATTCCTATGTGTGAGCATACCCTAATTCTCACTGTCCACATCACCCTTTTAGTGCTTCGCTATTTTTCTTGAAATTTTTTTTTTTACAAAAAACTGTGTCAGAATTGTTGCCAATCATTATAATGAAGCAGTGTGCACTAAAATGACTGGATAGAAAAATACAGGGGCAGGGTACAAGCTAAAGGAGGGGGAGGAGGAAACACTCATGTAAGTACTAACAATAAATAAGTGGGTGGCAACAGCAACACTACTTCTGGTTTTGCTGGCACTGCCAGTAAAGGCAGGATTGTTGATTGTTGTACTTCTTGAGAATGAAGATGATGTTTTCGATTACTTAGCTCACTTATCTCAATCACAGAAGAATATGATGTGATCCTGAGTCAGGCTTCTGTGTGTTCCTCCTCCTCCTGTAATGTTGTAACATGTAATTTACTTCAGGGTCTTTCTGAACTGTCAACCATGTTTCCTTAATTTTCTTCACTGACAAAGCTCCTTGGCAGTGATGTGGCTGCTGCTGAGAAAGTAATTTCTCTTAGTCAGAGCAGTCTTCCTCCACTTTTTGATCAGCTGGATGAGAACAGTCAGCATTTTTTGCAATTAGAGGAGGTGGAGGAAGACAAGACTGTTAGTTGTGGAGGCAGTAGTGGCAGGAGGTCTGGTACTACTACTGGTAGTCGTTCTGGTAGGGGCACTAGGGGAAAATCTGGAGGTGAAAATTATGAGGTGTCAGGGATGTTACATCTGTTGTTGCTGCTTTAAGGTTGCCGTGTCAACATAAAGAAGGATTGGTGGTTGCTGCTTTAAGTTTGCCATGAGTGTATAGGGAAACTTCCTGAGTAGGCCTTTATAAACCACTCCCTCATCACTCAGCTTTGCTGGCTAATTAGTTTTCAACTTCCTGCTAAGCGCCTGACTTTGATTTGACTACTCTAATACCTGACCTTTGGCTGTTTTTTTGGGTTCCTCTGTCTTGCGATTTTGTTCTGGCATTCCTGATCTGTTCCGACTATTGGCTTTGTTTCCCAAATTTGTCTTCATCTCGTGATTTGGACCCGTGTTGCCCTCCTCAGCTGCTGACCTGTGATTGATGACCATTCTGTTTTCTCTGTCCCTGTGTGTAGTGTGTGGATTTGGTGTGGGCTTCTGCTGCAGTGCATTTATTTGTGATACACTTTCTTTTTTGGTGACAATTCCGGTCTTCAGATTCAGGGAAAGTCCATCTCTTCTTGCGAGGAGCTCTGGTGAAGGCGTCTGAGGCCAGTCTTGGCTCGCAGTAGTGTTTTGCCTTTAAGTAGCATTTTCTACTGCTCACAGTTGTCAGCCCATTTCTGCTACTGCTCTCCTGAAGAAGTACATTTCTTATCTTGCATCTGAATCCTAACAGATTAGCCAGCCAAAAGAAAAATTTTCCACATTCTACTATAGAACACATTCAGACTTTGGTGTATCAGATGCAGGGTGTTTCCCAGCTGGTGCAAAACTTAGCTGAGAGGGTACTTAGCTGAGGATTTTTTTGCTGCCCCAGGCTGTAGCTGAATCAAATTTGCTTTCTCTGCGCCAAGACCACCGTGATGCTGAAGATTATTGCTCAGAGTTCCACAGAGTTTAGTCACAGTGGAATGATCCTGGAGTTTAGTCACAGTGGAATGATCCTGCTCTCAGTTGTCACTTCCGTAAGGGTCTCTCAGAATCTATTAAAGACTTGTTGGCTACTATCCGCAACCAGCCTCACTAGAAGAAAACATGACTCTGGCTATACGTTTAGATAGACGTTTACATGAATGTAGAGAAGAACATTTATCAGACTCCACTCTTCTGCCATCTCCTGTTCCGGAACCACGTCCTGATCCTATGCAACTTGGTTCCACCAACTCACCCCGTGACAGAAGGAATTTCCGGAAACAGTGAGGGTTATGTTTCTACTGTGGGGATGCTGGTCATGTCCTGAATAAGTGTCCCAATTGTCCTATGGTGGAAGGACTTCAGCGCCTAGGTAGTTTTCAGGAAGACTGCCTAGGCAAACAAGTATTTCCGTTTATTTCTCAGCAGAAAATTGTCTTGCCACTAAAAATTCAATTTTCTGAAAATAGTGTCTAGGGTGCCGCTTTTGTAGATTGAGGATCCGCTGCCAATTTCCTGGATTCACGGTTGGTCGCTCAGGCCTTGTGTGTTCCTCTGATTCCTCTTGTAAATCCAGTATCGGTGACCGCAATTGATAGTACACCTTTATCTCAGCAGGCAGCTAGGTTTGTAACTCCTTTACTGACCATTCATGTTGGGACTGTTCACACTGAGTCTCTTTCTTTTTTTGTACTAGAAAACGTACCAACTGATGCAGTCCTGGGTTTGCCTTGGCTGCAGGTGCATAATCCAGTGATTGAATGGAAACTAGGAGATGTCATTCAGTGGAGCTCTGACTGTTTCAAATCCTGTATTGCTCTGAACTTATCTTCTGTGTCACCTTCTCTGCCAGATTATATTCAGGATTTTAATGATGTTTTTGCTGAGTCTGGGTCTGATTTGCTTCCACCTCATAGGCCATATGATTGTGCAATAAATCTGGTACCAGACTCTAAGCTTCCCAAGGGTCGCTTGTACAATCTTTCAGAGCCTGAAAGACAGACTATGAAGGATTATGTAAAGGAGTCCCTCCTCATACGCCATATTCATCCATCCACATCTCCAGCAGGCGCTGGATTCTTTTTTGTTAAAAAGAAAGATGGAGGATTAAGACCTTGTATAGATTATACCGTGGTTTGAATAAAATTACAGTTAAAAATCAGTATCCTCTTCCACTCATCCCAGACTTACTGAATCAGGTCTCTGGCACTAAATGGTTTTCCAAACTCGATTTACGGGGGGCATATAACCTTATTCGGATTCGTAAGGGTGATGAGTAGAAGACTGCCTTTAATACTCCTGAGAGACACTACGAATATTTGGTGATGCCATTTGGTTTAAGTAACACACCTTCTGTGTTTCAAAATTTCGTAAATGATATTTTTCGACGTTTTATTGGACGTTTTGTAATCATATATTTAGAGGATATACTTGTGTTTTCTCCTGACTGGGTCTCACACATCAAACATGTCAGGGCAGTTCTCCATGTTCTGAGGGAAAATTATTTATATGCCAAGGTGGAAAATTGCCTTTTTGGAGTGCAGGAATTGTCCTTTTTGGGGTATATTATATCCTCTTCTGCGATCCGCATGGATCCAGCCAAAGTCCAGGCGATTGTGGAATGGACACAGACCACTTCCTTAAAGGCATTAAAAAGGTTTCTGGGTTTTGCTAATTACTACCGGAAGTTCATTCAAAACTTCTCTGCTGTAGCCAAACTCCTAACTGATCTCACTAAGAAAGGCGCTGATTTACTGAATTGGAGTCAAGATGCTGTCTCTTCCTTTGAATCTCTGAAACAGGCGTTTACTGAAGCTCCTGTTTTAGTTCAGCCTGATCTCTCTCGTCCGTTTGTAGTGGAGGTTGATGCCTCTGAGGTAGGGGTCGGCGCATTGTTATCCCAAGGCACCGCCTCCCTTACTAAATTACGACCTTGTGCCTTTTTCTCTCATAAGTTCTCTCCTACAGAGAGAAACTATGACATTGGTAATCGAGAATTGTTGGCTATTAAGTGGGCTTTTGAAGAGTGACGACATTTCCTAGAAGGAGCCAGACATAGGATTACTGTTCTCACTGATCATAAAAATCTCACGTTTTTAGAATCAGCCAAGAGATTACATTCTAGACAAGCAAGATGGGGTTTATTCTTTACCAGATTTGATTTTGTGGTTACCTTCAGTTCTGGATCAAAGAATATTAAAGCTGATGCCTTATCTCGCAGTTTTTGTCCTTCTCAGACCCTGGACTCTGAGCCTGAATCAATTGTTTCTAAGGGAATTGTTGTTTCTGCCGTGTCCTCAGATCTGGCTGCTGAGATCAGGGAGAATCAACAGTTGGCCTCTCAGAACACGCCAGAGGAAAAATTGTTTATACCTCCACAACTCAGACTCAGGTTTGTTGAGAGAATTACATGATTCAGTTTTGTGTGGTCACCCGGGAGTCTCTGGTACTAAGAGGCTAGTTTCTCGCCACTACTGGTGGCCTACCAAATCCTGGGATATTATTTCATATGTCTCTGTATGTGATACTTGTGCCGGGCTAAGGTTCCTCGGGTCTGACCAATGGGTTAATTGCTCCCTTTGCCTATACCTAAGAGACCTTGGACACATATTTCTATAGATTTCATTACTAATTTGCCTGTGTCTGGAGGGAAGTCTGTCATTTGAACGGTTGTTGATCGTTTTAGTAAAATGTGCCATTTTGTTCCACTGTCTCAACTATCAAATTCCAAGACTCTCTTCAGACTGCTTATGGATCATGTTGTTCGACCTTATGGTATTCCTGACAATGTTGTCTCTGACAGAGGCGTTCAGTTTGTCGCTAAATTTTGGAAAGCTTTTTGTAGTCACTTGGGAGTTCAGTTGTCTTTTTCTTCCACTTTCCATCCAGAGACTAATGGTCAAACTGAACGCTTCAACCAAACTCTAGAGCAGTGATTCCCAAAGTGGTCCAGGTGGACCCCCAGGGGTCCACGGGAGACTCGACGGGGGTCTACATTAGATCTAATCTTCACATTTTTTGACGAGTTTTGGGAATATGGTAGAAATGTAGCAGCAGGGGGTTCACCGAAACCAGTAAAATTTTGAAAGTGGTCTACGAGAAAAAAAAGTTTGGGAACCTCTGCTCTAGAGCAATATCTGAGATGTTACATTTCCGATAATCAGTCAGAGTGGGTAATTTATTTGCCGTTAGCTGAATTTGCAATTAATAATTATTATAATCATCACCATGTTTCATTGAATACTTCGCCGTTTGTTTTTCATCCTCGTTTTTCTTCTTTATCTCCTGCTATTGATGTAGAGTAAATGTAAATGTAGAGGAAGAAAAACTGTGCACAGTTTGGGCTCAGGATCAATCGAACCTGGAGAATTCCCAATCAACCTCTAAAAAGAATGCTGATATAAATCATTCTGCTGGTCCTGTTTTTTCTGTGGGGGAGAAGGTGTGGCTTTCCTCAAAAAATCTCCGGCTTAAAATCCCGTCGCACAAATTGGGGCCTAAATACGTTGGACCTTATAACATTATTGATATGATCGATCCAGTAGCTTTTCATTTGGCTCTTCCTCAGTCATTTAAAATTCATAATATCTTTCACAAATCTCTTCTAAAGAAGTATTTGCCGCCTGTAATTCCGCCCCATAAACCCCCTCCTCCTGTTCAAGTTGATGGGGATCAGGAGTTTGAGGTACTGAGAATTGTTGATTCACGCAGAGTCAGGGGCATTCTTCAATATCTCATTCATTGGAAGGGTTATGGACCTGAAGATCGAACTTGGGAACCTCCTCGGTCTGTTCATGCTGAGGTTTTGATTAGAAATTTTCATAAAAGGTTTCCCTTTAAACCTGGTCCTGTTGTTAGGGGTCCAGGGGCCCCTCATAGAAGGGGCGGTACTGTCAGGGATGTTACATCTGTTGTTGATGCTTTAAGGTTGCGTGTCAACATAAAGAAGGATTGGTGGCTGCTGCTTTAAGTTTGCCATGACTGCATAGGGAAGCTTCCTGAGCAGGCCTTTATAAACCACTCCCTCATCACTCAGCTTTGCTGGCTAATTAGTTTTCAACTTCCTGCTAAGCGCCTGACTTTGATTTGGCTACTCAAATACCTGACCTTTTGCTGTGTTCTTAGTTTACTCTTTGTCCTGCGATTTTGTTCTGGCATTCCTGATCGGTTCCGACTATTGGCTTTGTTTCCCAGATTTGTCTTTGTCTTGTGATTTGGACCCGTGTTGCCCTCCTCAGCTGCTGACCTGTGATTGACGACCATTCTATTTTCTCTGTCCCTGTGAGTAGTGTGTGGATTTGGTGTAGGCTTCTGCTGCAGTGCATTTATTTGTGATACACTTTCTGTTCTGGTGACAATTCCGGTCTTCAGATTCAGTAAAATTCCATCTCTTCTTGCGAGGAGCTCTGGTGAAGGCGTCTGAGGCCAGTCTTGGCTCGCAGTAGTGTTTTGCCTTTAAGTAGCATTTTCTACTGCTCACCCATTTTTGCTGCTGCTCTCCTGAAGTCCAGTACATTTCTTACCTTGCATCTGAATCCTAACATGAGGATGTACAGGTATCCCATGGTTATAATGAGTCAGAAAAAAGTGGAAAATGACATTGTTGATGATAATTCTTTTGCAAATAGGACATAGCAACCGTGACAAGGTGACATTAGAGGAAGAAGGTGATGACAGTGGTGATAGTAATGATTCCAGCCAGCAGTGGCACTGGTGGTGGCAATGACAGACATGTTTTCACTGCTGCTGGTATCGGTGGCAGCAATTTCACGAGGTCATCTCCTCCATATTCTTTTGTACCTTGCAAAGGACAAATCCAAAGCAGTGTGCAAAATCTGAAGCAGAAGCTTAGCCATTAGAGATGAGCGAATTTCTAAAAAGTTCGATTCTGCAGTTCGATTTGCATTCCCAAAAATGTTGCTTCTATCCAAATTAATTTGTGGCGAATATCGTTAAAAAACACCTATTTCCTGGCTTCAGAGCGCCTGTATACTGGTGTAGAACACTGTGCCTTGCAGTAACATGCATAGGGAGCCTACTGTGGTAGTGAAACAATACTGTATGACACGCACATGACAGGCATCGCTCTTAGAATCACTGCACACTTCAATTTTTTGGACAGTTACGGGGCCAAAACTGACCAACTAACTCAAGTGTGAACTCAGCCTTACAGGTCCATGTTAGTGCCAGGTAGAAAGAACCATGCAGAGGCCCAAGATCCTACTGTAGAGTGAAAGAGCGCACTCCTTTTACACCATCATCTGCTGATTCCACATAGATTTTTACAGATTTGCAAGGTGACATAATATGGAGTTGGCAGCAGAGTGTGGAGGTGTCAGCAGCCTTAGGAGGCCATACAGTGACCCAGTGGCAGAGTGAGGCGTTGGCAGCAGCGTGAGGAGGCCATACAATCACCCATTGGCAGAGTGCAGAGGTGGCAGCAGCGTGAGTAGGTCAAAGTGATATAATGTGGAGGTAACAACAGTCACAGTGACCCAGTGGCAGATTGAGGAGGTGGCAGTAGTGTGAGGAGGCCATACAGTGACGCAAAGCTGTGGTGCCAACATTGGCACCCTGGCCACGCTTCACCTTCTGCCCACAGATTGAACATATGGCCATGTTCACCTCTCCTGGCGGCTTAACAAAAAACTGCCACACCACCGAGTAGGTGATTTTAGCTTACACCCAACACTCCACACTAACTGACTGCTACCGCCATTGCCTCCGTGAACCCCTACACCACTGCTTTCCGGGCAGGTAGGCTTCTGCGAAGCGGGTGGTCTTCCCTGGGCATGTTTAGCTCCCGACCTCCCACTGCTGCCACTTTGCTGACTCTGCTGCTGCCTCATGCGCAAGCTGCAACCCTCTTCCCCTGATGATGATGAAGCCCCTTCATCACCCAGCTCCCAATTACGATCGGCTACATCGTCCATCCACTACTGTCTGCAGGTCACTGATGTCCTCCTCAACACCAGCTCCCATGCCACTCTCCTCATCACTACTTGCCCGCCTACCGCAGGAAGCGGCGGATGTCTCCTCCAGATCTTGGCTGAGCAGTAGCTGCTGACTGTCCTCTAGTACCTCCTCCTCACTGTACAGGATCTGAGCCCACAGCATAGATTACTTCTCTAGCTGAGGGAACAGAAAAGGACAGAGGCAGGTTGAGGACAGGTGAGGGCACAGGGCCTCCTGCCGGGCCATGCCAACTAAGGGTTGTGTCTGACGAACCCACCGACTCTTGGCTGGGGGTGTCTGATGTGCCTTAGGATGAAATGGATTACCGAGTCAACCAGTCTACAACCGTTGGGTTGCTGGTCAAGACATGACCGTTACTTGACACTGGGAGCTCAGGCCTCTGTAAGTGACCCCTGCTGTCATGCCCCTTCACCAGTGGTGAACCTAGCCTAGTCCTGCCTGAGGCGGACTATCGAAAGACGCGCCCCCCAAAAAAAAAAAAAAAAATAAATAAAATTGCGTTTTAGATGCTGTTAGCATCACATGCTGTTATTGTCGTACAATAAACATACACAAACTTATGAAACAGTTTTTAAGAATTCTTCTTCCTGTATTACTTCAGTATCAGATCAACAACACGGCATTAACAATGAAAGTACCTTCACACATCTTCTGCTTGGTGGATGGACGAGCCCACATGGTCCCCATTCTCTATAATAGAAGCGCCGCAGATAGCTGAGTACTGGACTTCGGATATCTGGCGCTCCCATCGAAGTGAATGAGAGCCACACGGGTTCGTCCATCCACCAAGTGACACACCTATATATGGCTGCAGTCAGGCTGTATTCCCACCCAGTGGGGGAAAAAACCCAATTCTCAGGCTCAGTGGGGGTCTCAGCAGACAGACCCCCATCTATCAGGTATTTATCCTCTATCATTTAGGTGAATACAGGGCAGTAACATTTTGCGACTTACAGATGACTTCTCTGACTAATCCTTCACATTTCCATTCTCTTCCCTTTGGACCGCCATGACCACTTCTTCCAGCTGTGACTTGTCTCTGTAAAGTTTACAACACAGACATCTTTGACACTTTTCCAGGCATCCAACCCCCATTGTCCTCACCTGCGCACCCATCCTGCTGCTACCCCAATTATAAAATATATGATATAACCCCCCCATAATGAATAACTCCCAAGTGCATCTTAATATTAATAATGTCTGTGTGTACCCTGTATAAATAGTGCCCCTTATTAATAATGCCCTAGGTTAACTAATTAAAAGATTTTCCAGGTCATTAATAAACTAATCAGTGGGGGTCAAAAACCCAGGACCCCTACTGATCACCTGTTTGAATGCACCATGACCACTTCTCTATTTACATAGTGCCATTCAACTCATAGCGGCCATGTCATGTAACTACAGCCTCATCCTATACTTATCATACTTATTTTCCACCATAATTTGCAAAAAAATTCTTAAAAAATCAGACAATGTGATTTTCTGGATTTGTTTTCTCATTTTGTCTCTCATAGTTGAGGTCTACCTATGATGTCAATTACAGGCCTCTCTCATCTTTTTAAGTGTGAGAACTTCCACAGTTGGTGGCTGACTAAATACTTTTTTTTTCCCACTGTAATTAGAATTGCAGGTAAAGTAATTCCTGATTTTGTATACCTGTCCTGTTTGTGGATTGTAAATGTTATGCCCTTTCAGTATGTTGGAGCATTGTAGACAAGACAGACAGGGAAAAGTGCCATATCGTGGGATACTGAGAAAGCGTTGTCTTGGTGGTCTTAAGGATGAACCAATATCTGCCTTGACAAGTCTGTCCCGGAGATTTTTAGGTCGTCTATAGCATGGTAAAAAGTTTTCCTAAAATTTCCTGTACTCTTGGAAAGGCATTGTGTAGGATGTTCCAATGTTTGTGAATGATATGATGTATTCTATATGCAAATGGCTGGAATCAGTCGATGAATGGAATACGTTTGGACTTCTCCTTTCTAACTGGGTTGGTTTGTTGTGTGGTTTGTGAGAGTGCTTGGGTCAATATTTTATCTGGATAGCCTCTGTCTCTGAATATAAGGTGCATCTTTCTGAATCTCTGTTCCCTCATGGAGGGTTTATCAACTATGCGGGAGACTCGCATGAATTGTGACTTGGGCAAAGAGTTTTTTGTTTCAGGCGGGTGGAAGCTGCTGTAATGAAGCAGACAGTTTGTTTTCATCGTATAGAGATCTGAGCGTAATAACCCTCCACTGTCTTTAATGATGAGCGTATACAAAAAATTTATTTTGTGAGGGTCATGGTGTAGGGTAAACTGGAGTTTGAGCCAGATATTGTTAAGGTAACCAGTGAATTCCAGGAGTGACTCCAGGCTACCTATCCAGATACAGAAGATATCATCAATATATCTTTTCCATGTCAATGTATATTGTTGGAAGATTGTATTAAAGTATACCCAGTGTTCCTTAAAATACAACATGTATAAGTTAGCATAAGGTGGTTCCACATTAGAGCCCATCCCGGTCCCATGTTTCTGGATGAAATATGTGTCCTCAAATAAAAAATTGTTTTCCTCAAGTACTATTTTTAACAGGTCTGTTCATAAGGTGATAATTTTGTAGTCATAACTTGAAGTTTCTAATAGTGTTTTTACAGCTGAGATGCCCTTGCCATGATGTATAGATGTGTAAAGGCTTACCATATCAAGAGTGACCAGTAAGGAATGTGGGGAAACTGGACCCAGTTGACGTATGGTTGTTAAAAGCATGGATGTGTCGAGGAGGAATGACTTGGTGGACCTGATAGGTGGGGTGAGTATGTTCTCTAAAAAGATGGAAAGTATGGATTCTGTTGATGCCACTATAGGTCATCCCAGGGGATTTTGAAGTCTTTTGTGTATCTTAGGGAGGCTGTAGAAAACAGGGGTGATGTTTGGTTAGAAAAATAACCATGTCACTATCTATAGTGCCAAGTTCTAGATGATGTAGAGTAGATTGTATCCTTTGTGCTATGGAGAATACTGGATTGTGGGGGAGTACCCCATAGACTTAAGAGTCTTGTAGCTGACTATGTATTTTTGCTACATAGTCTGCCTTGTCCATTTTGACGAGAGCCCCTCCTTTGTCAGCCGGTTTTGACACCAGGGAGGTATCCTGTGTCAGTGTCATCAGAGTTTGTCGATCTAAATTGGATAAATTAGTAGCACAGGAGAGAGAATTGTTCTCGATCTCCCTGCAAAAACCCTCCATGTCTTTTTGGATTAGGGATATAACCGTCTCAACTGGAGGTGAGTTCCTGGGTGGTGTGAAGTGGCTCTTGTTCCTAAGGCCCAAGCTTCTAGCTGTGATACAGCTTTGTGGGTTAGGTATATCAAGTTTAGTGTTATCCTGAGGTTGATTGGTATGCCTTAAGTCTTAATGTTCTGTAGAAACTATGGAGGTCAAAATCAAGTTGGAATAGGTCAAATTTATATGAAGGGCAAAATGAGAGTCCTCTCTGTAATAAATTAAGCTGAGCTGGACTCAGGGACTTAGACAACTACCAGGGCGTTGTCTGTTGGCCACATACCTGGGACCGAGTTGGCATTGTCATGTTTGTGCTTGGATCTCCTTACCGGCCTCTGCCATGTCGTTGACCTAGAAAAGATACCGTTGTATTTTGTTCTCGGGAGTATGAGCGGTTGCTTGCCGAGCTGGAGCCGGATGAGTTTGGAAAACGGGGTCTGTTGTAGGTATTGGATCGTGCCAAATAATATCCCTCCTGCCATTTATGCACTCGGTTTGTACTGTAGTCTTCCAGATCCATGTTGAAATTTTTTTTCTCTTCTGTATTTCGACCTCCTTTCTGTGGTTTTGCAGAACAGTAGCACATTTCTCCTTTAAAGTTGTGAAACCAGATGCTGAGCACAAAGTTTTAAGTTGCAGTTCTGTGGCTTCAATTTGTTGCTTGAGTGTTGTTGTTATATTTTTTCTGTAAGAAAGTAAGGACCATCAGGTTATATGAGTACTTATTTAATATCTGCTCTAATTGTTGAGTATAATCTTTGTTCTCTTTAAAAATTGTTGGGATGGTTGTCATCCAGAATCCCCATGGGAAACGCTGTACTCGTACGTACTCAGCCAGAGTAGCACAATGAAGTTCTAGATTTACGAGGCGACGTGAATCCTTCTCAAGATCCCTATTACGTGCCTTGGTGGGAGCTGTTTCTTCTTGATTGTAAGAAAATGTAAATTGTGACATATCTTGGGTGCAAGTCCACAAATGGTGAATTCAATATTAATAAGGTGTGAGCTGCACTCCACTATGGGTATAAAATTAGGGTCTCAGCCCGTATCATATAGTAGAAAAAGGATTTCCACTTCAAAGGTTTGTTTTGAAGAGATGCTCGTAGTTATTCATCGCAAGTGGCAAAAGTCATGTAGAGCAATAAATAACGTTTTGGCCTGAGTAGTGGCCTTCGTCAGACTCTACAAAGTAATAAACAGTATAAAATCGTGTCAGCCTGCCTGGCTCCATAACAGCCTTGTGCGGTGTTACAATCACTCCAGCGAGAGAACCCTTTATTTTTAAATTGGTACGTATACATACTTACTATATGCTCTATGTCTTTCACCTTATACATACTATCCCCTTCTACTGTATCTGTTTGCTATAGTCCCTAGGTAACGGGTATCCTCCTTACTAGATCTCAGATATCCTCCATACCCTTCGGATCCCATGGAATTATTTCTATCCCAAATTAATATCAATGCTGGTTGCAAATGTTCCAGTTTACTATATACTATTTTCCTCTAACTTGTAGTGATCTTGATATGATTCTGTGTCTCTTGTATAATGATGCCTAGCAGAATATCCTTGCTACAGACTAGCTTACTGCCATTCTACAGGTGCATCTCAATAAATTAGAATATCTTTGAAATGTTTATTTCTTTCAGTAATTAAATTAAAAAAGTGACCTCCTATATTTTCTAGATTCTTAACACACAGGGTGTTTTATTTCTGTAAATGTTGATTATGGATTACAGGTTAGGAAAACCCAAATGTAAGAAAATTAGAATATTGTAAAAAAGTTCAGTATTGGCAGTGTGTCACCTGCTAAGGTTTCCTAAGCCTTTAAATGGTCCCTCAGTCTGGTTCAGTAGAACACACAATCATGGAAGACTGCTGATTATGAATTGAATTACTGAAATGAATGAACGTTTTAAAAAGATTCTAATTTATTGAAATGCACCTGTATTCTTGTGACCTATACATTGTATATTGTATACTGTACATTGTATATATTGTTTATCATTGAACACCTGTATATATTTGTATCCGCACTCACGGTTTTATACTGTATATTACTTTGTAGAGTCTGACGAAAACCACTACTCATGCCGAAACGTTATTCATTGCTCTACATGAATTTTGCCATGTGTGATGAATAAATACAATCATCTCTTGAAAACAAACCTTTGGAGTGGAAATCCTTTTTTTACTGTACAGGATGGTTGTCTCCTTTTTTTTAACATATGAATAAAGGTTACATTTTATTTATACAAATATTTGCCAAGTGTTTTTACCTTTTGGAAATCAACTGCTATTATACTTAATAATAACAAAGGATGATCTCAACAAAGATTGAAAATAGCTGATATAATAATAGTGACAGTATAAACCCACAGATAGCAACTGAATGCATAATTTATATAGAACGAATGTTAATATTAAAAGAGCGCAGAAAAAAAGGAATACATATCAAACTATAAATATTGAATAAATATGTCCTCAGGTAGTGCAGGTCAGATGGATTAACAAATATCATCATATTCAGGGAAAAGATGCAAAAGACAATACTTCATTAAAGGTTTTGTCCAGGCAAAAATGGACAACCCTTTTAAAGTTTAAATAAGCTGGGGGCAGTGAAAAAAAGAAAAAAAAAAGTGCACTCACCTGTCCTCGTTGCTCCAGTGTTTTCCCATGTCTCCCGATTCATCTGCTCTGGCGGTGTCTTCCGGCGTTGTGCTGAAGTCGTTGATCACGTGTCCGCTGTGACATCACGGGTCCTCTTCCTGAAGCCTGCATAGGTCGATGATTGATACAACGCCAGAAGAGACCTGGGAGAGCAGATGAACCAGGGCGCGTGGGAGAACACCGGAGCAATGGGAACAGGTGAGTATACTTTTTTTTTTTTCACTGCCCCTAGCAGATTTAAACTTTAAAAGTTTTGCCTGGACAAGCCCTTTAAGGCCAAAAGGTGTACAGTGCTGGCCAAAAGTATTGGCACCCCTGCAATTCTGTCAGATAATACTCAATTTCTTCCAGAAAATGATTGCAATCACAAATGCTTTGGTAATAATATCTTCATTTAATTTGTCTTCAATGGAAAACCATAAAAAGAATTGTCAAAAAGCCAAATTGGATATAATTCCACACCAAACATAAAAAAGGGGGTGGACAAAAGTATTGGCACCCTTTGAAAAATCATGTGCTGCTTCTCTAATTAGTGTAATTAACAGCACCTGTTACTTACCTGTGGCACATAACAGGTGGTGGCAATAACTAAATCACACTTGCAGCCAGTTGAAATGGATTAAAGTTGACTCAACCTCTGTCCTGTGTCCTTGTGTGTACCACATTGAGCATGGAGAAAAGAAAGAAGACCAAAGAACTGTCTGAGGACTTGAGAAGCAAAATTGTGAGGAAGCATGAGCAATCTCAAGGCTACAAGTCCATCTCCAAAGACCTGAATGTTCCTGTGTCTACCGTGCGCAGTGTCATCAAGAAGTTTAAAGCCCATGGCACTCTGGCTAACCTCCCTAGATGTGGACAGAAAAGAAAAATTGACGAGAGATTTCAACAAAAGATTGTGCGGATGGTGGCTAAAGAACCTTGACTAACATCCAAACAAGTTCTAGCTGCCCTGCAGTCCGAGGGTACAACAGTGTCAACCCGTACTATCCGTCGGCGTCTGAATGAAAAGGGACTCTATGGTAGGATACCCAGGAAGACCCCACTTCTGACCCAGAGACATAAAAAAGCCAGGCTGGAGTTTGCCAAAACTTACCTGAGAAAGCCAAAAACTTTTTGGAAGAATGTTCTCTGGTCAGATGAGACAAAAGTAGAGCTTTTTGGGAAAAGGCATCAACATAGAGTTTACAGGAAAAAAAAAAGAGGCCTTCAAAGAAAAGAACATGGTCCCTACAGTCAAACATGGCGGAGGTTCCCTGATGTTTTGGGGTTGCTTTGCTGCCTCTGGCACTGGACTGCTTGACTGTGTGCATGGCATTATGAAGTCTGAAGACTACCAACAAATTTTGCAGCATAATGTACTGTAGGGCCCAGTGTGAGAAAGCTGGGTCTCCCTCAGAGGTCATGGGTCTTCCAGCAGGACAATGACCCAAAACACACTTCAAAAAGCACTAGAAAATGGTTTGAGAGAAAGCACTGGAGACTTCTAAAGTGGCCAGCAATGAGTCCAGACCTGAATCCCATAGAACACCTGTGGAGAGATCTCAAAATGGCAGTTTGGAGAAGGCACCCTTCAAATCTCAGGGACCTGGAGAAATTTGCGAAAGAAGAATGGTCTAAAATTCCAGCAGAGCATTGTAAGAAACTCATTGAACCGGAAGCGGTTGTTCGCAGTTATTTTGTCTAAAGGTTGTGCTACCAAGTATTAGGCTGAGGGTGCCAATACTTTTGTCCGGCCCATTTTTGGAGTTTTGTGTAAAATGATCAATGATTTGACTTTTTTTTTCATTCTCTTTTGTGTTTTTTCATTGCAAGCAAAATAAATGAAGATATTATTACCAAAGCATTTGTGATTGCAATCATTTTCTGGAAGAAATTGAGTATTATATGACAGAATTGCAGGGGTGCCAATACCTTTTGGCCAGCACTGTATATAATTTTAAGTGATCTATCCATTGCATTTCCTTTTGTAACATGCGGCGATCAATATCACCACCCCTAGGGGAGGGGCGAATTTGTTCAATAGCCACAAAAGACAGAGTATTAACCAAGCATGAAAATTCAGTAATACAGAAAGGGTTATCCTTTGATCCATGAGAATTTATCAAACTTAGTAACAGGGACAAAGACCTGCATTGGTTTATAAGGAAGTTATCATTTACAAGACAAATCTGGTTATAAGGTATTAAAGAATGACCCCACATATGTTGACTGATGGGAGTGTAATCGTGGCAATTTATATTGCCTATGTGATCAAGAATTCTTCTTGTAAACTCTGTTTGTTTTACCAATATAGTTTAGGGGACTGGGGCATGTGGCCATGTAGATAATACCTCGTGCCCGGCAAATAGTAAATTCCCTGTTAGAATATACTTGGCCAGTTGTTACACTCCTGAAGGTAGAACTCTTTGTAACATATTGACATGCCCTGCATCCTCTACACCAATACGTACCAGGGTACTTATCCCTGCTCAACCAGGTACCATCAGATGTTCTGGGAGGAAGGTGACTGTGCACTAAGCGATCGCCAAAGTTTCTACCTCTCCTGAAGGTAAGCACCAGTGTAGCAGAGACAAGTCATTTTAGGTCTGGATCAAGGTTAAACATATCCCAATAGGTGTGAAGGATGTCCTTAATTCGTTGGTGTTGAGAATCGAAGTTTCCAATTAATCGTAATTGTTTCGTATCATTCTCCCGTATTCTGGGAGTTAAGAGATCAGATCGGTTCTGAGAGGCCGCAAAAGAAAAGGCCTTTGTAGTACATTCCTTGGGTATTCACGTCTCTTGAATCTATTAGCCAGATCCCTCGCCTGACATTCAAAAGCAGATTGACCAGAACAATTCCTGCGAATTCACAGGAATTGACCCTTGGGTATGCCCCTCCTCAGTGGTAATGGGTGGCAGCTTTCCCATCTGAGGAGTTTGTTGGTAGCCATATCTTTACGAAATGTCGAGGTGGAGATGGCACCATCATTGTTGATGATGATTTCCAAGTCAAGGAAGGTCATCTTCCTATTGTCAATGTTGGCAGTAAATTTCATGTTGATGGTATTATCATTGAGAAGTCTGACAAACTCCCAGAAATCTTCAACAGTGCTGGTCCAAAAGATCAGGACATTGTCAATATATCTAATCCAAAGAGCTATCGATGATGTCCAGTCCTCCATGGTGTCGCAAAAAACAAGTTGCCAATCCCACCAACCTAGGAAAAGGTTTGCAAAGGTCGGTGCGGCAGGACTTCTGATCCATTGAAGATAATACTGCCTATTAAAGAGGAAGTAGTTCCTTTTCAAAATAAACCTAAGTAATTTAATAACAAACTGACTGTGGGTCCATAAATACGTTCCTCTCGTGTCCAGAAAACTCTCTATAGCCTCCAAACGCTCTGTGTGGGGAATTGAGCTATAGAGAGCTTCGACATCTAAGCTGGCAATAAATGTATTCTCAGTAAAATGTGTGTCAGGAATTGAGCTCGCTGGGTCTTGAACCCTTGACTTCCCGGCTATGTTCTGCAGCCTTGACCATTATGCCATTGTAGAAACCTGTTTGTTCTTTGCTTTGCTGAGCCTGGTCCTTTCTATTGAAATGATTACCTTATGAATCTCACCTGCTCTGTGGCCAATCACAGGGTAGCTGTCCCTATATAAACCCACAACTTACTCCATCCTGTGCCTGATTATTGTGGCTATCTGCTTCCTGTTTGCCCTGATCCTCACAATTACTCTACTGCTCCTGTGTACCGAACTCTGCATATTGTTTGTTTGAGTTGGAGTTGGAAGGGACCTCAAGGGCCATTGGGTCCAACACCCTGCGAGTGCAGGTTTTCCTAAATAATCCCAGCTATATGTTTATCCAGTTTCCACTTGAAGATTTCCATTGATGAAGAGCTCACCACCTCCCGTGGCAACCTATTCCACTCCCTCACTACCCTCACTGTCAGAAAGTTTTTCCTAATGTCTAATCTATATCTCCTTCCCTTTAGTTTCATTGCATTGCTTCTTGTACTTCCTTCCGCTAATGAGAATAGGGTAGATCCCTCTGCACTGTGACTACCTTTCAGATATTTGTAAACCGCTAAGTCTCCCCTTAGCCTTCTCTTCTGCAAACTAAACAATCCCAGTTCTTTTAGCCGTTCCTCATAGGACATGGTTTGCAGACCTTCCACCATTTTAGTTGCTCTTCTCTGGACTTGCTCCAATATATCGATATCTTTCTTAAATTGAGGCGCCCAGAACTGTACACAGTATTCCAGGTGCGGTCTGACCAGGGCAGAGTACAGCGGAATAATTACCTCTCTTGATCTAGATTCAATGCTTGTCTTGATACATCCCAAAATTTTGTTAGCCTTTTTTGCAACAGCACCGCACTGTTGTCTCATGTTGAATTTGTGATCTACTATTATACCCAAGTCCTTTTCCCTTATGCTATCACTTAGTTCTATTCCTCCCATACTATATATGCTTTTTACATTTCTCTTACCCAGATGTAGGACTTTGCATTTGTCCCTGTTAAATACCATTCTATTCGCCTCAGCCCATTGTTCCAGTGTGTCTAAATCCTTTTGAATACACTCTCTCCTCTCTAGTGTTGGCTATTCCTCCTATCTTCGTATCATCTGCAAATTTTATGAGTTCCCCAATAATTCCATCATCCAGATCATTTATAAAGATATTAAAAAGTACTGGGCCCAGGACAGAGCCCTGCGGCACCCCGCTTTTTACTTTCTTCCAGTTCGATATGAAGCCATTTAGTATTACTCTTTGTGCCCGATCTTTAAGCCAGTTGTGAATCCACCTAACTGATTTTTTATCAAAGCCATACTTAATCATTTTTTCAATAAGAATGTTATGTGATACTTTATCGAATGCCTTACTGAAGTCAAGATATACTATGTCCACTGCATTCCCCTGGTCCAACCATTCAGTAATTTTGTTGTAGAAGGAAATCAGGTTAGTCTGACAAGATTTATTGGTCATAAAACCATGCTTGCTCTGGTTAATTAAAGCCTTCCCATCCAGGTACCGAAGTAAATGGTCCTTGACAATTTGCTCAAAAATTTTTCCTGCTATCGAGGTCAGACTTACCGGCCTATAATTTCCTGGGTCGTCCCTATTCCCCTTTTTGTAGATGGGGACCACATTTGCCCTTTTCCAATCTAGAGGGACCACTCCTGTTTCCCATGACTTATTAAAGATTATAGCAAGGGGTTCTGTTATTTCCTCTGCTAACTCTTTCAGGACTCTAGGGTGTAAATCATCCGGTCCTGGGGACTTGGTTTCCTTTATATTGGCTAAGTGCTCTCTTACCAAACCTTCACTTATAGTCAGCTTGGAGTCCTCCTTCCCCTCATCACTATCACCATTAATGTTGATATTTCCATTATTTTCTTGGGAGAAGACGGATACGAAATATGAATTTAGTAGCTCCACCTGCTGTTCCACCATGTTAATTGTTTCACCTTTCTCATTCTTCAGGACTCCAATGGTTTCCTTCACTTTTCTTAAACTTTTATCATAACCCCAAAATCCTTTTACCTTACTCTTTGCCTCTTTTGCAAGCTTCAATTCATATTCGGCCTTAGCTCCTTTAATGTTTGTCTTCCAGAGTCTGCAAACTGCTGGGTACTCTTCCTTAGGTATAGTTCCCATCTTCCACTTCCACTTCCACTTCCCATCTTCCATCTTCCATATGTCTGACTATGATTGATCTACTGCTCCTGTGTACTGAACTCTTCAAACATCTGACTATGGCTGATCTACTGCTCCTGTGTACCAAACTCTGCAAATGTCTGACCATGGTTACTTCTACTCCTGAGGTACTATTTCTGCATCTCTTACTATTTTAAGTACTGTACTGTTAGCCTCACCAATTGGACTCCAGATCTGATAACTAGCATTGTTACAATGTATTTCGTTGAGTCGCCCAAGAACATTCATTGTGTCTCGGGCATAGTAGGGCAAGGTGACGACAAAAGGTCGAAGAATAGTGTCAACATATGTGCTTATACCTTCTGAAATGCCCCCTATGCCCGAGACAATTGGTCTTCCTTTCAAAGGGTTATACCCTTTATGTACTTTAGGCAAACAATAAAATGTGGGGATTTGAGGAGATCTTTGTTTCATAAATAGAAATTCTTTTCTATTAATAAGGCCATTATACAGTGACCTATCCAAGATAGAAGAAGGTTCACTGGGGAAAATATTCGTCGGGTCAGAATAAAGAACCTCATAATTTTCCGTTTCCGTGTTTGTGATACACACTTTTGATCCAGAGTGCATATCTATGTACAACCCCAATTCCAATGAAGTTGGGATGTTGTGTAGTATGTAAATAAAACAGAATATGATGATTTGCAAATCCTTTTCAACCTATATTCAATTAAATACACTACAAAGACAAGATATTTAACCCCTTAACGACCTTGGACGTACTATTACGTCCTGGGCGCTAGGTACTTCGCGCACCAGGGCGTAATACTACGCCCGAGGCTGGCTGCCCGCTCACTATCTGAGCGGGCGGTATCGGAACCGGGTGTTAGCTGTATCTGACAGCTAACACCCTGCTCCATAACCTCCGGTCGGAACTGAGTTCTGATCGGCGGTTTTAACCCCTTGGATGCCACGGTCAAACATGACTGTGGCATCCAAGGGGTTCCGCCGTCTTGCCGCCCCCCCCCCGGCACCCCCCCGCGGCGAGATCGGGGGGTGCCGATATCTCTAATCTGCAACCCAGGGTCTGCCCAGTGACCCCAGGCTGCCTGGAGCCCCCAGTACCTGGTTGATCCTGCCGAGACCTCAAGAAGTCAGCGCTGTGTTTCCATAGCGCTGACTTCCTGTATAAGCTGCAAGACACGTGTATGCTCGTGTCTTGCAGTCTATAGTACTGAGCCAGAGATCAAAGCATCTCTGGCTCAGGTGTCCTAATGGGACACAAGAAAAAGTAAAAAAAAGTGAAAAAAAAAAATAATAAAGTATGTGAAAAAAATTAATAAAAGAATAAAGCCCCAAAAATTCCCTTTTCCTATATAAAATGAATTATATAAAAAATAAACCTAAAAATTAATAAAAACAATACATATTTGGTATTGTCGCGTCTGTAACAACCTGAACAATAAAACTGAAACCATATTTAATGTATACGGTGAAAGTCGGGGAAAAAAAACGGAAAAAACCTGTCAAAAGTAACAATTTTTCGCCATCTCACCTTACAAAATATGCCATAAAAAGTGATCAAAAAGTCATATGTACCCCAAAACAAAACAGTACCAATAAAAAGCACAGGTTGTTCCGCAAAAAATAAGCCCTAAACCAACTCTCTGAACTGAAAAATAAAAATGCTACGCATCTTAGAAGATGGCGATGCAAAAAAAATTGATTTATGTCCCCAAATGGGTTTTTGTTCTGCAAAATTGGTATTGCATAAAAAAAAAAAGTATAAATTAGGTATCGCCGTAATCGTACTGACCCACAGAATAAAGGTAAAATGTTGCTTACGCTCTAAGGTGCATGGTGAAAAATTTTAAAGATAAAACGCAGTGCCAGAATTGATGGGGTTGTTTTTTAATCCACCAAGAAAGAGTTAAGAACATTTATTTAATAAGTTGTAAGCACCTAAAAATGATGTCATTAAAAAATACATCTCACCCTGCAAACAACAAGCTCTCATATGGCTACATCACCAGAGAAATAAAGAAAATATAGCTCGTACAATGTGAAGACAAAAACCCCAAAAATCGCCAAATCATTAGAGCATAACTGGCTGCGGCAGGAAGGGAATGTATAACCTCTACGAGCGTATATTAAGGTACAAACCAGATTTAGAGCTTACGAGGGATAATAAACCAGAAGTGACCCCCAGAGTGACCTCCCCAATAATAGGAACTACTGGGGAAATAGTAGGGAATTTAGTGTACCCAATGTACTACGCACAGCTTACATATTCATTCACTTTTCCCCATCCGCTGTGCAGTCACGTCTGGGATACTAATGCTCACTACACCCCTTGATAAATTCTTTGAGAGGTGCACTTTTCAAAATGGGGTCATTCCCTAGGAGATTCCACTTTACTGGTACTTTAGAGGCTCTGCAAACATGACATGGCATCCAGATCCCAAACATCTGAATCTGCGTTCCAAAAGCCACATAGCGCTCCTTCCCTTCTGCGCCCTACTGTGTGCCCAAACCGCAGTTTATACCCACATGTATGACACTGGTGTACCCAGGATAAGGTACTTAATGTCATATATGGGTATAAACTCCTGTTTGGGCACAGCCGGGCACAGAAGGGAAGGAGCGCTATTTGGTTTTTGGAGCACAGACTTGGACGGTTTGGTTTTTGGACGCCATTGCACTTTTGCTGAGCTGAAATGCCAGTACAGTGGAATCCCCTGACATGTCACCCCATTTTGGAAACTGCACCCCTGAAGGAATTTATCCAGGGGTACAGTGAGCATTTTTAACCCCCAAGTGTTGCTATAATTTATTATCCGTAAATGAATACGCAGCTGATGATGAAAGGTGAAAATGACAATTATTCCAGGAATACATCATTTCAGTGCGTAATATGTTGTGCCCGGCTTGTATCAGAGATGAACGCTCCAAAAGCTGTTGTGCCCGGGATCCCCGCTCACCAGTTTTTGGAGTGTGTGTCTGTGCAGACATAAACTGGGCACAACATATTGGGCACTGAAATGGCGTATCTATAGAAAAATTTCATTTTTAACTTTTCATTATCAGCTGCGCATTCATTATTGGAAATTAAAAGAATGCAACACTTAAGGGTTAATAATGCTCGCTACCCCACTTGATAAATCCCTTGAAGGGTATAGTTTCCAAAATGGGGTGACATGTCTGTGGATTCCACTTTACTGACAATTCATGGGCTCTGCAAAAGTGGCATGGTGTCCAAAAAGCAAACTGTGCTCTAAAAAACAAAATAGCGCTCTTTCCCTTCTGTGCCTGGCTGTGCCCAAACAGCAGTTTATACCCACATATGGCATTGTTAAGTACGATATCCTGGGTACACCAGTGTCATACATGTGGGCATAAACTGTCATTTGGGCACACAGCAGGACACAAATGTGAAGGAGCGCTATGTGCTTTTGGAGCGCATATTTAGATTGTTGTTTTTTTGGACGCCGTGTCACATTTGCAGAGACCCTAAAATTGCCCCTACAAAATGGGGGTCACTTCTTGGGGAATTCCAATTTACTGGCACCTCCAGGGCTCTGCAAAAATATCATGGCGACCAGAAAGTCCCTCTAAATCTGTACTCCAAAAGCTAAAAAAACCCACAGTGCTCCTTTCCTTCTGAGCCCTGCTGCGTGCCCAAGCAGCAGTTTATACCCACATATATAATTTTTTTGTCCCCAGGATAGCCCACTTAATAGTTTTAGGAGTTCATGTCTCTGATGCCACAAAGTGGCCGCAACGTACTAGGCACTGAAATTGGATATTTCTTTAAAAACTTTAATTTTCACTTTGTACATTAATTTTTGGGAAGCATTTTTAGGCTCTAAATGATAATACCCCTTGATACATTCCTTGAGGGGTGTAGTTTCTAAAATGAGGTCACTTTTGAGAGGTTTCCATTATATTGGTACTTTAGGGGTTCTGCAAATGCGACATGGCATCCGAAAACTATTCCAGCCACATCTGCCCTCCAAAAGCTAAATAGCGCTCTTTCCATTTTGAGCCCTGCCATTTACCCATGCAGCAGATTACAACCACATATGGGGCATTTCTGTGTTCAGGAGAAATTGTGTAACGAACTTTGGGGTGCTTTTTCTCCTTTGTCCTCTTGTGAAAATGAAAAATTTGGGGATAAATTGACGGTTTATTGGAAAATAAAGTAATTTTTCATTTTAATGTCCCAATGTTAATAAAATCTGTGAAACAGCTGTGAGGTCAAAATGTTCACCATACCCCTAGATAAATTCTATAAGGGGTGTGGTTTCCAAAATGGGGTCACTTTTTGGGGGTTTGTATTATATTGGTACTTTAGGGGCTCTGCAAATGCGACACGGCATCCGAAAACTATTCCAGCAAAATCTGCCCTCCAAAAGCTAAATAGCGCTCTTTCCATTTTGAGCCCTGCCATTTACCCATTCAGCAGATTACAACCACATATGGGGCATTTCTGTGTTCAGGAGAAATTGTGTAACAAACTTTGGGGGGCTTTTTCTCCTTTGTCCTCTTGTGAAAATGAAAAATTTGGGGCTAAATTGACGGTTTATTGGAAAAAAAGTAATTTTTCATTTTAATGTCCCAATGTTAATAAAATCTGTGAAACAGCTGTAGGGTCAATATGCTCACTATACCCCTTGATATGTTCTGTGAGGGATGTAGTTTCCAAAATGGGGACACTTTTAGGGGGTTTCCACTGTATTGGTACTTTGGGGGCTCTGCAAATGCGACATGGTACCTGAAAACTATTCCAGCAAAATCTGCTCTCCAAAAGCTAAATAGCGCTCTTTCCATTCTGAGCCCTGCCATGTACCCATACAGCAGATTACGACCACATTTTGCTGTGTTTAGGAGCAATTATTTTGCAAACTGTGGGGTGTTTTTTCTCCTTTAACCCATTGTGAAAATGAAAACTTTGGGGATAAAGTAACATTTTAGTAATGTTTCATTTATACATCCCAGTGTTAGCAAAATCTGTGAAACGAGTGTAAGGTCAAAATGCTCACTATACCCCTATATGAATTCTGTGAGGGGTGTAGTTTCCAAAATGGGTTCACTTTTTGGGGTTTTCCTTTGTATTGGTACTCTAGGGGCTTTGCAAATGAGACATGGCACCTGAAAACTATTCCAGCAAAATCTGCTTTTCAGACGCAGTGTCACTCCTTCCCTTCTGTGCGCTGCCATTCGCCCAAACATCAGTTTACACCCACTTGTGGGGTATTTCCGTGCTCGGGAGAAATTGCATAACAAACTGTGAGATGCATTTTGTCTTTTAACCCTTTGTGAATGTGTTAATTTTAGGGCTAAATTAAGGAATTAGTGGGAAAAAATGAAATGTCTAAATTTCACCTCCATATTGTTTTAATTCCAGTGAAATGCTTAAAGGGTTAACAAACTTCCCAAATATTATTTTGAATTATTTGAGGGGTGCAATTTTGAAAATGGGGTGTTTTATGGGGGTTTCTAATATATAGGCCATTATAATCCTCTTCAGAACTGAAGTAGTCCCTAAAAAATTAGTTTGGGAAATTTTCTTGTAAATCTGCAAAATCGCTGTTACACTTGTAAGCCTTCTAACATCCAAAATAAATTACAGGACGATTAAAAGATGATGCCGATATAAAGCAGAGATATGGTAGATAATATGTATTAATGTATTTGGGTGGTATGACTATCTATCTGAAAAGCAGAGCATTTCACATTTTGAAAATTGCGATTTTTTTCCAAATTTCCATCAAATTTCCTATTTTTTTATAAATAAATACAAAAATATTCATTAGTGTTTACCACTAACATGAAGTACAATGTGTCACGAAAAAACAATCTCAAAATCACTTGTGTAAGTTTAGACGTCTCAAAGTTATTGCCATATAAAGTGACACATGTCAGTTTTGAAAAACGAGGCCTGGTCCTTAACGCACTTTTGGGCTGGGTCCTTAAGGGGTTAATGTTCAAACGGATAAACTTTGCTTTTTTGCAAATATTTACTCATTTTGAATTTGATGCCTTCAACATGTTCCCCAAAAAGC
Source organism: Leptodactylus fallax (assembly GCA_947044405.1). Taxonomy (NCBI): domain Eukaryota; kingdom Metazoa; phylum Chordata; class Amphibia; order Anura; family Leptodactylidae; genus Leptodactylus; species Leptodactylus fallax. The sequence continues at coordinate 3,188,136 of CAMRHE010000226.1, forward strand.
TGGGACAGGGGCAACAAAAGACTGGGAAAGTTGAGGAATGCTCAGAAATCACCTGTTTGGAACATTCCAGAGGTGAACAGGTTAATTGGAAACAGGTGAGTGCCATGATTGGGTATAAATGGAGCATCCCCGAAGGCTCAGTCGTTCACAAGCAAGGATGTGGCGAGGTTCACCACTTTGTGAAAAACTGCGTGAGAAAATAGTCCAACAGTTTAAGAACAACATTTCTCAATGTACAATTGTAAGGAATTTAGAGATTTCATCATCTACAGTCCATAATATCATCAAAAGATTCAGAGAATCTGGACAAGCCTCTGCAAGTAAGCGGCAAGGCCAAAAACCAACATTGAGTGCCCATGAGCTTCGATCCCTCTGCATTAAAAACCGGCATCATTTTGTAATGGATATTACCACATGGGCTCAGGAACACTTCAGAAACCATTGTCAGTGAACACAGTCCATCACTACATCTACAAGTGCAAGTTAAAACTGTACCATGCAAAGCGAAAGCCATATATCAACAACACCCAGAAACGTCGCCGGCTTCTCTGGGCTCAAGCTCATCTGAGATGGACTGATGCAAAGGGGAAAAGTGTCCTGTGGTCTGACAAGTCCATATTTAACATTTCCTCTATATACCCAGACCCTGGGACCGATATCCTAGAGGAAAACGCTTTGAGACTTGGCAAAACGCCGGTCTATCTTGTTATATAGATTTGAGACCTGGCAATATGCCGGTCTATCTTGTTATATAGACCTACACTGAGATGTGGATCTATTAAGTCTCAGCTGTTTGTTGGGCTTGTTGTTTATTATAATTATTATTATTATTATTATTATTAATTTGAGTTGGAAGGGACCTCAAGGGCCATCGAGTCCAACCCCCTGCAAAAGCAGGTTTTCCTAAATCATCCCAGCTATATATTTATCCAGTTTCCACTTGAAGATTTCAATTGATGAAGAACTCACCACCTCCCGTGGCAGCCTATTCCACTCCCTCACTACCCTCACTGTTAAAAAGTTTTTCCTAATGTCTAATCTGTATCTCCTTCCCCTTAGTTTCATCCCATTACTTCTCGTATTTCCTTCCACTAATGAGAATAGGGTAGATCCCTCTGCATTGTGACTACCTTTCAGATATTTAAAGACCGCTATTAAGTCTCCCCTTAGCCTTCTCTTCTGCAAACTAAACAATCCCAGTTCTTTTAGCCGTTCCTCGTAGGACATGGTTTGCAGACCTTCCACCATTTTGGTTGCTCTTCTCTGGACCTGCTCCAATAAATCGATGTCTTTCTTAAATTGAGGCGCCCAGAACTGTACACAATATTCCAGGTGGGGTCTGACCAGGGCAGAGTACAGCGGAATAATTACCTCTCTTGATCTAGATTCAATGCTTGTCTTGATACATCCCAGAATTTTGTTAGCCTTTTTTGCAACAGCACCACACTGTTGACTCATGTTGAATTTGTGATCTATTATTATGCCCAAATCCTTTTCCCCTGTGCTATCACTTAGTTCTATTCCTCCCATACTATATATGCTTCTTGCATTTCTGTTACCTAGATGTAGGACTTTGTATTTGTCCCTGTTAAATACCATTCTGTTCGCCTCAGCCCATTGTTCCAGTGTGTCTAAGTCCTTTTGAATACATTCTCTCTCCTCACTAGTATTGGCTATTCCTCCTATCTTCGTATCATCTGCAAATTTTATGAGTTCCCCAATAATCCCATCGTCCAGGTCATTTATAAAAGTATTAAAAAGTACTGGGCCTAGGACAGAGCCCTGCGGCACCCCGCTTTTTACTTTCTTCCAGTTTGATGTATAGCCATTTAGTATTACTCGTTGTGCCCGATCTTTAAGCCAATTGTGAATCCACCTCACTGATTTTTTTTATCAAAGCCATACTTAATCATTTTTTCAATAAGAATGTTATGTGATACTTTATCAAATGCCTTACTAAAGTCAAGATATACTATGTCCTCTGCATTCCTCTGGTCCAACCATTCAGTGATTTTGTTATAGAAGGAAATCAGGTTAGTCTGACAAGATTTATTGGTCATAAAGCCGTGCTGGCTCTGATTAATTAAAGCCTTCCCATCCAGGGACCTAATTAAATGTTCCTTAATAATTTGCTCAAAGATTTTTCCTACTATCGAGGTCAGACTTACCGGCCTATAATTTCCTGGATCATCCTTTTTCCGCTTTTTGTAGATGGGGACCACATTTGCCCTTTTCCAATCTAGAGGGACCACTCCTGTTTCCCATGACTTATTGAAGATTATAGCAAGGGGTTCTGTTATTTCCTCTGCTAACTCTTTCAAGACTCTAGGGTGTAAATCATCCGGTCCTGGGGATTTGGTTTCCTTAATCTTAGCTAAGTGCTCTCTTACCAAACCTTCACTTATAATCAGCTTGGAGTCCTCTTTCCCCTCATCACTATCATCATTAATGTTGATATTTCCATCAATTTCTTGGGAGAAGACGGATACAAAATATGAATTTAGTAACTCCACCTGCTGATCCACCATGTTAACATTTTCACCCTTATCATTCTTCAGGACTCCAATGGTTTCCTTCACTTTTCTTTTGCTTTTAACATATCCCCAAAAACCTTTTACCTTACTCTTAGCCTCTTTTGCAAGCTTCAATTCGTGTTCAGCCTTAGCTCCTTTGATGCTTATCTTGCAGAGTCTGCAAACTGCTGTATACTCTTCCTTAGATATAGTTCCCATCTTCCACTTATTGTATGTATCCTTTTTCTTTTTTAGCAGGTTATGTCATTTTCTAGTCATCCATCCTGGTGTTTTTAGGTGCTTCCCATTTTATTTCCTTCTAGGTATTGTTAGTTCCTGTGCATTAATGATTTCCCTATGGAAAATTTCCCACCCTTCATGTGCATTTGTGTGCTTAAGAATTTTTCGCCATGGAATTCTACTAACCCTTACCTTTAGGCCCCTAAAATCTGCCCTACTAAAATCGAGCCTTGTAGTCTTTGTCTTCTCAGGTCTTCCTCTTCTTACAACCCCAAACTCGAGTATAGCATGATCGCTGAATCCCAATGTCCCTGCTACCCTTAGTTCCTTAACCATATCCTCCTTGTTAGTTAAAACTAGGTCCAAAATGGATGTTCTTCTCGTGTTTTCTTCTACTAGCTGGGCAATGAAGTTGTCTGCTAGAGAGGATAAAAATTTGATAGAGCCTTTACTCGTAGCTGTGTGAGTTTCCCAATGAATGTCTGGGTAATTGAAGTCTCCCATGATAACTATTTCATGTTTCTTTGAAAGCGTGGTCATTTGCTGTGAAAAAATCTCATCCATGTCTTCTGTTTGTCCTGGTGGTCTATAATAAACACCTATTATGATGTCCTTATCATTGTTTTTCCCTTGAATTACTACCCAAATATTTTCTAATAAATTATCATTCTGTAAAACTGTAATTTCTGTGGAGATGTGTTCTTTTCTAACATACAATGCAACTCCTCCCCCTCTTTTATTAGTTCTATTCTTTTTGAATAAGTTGTATCCTTCCATCTGTATGGTCCAATCATGCTTATCGTTCCACCAAGTTTCTGTGATACCAATGACATCATAATTTTCCTTCTGTATTATCAGCTCTAATTCTCCCTGTTTATTTCCCATGCTTTGTGCGTTTGTGTAAAAACATTTCAGATTGTGCTCTGTTGCTTCCTTTTTCTTACTTTCCTTCTGAGTATCCTGTCTTTACCACCTCTAGTAACCTTGTTTAATATGTCCATTAACTGCATATTCTTGTCTACCTTTTTTCTTCCCATCCCCTCCTCTGCTAGTTTAAAGCCCTCCTGATGAGTGTAACAAGTCTTCTGGCAAATATATGTTTCCCAGGCTTTGTGAGATGTATCCCAAAAATCCAAATCCTTGCTCTCTGCACCACTGCCGAAGCCAATTGTTCACCTCTAGTATTCTATTCCATCTCCTGATGCCATGACCATCAACTGGGAGGATTGATGAGAATACTACCTGTGCATCCAGTACCTTCACTTTCTTCCCCAAATTTTCAAAGTCTTTGCGGATAGTTGGTAAATCATTTTTTTGCCGTATCGTTTGTACCCACATGTATCAGTAGAAATGGGTAGTTTACCAGTATGACTCCTGTGGGCATAATACAGGGCTCTGTTTGCTATATATTCCCATGTATTCCACCTACATGTAAGATACCCCTACTTAAATTGGAGGGGTTTCAAACACCTATTGTATCGGGGATAGAATATTGATATCCTGTGTCAGATTTGCCTCTGTGTATATCCAACTTTCTAACTGTGTTAACGTAATGTTAATGTTCTTAATGTTTAACTACTTCCAAACTAGATGCTTTACCCCCCTTCCAGACCAGGCACATTTTTGGGTTTTTTGTATGTGCAGTTTTGAGGGCTGTAACATGTTTATCATTTTCGTTATTCAACTAATTTCTGCATCTTTTTTTGGTGACACATAAGGCTTTATTTTTATGGTTTTTATTTTTGCATGTGTTTTTAATTTTTTTTTTTTTTTTTTTTAATCCGGGAAAATATAAACAAAAGAGGAGGGAAAACATGTCTGTTTTTCACTTTTTTTTTTTTTATTTAATAGCACAAAGTGCTACTAAAAAAACACTTTAAAATAGTTTTTACTCTCCGTTATGGTAATTTTTATTTTGTATGTGTCGTCGGGGGTGGGGCTATAACCTTTTATTCATTATTAGGGTGTTTTATTGGCATATTATTTTATTTTTTTAATTTTATTTCCTTTTTTTTTTTACTTTTTTATTCATTTTTTTTTTATATTGTGTCTGTTTGAGGGTGTGATTCATACTGTATATATGTATATTGTGGGGAAGGTAGCTCGTTAGCAGCAATGGTGCGGACCAAACCAGTCAGAGACAGGGACACAATATCTGGTGCAAATGTAAGGGGTACAAGTTTGATAGTGGCAAACCCCCTTCCAAACAATTTTGACTTGTGCATTCGAATGTCATTACTTGTGCTCTGCTGCCATCTAGGGGCAAGACTTTGCATCTATTTTTGACCTGAATTGTAGGAGAATTCTGGATGATGAATTGTAGGACGATTCTGGATGATGAAGTCCTGCAAGGCTACAAATCAGGATAATATAGTTGATCATCTGCTTTGAGAAAAGAAGCCTCCTCCAACAAGTGCAGACTACACACAGAGACTTTATTCCAGATGCTATACACCTGAAACATCATCACTGCAGGAGATACATTCTCTGCACAGGAAGAACCAGAGGGAGACCATAAAGTTAAGTGTTGTATTACTTGGCATGTAAGGAGACTACAAATACATATACATTGTGGACTGGCTGATAACTAAGAGTGCCTTGGTGGTGGATAAAAAACATTGGAATAATCTAGAAAGAGCCTGCCACCGTTAATAACTGTTTGAGCTACCAGTTTGCCTGTGTTCCTGTTAATAAAGAGGCTGTATAAGATATCTGTACTGAACCACTTGCTGAAGAAGTTCGCTGGTGCGAACCTAAAAGGGATTACTACTATACTCCTAACACAAACAGGATTATTTGAAAAAATAGCAAAAATAAATAAACCTTCACTTCAGGTACAAAAATGTCAAACAAAAATCTGCTCGTCCGAGCACTAACTAAACAGAACAAAACTAACTATACGTGTGGTTTACTACCAGCCAAACCAACAAACCGATAATGCAGTTCAGTCTCACCAGTCTCTCAGTATAGCAGGACAGACCCAGGCGCCTCCTCTCACTCCCAGGATCTGCCCTGAAGTGTAGGCTCTGCAGCCTTTTATGGCCGGGGGACTGTTGACTTGACAGATGTCCAGAAGGCAGTCATTGACACACTCCACAAGGAGGGTAAGCCACAAAAGGTCATTGCTAAAGAAGCTGGCTGTTCAGAGTGCTGTATCAAAGCATATTAATGGAAAGTTGAGTGGAAGGAAAAAATGTGGTAGAAAAAGGTGCACAAGCAACCGGATAACCGCAGCCTTGATTAAGGATTAAGAAAAGGCCATTCAAAAATTTGCGGGAGATTCACAAGGAGTGGACTGCTGCTTGAGTCAGTGCTTCAAGATCCACCACACACAGACGTATCCAGGACATGGGTTACAAGTGTCGCATTCCATGTGTCAAGCCACTCATGACCAATAGACAATGCCAGAAGCGTCTTACCTGGACCAAGGAGAGAAAGAACTGGACAAAGTGGTCAAAGGTGTTGTTTTCATATGAAAGTAAATTTTGCATTTCATTTGGAAATCAAGGTCCCAGAAACTGGAGGAAGAGCGGAGAGGCACACAATCCAAGCTGCTTGAGGTCTAGTGAAGTGTCCATAATCAGTGATGGTTTGGGGAGCCATGTCATCTGCTGGTGTAGGTCCACTGTATTTTATCAAGACCAAAATCAATGCAGTCGTCTACCAGGAAATTCTAGAGCACTTCATGCTTCCCTCTGCCGACAAGCTTTTTGGAGATGGAATTTTCATTTTTCAACAGGACATGGCACCTTTCCACACTGCCAAAAGTACCAATACCTGGTTTAATAACCACAGTATCACTATGCTTGATTGGCCAGCAAACTCACCTGACCTTAACCCCATAGAGAATCTATAGGGTATTGTCAAGAGGAAGATGAGACACCAGACCCAACAATGCAGACGAGCTGAAGGCTGCTATCAAAGCAACCTGGGCTTCCATAACACCTCTGCAGTGCCACAGGCTGATCGCCTCCATGCCACGCCGCAATGATACAGTCATTCATGCAAAGGGAGCCCCGACCAAGTATTGAGTGCATTTACTGTACATACTTTTTATTTGGCCAATATTTCTGTTAAATGATTTTTTTACAGTTGGTCTTTGTAAAGGGAAGTGCTTACCACAAACATTAATATATATATATATATATATATATATATATATATATATATATATATATTCAATCATTCCATTCATTACTCCTGAGAGAGAGCTATTGTCTGCAGGCTACAAAACCTGTTTTCTAACAGACATCCCGCATGGGCCAGGAAGTCTTTTGTTTAACATAATGAGATGGAATATGCTAATGAGACCACCATAGTGATGTTAAATCAGACCCAGAGATAAGCCACTGAACAAGGAGTCAGATGGGGGAGGTAGGTCATTAGCCCTAGGCCACGGATCAATTTTAAGTGTTAGAGCGCCATCCCAAGACTCATAAGAAGTATTGCATCTAAACTTATATTACAATACCAAGAGCCTGATTGGAGTGACAACATCTAGGTGGGCGGAGTTGTGGGCCATATATATAATGGGCCCAAAAGCCCTCTCTCTCTCTCTCTCTTCATCCTCTCTTCACCAGCCCCCATGGATTGACCAGCTTCACCTAGACAAGCTCCATATACCACCAGAGCATGCATAATAAGACTTAAGTATAACTTTCTCTATCTATCCATCTATCCATCCATCTATTATCTATCTATCTATCTATCTATCTATCTATCTATCTATCTATCTATTTATCTGTCAGTCACCCTTTATTAATCTGTATTACTACTGCTGTGTTCCTTACAGAAAGGGTCAGTTAGTAAATTGTCCAGGGGTTGTATGTGTGTGGTTGTATGTGTGTGTGTATGTAGCGATATCTGTAGGTTTTTAATTGGGTTCTGTACTTATTGTATTGCACTGTGTTAATACTGTTTTGTATTATTCTATAACCTAGTTCCATCATATTAATAATAAACGTATTTTATGATTAATATTGTGGGGTAAATTATCGTACATGCAAACCAGTCAAGGAAACAGATAAGTAGATATACCTAAGGAGAAAGGAGGGAAATTGGTGAATATTAATTAGTAGTAACACCCAGATCTCTCATACCTAATGGTGAAACAAGTCAAAAGTGAGAAATATTTATTATTAATATCATCTCCCATTAACATAATGGCGAGCCAGCCCGTACTGTTTTAATATTTTTGCGTGTTGTCTTCTGGCAAAACTGTGTTATACCGTGAACTATCAAGTGGAGGGGCGTGGACAGGTAATATTGGTACACACTGAAGTGTTGCGTTACGCTGTATGCCCAGATTGAAGTTTGCACGGCTAACCCAGTTTGCTTAAAGCTTCACTTAAAATAATTAATAACAGTGAACCTATTGTTTATTTGTATTTATCTGAAGGTATTAACAATTGTCTGTTTCCTCCACAAACAACTCGCTGGGAGACTGAGAAATCCATTTGTGCCTCTGTAATATCAAAGTCAAGGTTCTTCAGGAGAAGTCCAGCTGGTCGGGAAAAGGCTTTCCGGTACGAAAAGGATACTTTTTCAAGCAGCAAAAGACAAGTAGGAAGACAACGGTGACCAAGATTACAGCAGGAAAAGTAAGTATGGATTTCTCAACATTAAAACACCTAGCTAAACACAGTACATTCAACCCAGTACCACCCACAACCTATAAATCAGGAGAAATGTTGTGGTCTGCTTTGCTGGATCAGGGCTATGCTCATGATAAAAACTGTATTAGTAAACGGACAGTTTTTAACAAAACTTCCAAAAGATTACAAATGTTAGCAAAACTTGTATATACTTTTGAGGATACAATCTGGAAGCCAGAGCATGCTGAGATCCTAGCAAACATGAAAGGGACAGTGGAGCGAGCTAACAATGCAAACCCCCACTGTCATTGTTGTGTAGACAATGTCAAGCAGATTCACATGTTAGAAACTCAATTGAAAGATGAGGCACTTTGTATAATTGAGAGAGGAAAAGAGATTTGTGTGTTGGAATCCAAACTCTCTGACAAAGATAATTATTATTCTGACATGGACAAAGAACTCCTTCGATTATACACTGAGAACAATCAGTTTAGAAGTAAAATTACTTCCACAGAAGCAATGTTAGTGACACTAAGAGACGAACAAGCGGCAAACTCGCAAATCATTGCGAATTTGCAGCAGATCATCTCTGACTTGTCACGGCCTAGTACTAACAGCACGGTACCCTTGCCAACTAAACAGATTTGTGTCTCAGGAATGGCACAGGAGGGGACTGGGGCGATCAGACCCATGGCTCCTGCGGATCAGAGATCCATTAGTCCATTTTGTGATACTAGGAGTCCAGTGGAGCGTGCACTACAATTCTCTCCAACACCTTTGGAGAGGAGAGACAGCGGACGCCTCCATGGACAGGACTCAAATTGGGGACTAAGTAGTGGATGGGAAACTGTACATACGGCTTCCAACCTACCTACACGTCCTGAAAGGTCAGTGGAATTTTATCCTAGCCATAACAACATGGAAAAGATAAATTTCCTGTTACGGATCTGCAAAGAGATCCCTAAGTATGACCCTAATACAGATCCATTGCTAGAGCCTGTGATATGTTTGAAGGACATTGCAGGAAATATTCTGTGCCTCCAGAATATCGTATGGAGCTGTTTAAATTGTGGTTGCCTACACACCTCAACCAAAGGTATGAGGCAACAGAGAAAACAAGTCCCAAGAATGGCCTATTTTATGATGAGGAAGAACGCCTTTCAATACTCATGAAACTGGCAACAGGACATTGGGATGTTACTCCAGAAATCCTGACAAAATTCAAACCCACCTTACAGGACGAACCTTCGTCCCTCTGTGGTCGGTTTGAAGCAATGTACAGGAAGATCACAAAGGATCAAGGTATAGGAGTCCCACAAGGCATGGTTCGCATGTTTGTGTACAAATTCCCATACCTTGACACCGCAATTCGGCTAAGTGCAGCAAGGGAGCCAACGCTCACTGATGCAGCCATGATTATTGAACAGTATAGACAAGATCTACTGCGCAATAAAAAGTCTGTGAAAATCAGGGAGCGTGGAAAGGTCCATGTCAAATCACAAGATGAACGTGGACACCACACTAAGCCACACATGTCTGTCTACCCCACAGCTCCTCCAACAGAAAAGATGGGAGACATACGATGCTTTCTGTGTTTACAGGTTGGACACATTAAAAGAAACTGCCCTCAAGTAGTTCGCAATCGTACGAACCCAGAGAAAAATGGCAATAATAATGGTTTCAAGATGAAGCCTAATTACGTCAAACAAGCTGGGAAACAGACAGATAGCAATCAGGGACATTTGCCAGAACAGGCACTGAAACGTGTGGCACTTGTAAATGCCCCTGATAGACCAGAGGATAGAACATTAGGTGTAGAACATCATAAGTCTGCACAGAATGTTGAAACTCAGCAACCACAAGTGGCAGTACGTACCTCAGAGGTACCTACTGAAACTACATGGAGGCTTACAATAGACCTTCGCATCCTTAATAAGTACACCCCCATGTCTGCACCTGTGGTCGCTCAGACTCCCGACATAATGGCAAGGGTAAGCGGCAAAAGTCGCATATTCTCAACCATCGATGTCGCCAATGGATTCTTTTCCATCGAACTGACAGAGAGCTGCAGGTACAAGTTCGCCTTCACAGTGGGTAACAAGCAGTATATGTTCTGTGTACTGCCCCAGGGGTTTCACAGTAGTCCTACATATTTTCACCAGGCATTAGCGGCTGTATTAAGTGTGTTCTCACGGCCAGAATGTCTGCTGCAATATGTAGACGACCTTCTCCTTCACACAGAAACCATGGAAGACCATCTGGTTCTGTTGAAGGAACTGTTGGGACTCCTGGCCCAGGCTGGACTCAAGCTGAGCCCTCATAAGGCAAACTTGGCTAGGACAGAAGTCACCTTCCTTGGTGTCCAGATTTCATATGGAGCCAAGGGCATCCTGGCTGCCCGTGTGGAAGCCATGGTGAAGATACCCAGGCCAGACTCTCTACAGAACTTACACAAGTTCCTAGGAGTAGCCAACTTCATGAGGGAGTTCATAGAGGATTTTGCTGTCAAAGCAAAACCACTCTATGAACTTCTTAGAGGGGAACAGCCTTCTCTGAAGGACTGGTCAGAGACACAGGAAGAGGCCTTTTCAACTCTGAAAAGAGATCTCTCATCCGCCCCAGTCCTAGCCACCCCTCACCCAGAAGGAAAACTGGCCATACAAGCCCATGCTGGCGCAGAGTCTATTTCTACGGTCCTTCTTCAAAAGATAGGATCTGAGTATAGACCTCTAGGGTACTTCTCCAGGCTCCTTTCACCAGTTGAAAGGGGTTTTGATGAATGTGCTAAACAACTGACAGCCATACACTATGCGGTTAAAGCTACCGAGCATATTGTGGGTTTCAGGCCCCTCACTGTACAGACTCCACATTACCCGCTGGCACTCTTGCTTCGAGATACACTCCCTGGAGTCTCACAACAGAGATTTGGGAAGTGGATCATGGAGCTGAGTGGGCGAAATCTGACAGTGGACCACAAAGCAAAATATGTTCTCTCCCAGTTGTTAAATATGACAGGGATAGAACATGATTGTGGTCAACTAACGCAGGTCACTGATCCCCAGCTATTCAGGATGACCACTAATCCCGATGACAGAGTCATCTTTGTTGATGGCTCTCGATTCTGCTTGAACGGAACCTACATGACAGGATTTGCAGTGCTGGATGAGACCATGGGTACTCAGAAGCTGGTAAGGTTGCCTGGTCACATGTCAGCACAACGGGCTGAACTGGAGGCCGTCAGAGAAGCCCTTCTCATTCAGCCTCCAGGGAATCGTACTATATATAGCGACAGCTCATATGTAGTCCGATCTCTCACTTTGCATCTGGACACTTGGAAACGACGAGGGTTTGTGGACAGCCAAAATAAACCTTTAGCTCATGCCTCAGTCCTGAAAGAGTTGTGGGAATGGGGCATGGCACATCCTGGGAATGCTTCAATCATAAAAATTCCAGCACACCAGAAGGGTGATAACCCTCTGATCCGGGGTAACAACAAAGCAGATGAGTCTGCCAAATTGGCTGCAGTGTCTGGAGTCCTCCAGGAATCAGACACTGAAGCCATACCCGTACACCAGATTAAAATCAGAAACAAACAACTCAAAGATGGCCCAGTGTCATTTGAAGAGGAACAGTCAAAGGATCCTTTGCTGGCAGCACACCTTACCAGCCCACAAGATCCCTGGACAGTCCAACAGGGCATCTTGTGTTATGACACTGGAACCAAACCACTCCCTCTACCGGTGGTCCCACAGCATCTGCAAGCAGAACTAACTAGACTCAATCATCAGTTGTTGGGTCATCTGAGTCGGGACAAACTTTTGACCCTACTCAAGGACAAATTATACTGGCCAGGTATGTCCAAGACGGTAGAGGAAGTTACACAACAATGCCTGGTGTGTGCTCAGGTAAACCCAAGGGCATCCGCCCTGAAGCCAGTGTTGCAGCGGGTTCCTCCAGCGGAGGGACCATGGTCTACTTTACAAATTGATTACATAGGACCATTACCAGCAGGCAGCCGTAACTGTCGCTATGCATTGGTGGTGGTGGATGTCTTCTCAAAATGGGTAGAAGCCATCCCTACAGTAAATGACTCCGCTACTACTACTGCTCGGGTTCTGTGGGAGCACATTCTATCACGGTGGGGAATCCCCCGAGTGATTGAATCAGATCGGGGAACCCATTTTACAGGCAAGGTTATGAAAGCACTTTGTGGACTTCTGGACATAAAGCAAAGATTTCATGTACCTTATCATCCACAGTCAGCAGGCATTGTGGAGCGGATGAACCGAACTATCAAAACTCGGCTCTCCAAAGCACTGTTGGAAAGGGGTTCCACTTGGGTAACTTCCCTTCCAGCAGTACTGATGGGTATCCGGGCCACAGAGGCAACAACAACCGGCATAACACCATTTGAACTTATGACCGGGCGCAAGATGTCTATCTGTTGGCCAAATGAACCCCAAATTTCTACACCCATGAAAGATGCTATTGCTAGAGATGTGTTTCTCCAACAGGTTCAGCAGAACCTGAAGGAATTGCTACCGCATGCAGCAATAAAGATGAATAAACCCTACCTACAGGGGGAAACTCCCATGCCCACTGTAGGGGAAATGGTCATGGTCAAAGTATTCCGCAAGGCCGGGCCCTGGGATGCAAACTGGGAAGGACCCTACCAGGTCCTGGAAGTAATGGGTAGCACTATGCTGAAAGTACAAAGGCCAATCTCAACAAAAAAACGCTCACATAGACGAAAGGCAGGGTTTTGATCCACATTGATCAAGCAAAGGCTACCCGTGCCTCCCCAACTCAATAAGGTCATGAGTATAGAGTTGGGTGAAGGGGGGGGGTAGTAGGTCAAAGGTGTATCAAAACATTTCATATTATCATGTTATTCTTTACCAGATCACAGAACCAACAGCTATCAAATCAGTAAGATGGGTGTATAGAAATCCCCACTTACATCCTTATAGGCCAGTGATAGTAAACACAACAAAGGTGCTGTGCACCAAAGCAGGAGTCCTGAGTCCTGAAGATGTCACTGGGGCAGAATACAGTGGATGGTACATTCTAAAAGCCACTTTTCTGAAACATACCAGTCAGGATAGCTTAAGAGTTAGGACATACTTTGATAGACCCATACCAGTAAAGGGCACCCTGAAGGCGTACTGTATGCTAAGGGATTCTCATATGGTAATAACTAGGGAATCCAAATATGCCGAAGGACATGTGTCCACGGACTATTTAAGGACCAGCATATTGATTTTAAAGTTAAACTGCAGTAAATCTGGACAAGTATTATGGAACAATCAGAGCGGCCCAGTAAAACTTGAAGGCCTATACAGAGCCACAGTTTTGAAGGTACGAGCTGATGCGAAGGATCAGAGGTATACTCAGCTGGAGGGATCTCCATCCATTCGATCTTTTATGATTACCATTATGAGGGATGCTTGTGTACCAGATGTGACAGGACATTATTTCATCACCTATGCACACTGGGAACCAGACACTCAGATGGTAATGTCAGACTCTAACCCATGGAGATGGGATATAGTCTGTAACGGAGTGGATTCTCCAATAATTGATGTATGGATGGATGGGACCCCTATGACTGAGGAATACCGGAATACATATGTATCTTCTGATTGGAAGGATCCCAGAGGCAGAGATATTAACTTTGCTATCAATATTAATGGTTCATTTAAATGGCCATTTTGTGAGGCAGTCGATGAGGGGTGTTGGACATTTACACAGTGGGTTTATCTTTCCACAACTAAACCCATCCGGAATCTCGTATTAGAGACTGGAGAAGGTGACCAATGGTATCCATTTAAAGGAAGAGGTAAAGTATGTGTGACTGTGGTAAGGGTCCCTTATGAAACTGAAGTTCTTCAGCCAGTAAAACCCCACAGGGATTCCTGTAATGCCCCAACCTATCAAATGGCTGATCCCATAGCTCCACAGTTAGCATCTCCCTGGAAAATCATCACCAAAACCAAATTCGTCCTATATACCTGGAGGATTTCGGTTGATGATTTTAGAGTAGACCACTGGGACCATAGATGTGAGGAGTTTGTGAGGAATCAGATCGATATGATAAAAGGATGGGTAGAGATGGGACAAGAAGTAAGGAAGGATGCTACCAGATACAGGAAGTACAGGGGGAGAAGGGATTTGATTGCCATGGGTTTAGGAGGAGGTGCAATGGAATAGGGGCACTGAACACTATGGACCTGGAAGTCCTGAGAAACAAACTCGGGAATCTGGCGAAACATACTGGGGAAGGTCTCAAGACCCAGGTTGATGTAAATCATGTTTTGGAGGATTTACAACACTCACATATAGATGCCACTAGCTCCCTATCTTCTGCTTTACGAGAGAAGTTTAGACTATTAGTTGTGGGTCTCCTGGAAGAACAGGATAGAGCTCAGCTTGCTCTGGCATGTACTCAGGTTCAGGGTGAACTTTCCAGCAACCTTAAACATATTGTGTCCTCACTGCATAATGGACACTACCCTTTTAACCTCCAGCAAAGGGTGAGTCCTTTTATCACTCCTTTTGCTGCCAACCATACTAACTGGTGGGTCATTCAGTGGCATGGGTGCCATAATCTCACTTGCACTGCTTCATCCCTGGCACCTGTCTCTGGCAACGTGAGACGTGGGTACGGTGCTATCAACCTAGGTATAATGATGAATAACAGAACAGTGTTACATCCACAGCTCTCCTCAGATATCCTGACCTATGAGACCGGCCATCCTTATCTGTTTGATACAGATGGATGTTGGAGGAAAGAGGATGCTATCCTCTGCCAAGGGGATCATGATCGGGTGCTCAGACACCAGTGTTGGGATAATGAGGGGTTCTGTGAGATGAAAAGCAGCTCAATACCTCCATCTAGTTTGAAGTACTTGGGTCAAGGGTATTGGTGTTGGTACCAGTCCGTTAATGTATCATATACCATTTATACAACTAACTGCACCGAAAGAGGTGAAATCCTCCCAGGAGCATATTGTACCCTTTATCCCGTTCTAGGTGTCGATGTAGCAGAGCAGAAGGGGAGAACACCGATTACCCCAGAGAAGAGGTTGGATATCCGTCCAGATACTCCTGTAAGGCTCCAGAGGATCCCTCTTGGTTTTGGTAGAAAACTGAGACACCTGCTACTAGACTTCACTAAGGAGGAAAGTGTCATAGAGAAGCTCAAAGACTCTGAAAAGCAGGCCACCATCTTATTGAAACATGACCAGTCAAAGATAACAGAGATGGTTCATGCCCTGGAGAAGGACTCAGCCTTATCTTGGTGGGAGAGTCTGTTCGGATATAGCCCCAAAGCAACATCATTCTTCAATCTGCTTGTACACCCAGTCATAGTCCTCCTCGTCCTAGTGGCCATTATGTATATAGGAATGATCTTCATCTATAGGAAGATAAAAGGCCTGGCCCGTGAGCTTCAACAGGGCCAGGCCGTACATCACGAACTTACCCGAAGGCAGGGACTAAGGACTTGATACCAATACAGTCCCAGCCTTAACTTGTAAATAATGTTTTCAATGTAATTTTCATATTCTTGTATTATTTTGCATTTTTGTGTGTGCACATAGACACTTCAGGTGTAAGTGCCTGTTATGGTCTGTACAACAACATACGCCTCCCACACTGAACACTGAGTGTGTTTGTGTATAGACATACTTGCATTTGCATCTTTTAGTGTAATTCCCATCTACACCTGGGTCTGAAGATTCATGTGTTTATGGATGAGTAGGAAACATGCTCTTGTGGCAGGAGTCTCTATGTGCACCAATACCAGCATATCCTTTTATTTTTATCGCCTTGATCTATAGGGGGGTGGGAATTTGTGTGTTTGGTGGATGAGTGGGATATATATATATATGTCCTTGATCTATAGGGGGGTGGGAATTTGTGTGTTTGGTGGATGAGTGGGATATATATATATATGTCCTTGATCTATAGGGGGGTGGGAATTTGTGTGTTTGGTGGATGAGTGGGATATATATATATATGTTACATTAATTTCTGTTAGGTAAAGGGGTGTAAGGATCCTTAGGGACAGGTAAGGTACCCCGACACTGTAAGGTAATTGCCACCTCGGCCATATAAAATGGTATGGTTCATAATGGATGGATTGAATGTCAGGTACAGGGGACATGGGAAGCAGTGCCTCTCCCCACAATTCAATTTTAGGTTCTGAGACATCATTTCAGATGCAGGTTCACAGACCTGCCTTGATAAAAGTCCAGGTTTTTCTGTTCATGGAGGCCGGTGACAACTTCACTGGTGACCTGTGCTTAAGTACAGGTTGCGGTCCTATAGGACAGTTGGTGTCATGTGGCAAGGTGGTCTAACCCTGCGTGAGCTTCAGTCCGGACCAAAAGGTGGTGCTGCATGTACCGTGACAATGGACTGTGGTTTAAAGGTCTTACCTGACTAACTGTGGGATGGATAAAAATGTTCCCGTCCAGGTCAGTGTGACATATTGGGGTGGACCATAGAAAGTATCACTGACACCGTAAATCAGGACGCGCAAAAGACGTTTTCTGTGAGCAGAGGATATTGGGCGACAGTCATAGGTGGGAAAGTGTCCCTGGAAATGATCGATGTCTTGGTACCTAAATCCAAATTATACTTCACTCCATCCTGAACCATTGCCAGGAATGAATAGGGCTGAGGGGGCAATAACGACCAAACAAACACTTCCTCAAATTACATTGTCGTGTTCCCGACAACAGGGGGATTGTAAAGGGAAGTGCTTACCACAAACATATATATATATATATATATATATATATATATATATATATTCAATCATTCCATTCATTACTCCTGAGAGAGAGCTATTGTCTGCAGGCTACAAAACCTGTTTTCTAACAGACATCCCGCATGGGCGACAGTCATAGGTGGGAAAGTGTCCCTGGAAATGATCGATGTCTTGGTACCTAAATCCAAATTATACTTCACTCCATCCTGAACCATTGCCAGGAATGAATAGGGCTGAGGGGGCAACAACGACCAAACAAACACTTCCTCAAATTACATTGTCGTGTTCCCGACAACAGGGGGATTGTAAAGGGAAGTGCTTACCACAAACATTATATATATATATATATATATATATATATATATATATATATATATATATTCAATCATTCCATTCATTACTCCTGAGAGAGAGCTATTGTCTGCAGGCTACAAAACCTGTTTTCTAACAGACATCCTGCATAGGCCAGGAAGTCTTTTGTTTAACATAATGAGATGGAATATGCTAATGAGACCACCATAGTGATGTTAAATCAGACCCAGAGATAAGCCACTGAACAAGGAGTCAGATGGGGGAGGTAGGTCATTAGCCCTAGGCCACGGATCAATTTTAAGTGTTAGAGCGCCATCCCAAGACTCATAAGAAGTATTGCATCTAAACTTATATTACAATACCAAGAGCCTGATTGGAGTGACAACATCTAGGTGGGCGGAGTTGTGGGCCATATATATAATGGGCCAAAAGCCCTCTTTCTCTCTCTTCATCTGCTCTCTCTCTTGATCTTCTCTCTTCACCAGCCCCCATGGATTGACCAGCTTCACCTAGACAAGCTCCATATACCACCAGAGCATGCATAATAAGACTTAAGTATAACTTTCTCTATCTATCCATCTATCTATCTATCTATCTATCTATCAGTCACCCTTTATTAATCTGTATTACTACTGTTGTGTTCCTTACAGAAAGGGTCAGTTAGTAAATTGTCCAGGGGTTGTATGTGTGTGGTTGTATGTGTGTGTGTATGTAGCGATATCTGTAGGTTTTTAATTGGGTTCTGTACTTATTGTATTGCACTGTGTTAATACTGTTTTGTATTATTCTATAACCTAGTTCCATCATATTAATAATAAACGTATTTTATGATTAATATTGTGGGGTAAATTATCGTACATGCAAACCAGTCAAGGAAACAGATAAGTAGATATACCTAAGGAGAAAGGAGGAAAATTGGTGAATAGTAATTAGTAGTAACACCCAGATCTCTCATACCTAATGGTGAAACAAGTCAAAAGTGAGGAATATTTATTAGTAATATTCATCCCCTTAACATAATGGCGAGCCAGCCAGGAGTGATGAATATTATTAATCATTAATATTCATCCTTAACAGTCTTATATAATCTTCTAATTTTCTGAGATGACTTTTGGTTTTTCTTGCCGGTGAGCCATAATCATCAACATTAACATAAACACTTGAAAAGTTCACTCTATTTGTAATGACTCAATATAATATATGTGTTTCACTTTTTCAATTGAATTACTAAAAAAAAAAAATAACTTTTTGATGATATTCTAATTTATTGAGATGCACTTGTAGTTTACTTCCCCCACTCTTTCAATAATTTCATATGGCCCTTGCCATTTGGCCAGAAATTTACTTTCCACCATAGGAACCAATACCAACACCTGATCACCTGGATTAAAGGTTCTAAGTTTAGCCGTTCTGTTATAGACACGGCTCTGAACCATTTGGGCCTTCTCCATATGTTCCTTGACAATAGGCGTTACTGCTGCAATTCTGTCCTGCATCAGGGTAATGTGTTCAATTACACTCCTGCAAGGAGTTTGCTCTTGTTCCCAGGTTTCCTTAGCTATGTCTAGACCAAGTGAGTATCTACCATACACCAACTCAAATGGGGAAAAACCTGTGGAGGACTGGGGTACCTCCTGGATGGCAAACATTAAATATGGCAGTAGGCAATCCCAATCTTTGCCATCCTTGCTAACCTCCCTCTTTAACTTGCCCTTAAGGGTTTTAAGGAATCTCTCCACTAGGCCATTTGTTTGGGGGTGATACACAGAGGTTCGCAGGTGTTTCATTTTCAGGAGCTTACACATTTCTTTCATTACCTTGGACATAAAAGGAGTCCATTGGTCAGTCAGGATCTCCTTGGGTATACCTGTCTGAGAGAACATATAAAAAGCTCCTTGGCAATTAGCTTAGATGAAGTATTTCTCAAGGGCACAGCCTCAGGGTATCGTGTAGCATAATCTAACACCACTAGTATATACTGATGACCCCTGGCAGACTTTATAACAGGACCTACCCAGTCCATGGCCACTCTTTCAAATAGTACCTCTATAATAGGTAAGGGTACCAAAGGACTCCTGAAGTGCGACACAGGAGCGATTAGTTGACACTCTGGGCAGGAGTTACAATACTCTTGAATTTGCTTGTCAATTCCTGGCCAATAGAAATGCTGTAGAATGTACTCTTTGGTCTTCTCGTACCCCAGGTGACCTCCTAACACATGCTTATGTGCCAAATCTAAAACCACTCTTTGATAGGGCCGGGGAACCCCCAATTGTTCAACAATTTCTCCCCGTATTTGGTTTACCCTATACAGTAAGTCCTGGTTCATGGACATATAGGGGAACTCCTTGTCATCCCCTGGATACTGGGGTTCACCATTTACCACCTTTATATTTTCTCTGGCATGAGACAGATTAGGATATCTAATTTGAGCAGTCCCAAAATTGTCATGGGACACCTCGAGCTTAGACATCTCGGGAACGCACTCCTGACCTTCAGCATCACCAGCTAACACAGATAGGGAAAATTATTACCACCTTGGGTCACCCCTACAGCTGGTGTTTCCCTGTCAGGATCAAAGGGTTTAGGGTTAACCTTAGGCAAGAAATCACCAATAGTAGCATTTTTAGGACATGATACCTCAGCTTTTTCCACATATCCCAAACCAGAGGAAAATTCCCTCCCTATGATCACACTATGGAACAGGGACTTAACCACGCCCACTTTGTGACAGGCTGTGCCAGAGGTAGTTTTTATGGTGACCTCTGCAACAGGATACTCTCTAGTTTCACCATGTATGCACAAGATCCCAATATTTTATCCACTGTACAGTGCAGCATTGACCAGATCATGGTGCACCAGGGTTACCAGGGTTCCTCCACCATCTGTGCCGGAG
Organism: Leptodactylus fallax; assembly: GCA_947044405.1. Classification (NCBI taxonomy): domain Eukaryota; kingdom Metazoa; phylum Chordata; class Amphibia; order Anura; family Leptodactylidae; genus Leptodactylus; species Leptodactylus fallax. Next base: position 3,208,467 of record CAMRHE010000226.1, read on the forward strand.
TGGCCTCCTCAGGCTGAAGCCATTTCCTCACCACATACACTAGATCATGCATCTGGGATCGAGGTGGGAGACTCTCAGAGAAAGTCCAGTGGTGCACTCTCCCAGCACGTACATGCATGTTCACCCCGAGACGTGCCAAGATCTCACTTCTCAGTTTGGGGTAGTCCTTAGCCTCCTGTTCACACAGGTCATAGTAGGCCTGCTGAGGTACCCGGTGAGAAAAGGTGCCACTACATCGGCCCACTGATCCTTTGGCAATTTCTCTCATTCGGCTACTCGCTCAAAACCTGAAGATATGCCTCCACATCATCTGTGGACATCATCTTCTGCAGGGTACTCTGTATGGCAGCTCGGGAAGCGGTCTGTATGCTCTGGGTCTCTCTTGCACCAGTACACTCTCCCGCTGCCCTCTGGTCAACCAAAGCCTTGCTGAGCAGAGTCAGCTTCTCCATAAGCAGCAAGTTCATCTCCTGCTGCTGTGCCAGCGCTTGCTGCTGTTGTAGGATGGCCTGCCCAAACTGCTTCACAAAGTTCTTAATGCTGGCAGTCTCCTTTTAAATCTCTCCTGCAGCCTTCACCCAGGACATAGGAGAGGGAAAAAAAATAGGTGTTTGTCTCTTTAAGACTGTTTAAATTGGGGTGCCCGCATCCGAAGCACCATATGTATGGAAGGTAGCTTGGTAGCAGTAATGGTGCGGACCCAACCAATCAGAGACAGGGACACAATATCTGGTGCAAACAGGTTTATTGGAAAAAAATAGCAAAAATAAATAAACCTTCATTTCAGGTACAAAAACGTCAAACAAAAACCTACTCGTCCGAGCACTAACTAAATAGAACAAAACTAACTATACATGTGGCTTACTACCAGCCACACCAACAAACAGATAATGCAGTTCGGTCTCACCAGTCTCTCAGTATAGCAGGACAGACCCAGGCGCTTTCTCTCACTCCCAGAATCTGCCCTGAAGTGTAGGCTCTGCAACCTTTTATAGCCCAGTAACGAGCCTAGGACCCACACCTGGGCTGAGGCCAGTGGTGAACCTAGCCTCTTTGCTGCCTGAGGCGGACTATAGAAAAACGCCCCCCCCCCCAAAAAAAAAAAAAAAATTGAGTTTACATGCTACTAACTTCACACGCTGTTTTCGTCGCACAATATACACAATACACACAGAAATAAAACAGTTTTTAAGAATTCTTATTACTGCATTACTTCATTACTCTATAATAGGAGCGCCGCAGATAGCTGAGTACTGTACTTTGGCTGTTTTTGGCACTCCCATTGAAGTGAATGAGAGCCACCCGGGTTCGTCCATCCACCAAGCGACACACCTATATTCAGTCGCAGCCAGGCTGAATTCCCACCCAGTGGGGGTAAAAAAACCAATTCTCAGGCTCAGTGGGGATCTCAGCAGACAGACCCCCATCAATCAGGTATTTATCCTCTATCATTTAGGTGAATACAGGGCAGTAACATTTAGTTACTTACAGGTGACGTCTCTGACTAATCCTTCACATGTCCCTTCTCTTCCCTTTGGACCGCCATGACCACTTCTTCCAGCAGTGACTTGTCTCTGTAAAGTTTGCAACACAGATATCTTTGGCGCCTCACTTTTCCAGGCATCCAACATACTCACCTGCACAGCCATCCTGCTGCTACCCCATTTCTAAAATATATGATATTACCCCCATAATGAATAATACTCCCAAGTGCATCTTTATATTAATAATGTCCGTGTGTGCCCTGTATAAATAGTGCCCCTTATTAATAATGCCCCAGGTGTTAACTAATTAAAAGGTTTTCTAGGTCATTAATAAACTAATGAGTGGGGCTCAAAAACCCAGGACCCCTACTGATCAGCTGTTTGAATGGTATCTGTGTAAGCGTATTCTTCTTCTCATCATACAGGTACATATTCTCTTGAACCCATCTCTGCTTGCTGTGTCTACCTTCATCTCATCCTGCTAATTTGAATGGTACATATTCTCTTGAACCCATCTCTGCTTGCTGTGTCTACCTTCAGCTCATCCTGCTACTTTGAATGGTACATATTCTCTTGAACCCATCTCTACATGGCTGTTCTCTGACCCCTATCCTAGAATTTCATCCAGGCTGTATTTTTTTGCAATCCCATGTGTACTTATCTGTACTAGTGTCAGTATTTTGACGCTCAGTGATTTTATGGTAGTTCCCTGGTCAGTGTATTTGTAACTATATAGGCCAATCTCCTCATATGTCACAGTTTGTTGATTAATTGGTTAACGACTTAAATTAGTGCTAGTTATGAAGCTCTGCTTCCCTATATAAGTAGATACAGCTTATGGGGGAATCATTTCCAATGCAGGGGGGCCAGAGGCGTAGCTAGCGGGGGGGCAGAGGGGGCGGCCGCCCCGGGCCCACAAACTTTTTGGGGCCCACCCGGGGGCCGCCATTAATACATCCTTTATTTCTAACTAGATCGGTGTCTGCAGACACCGATCTAGTTACAATGCTTCCTGGTGCTTAACTGTCTTGTAAACCGCAAGCCAATACAGGCCTGCAGTTTACAAGACCCTGAGACCACAGACCGATGTCGTCTTCTAAGCACAGGCGGCGCGATGACGTCACAACATCGCGCCACCCGCGCTCAGACACAGATGTCATGCGCGTGGACAGGGAGGAAGCGGCGGAGGCTCCGTTCATTAGCATCGCAGGTAGGTGAGTATGATATTTTTTTTTTTTTTTTTGTGGGTATATTAATAGAATAAGGGGTGGTTAGGAGGGGGAAATCTAACTATAAAGGGAGGATTCATTAGGGGGCATTATGACGATGGGGGGTCATTTATATAAGGGTTATTAGAGGGTATTATGAATACAAGGGGGGAGGTTATTTATATAAGCGGCCATTAGGGGGCATCATTTATATTAGGAGGCATTATGAACATAAGGGGGTGGTCATTGATATAAGAGGTCATTAGAGGTGCAGTATTTATGTCAGGGTGAATTGGGGATAATACGAGGGTGAAATTAATTTAATTAAAGTTGCACTTGCACCTTATTAAGACTAAGGCCCCACATAGCGGGCTGCAGCAAAAAAAGCGCTGCAGGAAAAACCACGGCGGTAGCGTGTTTTTTTCCCGCAGCACTTTTCACAGAAGGTCTGCAGGGGTTTCCTCTGTGGACTTTCTGTTTTCAATACACCTGAATGGAAACTGCCAGTGTTTCCATAGGTATAATTGACATGCTGCAATTTCCAAAACCGCAATGGTTTTGGAAATCGCAATGTGTCTGCTGCACGTATTTTTCCGCAGTGTGTGGATGGGATTTGCTAGAATGTTGAGGTTTTTTTTCAGTGGGTTTTCGCCACATGGAGCCCCCATCCCTACTTTGCAGTAAAATATGCACAGCGGATAATCTGCGATTTCCAAAACAGTCGGTGTTTTGGAAATCGCAGAATGTCAATTATACCTACGGAAATGCTGGCGGTTTCCCTATAGATATAATTGAAGCAGAAAGTCTGCATAGGAAACCTCTGCGAACTTTCTGTGCAAAGTGCTGCTGGAAGAACCATGATGCGTCGCCGCCGCGGTTTTTCCCGCAGCTCTTTTTTGATGCAGTACGCCACATGGGGCCTTAGCCTTAAGGCGTTTTCCAGCTCATTTTTATTGATGATCTATCCTCAGAATAAAACATCAATAAGAGATAAGTGATTCCCCACTGATCAGCTGTATGAAGGGGCTATGGCACCTGTTTATATCATACGCTGTCTGTTTATAGTGACCGTGTGATGTAATTCCAGCCTTGTCACATAGACGTGTATAGGATGAGGCTGTAGTTACATTACATGGCCGCTATGAGATGAATGACACTATGTAAACAGAGAAGGAGTCACGGCGCTTACACAGGTACCACGGTTCATTCAAACAGTTGTTCCTTGGGGGTCCTGGGTATTGGAACCCCCAAATTTTTTTTTTCCTTTTTAATTAGGAAACACCTGGGGCATTATTAATAAGGGGCAAATTATCTAAAGAGGACCTTTCACATCCTCATGTATATGCGGTTTTACATACTGCTAGAAAGCTGACAGCGCGCTGAATTCAGCACACTGCCGGCTTTTCCGATATATGCCCCGGGGCTGGAGATATCGGGGGTCTTAGTTTCACGGTTTACTGTCAGAAGGGAGTTCCCGACTGTCTAGCTGCGCTGTGAGGAACGCCCTCCCTGGCTGTGCTCGTCCAGAGACTTGTACTGGGGGGCGTTCCTCACAGCTCAGCGTCATCACTGGGCTGAGTACACCCCAGTACAATTCTATGGACGGGTACTGTAAGGGAGGGCGTTCCTCCCAGAGCAACTAGACTGTCAGGAACGCCCTTCTGACAGTGAACGGTGAAATTTAGGCCCCCTGATATCTCCAGCCCCAGGGCATATAACGGGAAAGCCGGCAGTGTGTTGAATTCAGCGCACTGTCGGCTTTCTAGCGGTATGTAAAACAGCATATACATGAGGACGTGAAAGGTCCTCTTAAAGGGGTGCAAAGGGAAGTTATTAGTTTAAATATGCGCTTGGGGGTATTATTCATTATGGGGGGTTATATTATATATTTTATAATTGGGGTAGCAGCAGGATGGGGGCTTTGTGCAGGTGAGGACAATGTGCGTCAGGTGCCTGGAAAAGTGAGGAGCCAAAGATGTCTGTGTTGCAAACTTTACAGAGACTGGAAGAAGTGGTCATGGCCATTCAGATGAAAGAGATGCGGAATGTGAACGATTAGTCAGAGACGTCACCGGTAAGTCACTAAATGCTACTGCCCTGTATTCACCTAAATCGTCTGCAGAGCCCTGTGTAGAGCCGCTATATACTACTATACGCTCACCGTATACTGATAGTATCGGTATACAAACATGTCCAAGTAGGGGGCCCACTTGGACATGTTCGCCCCCCCTGTGCTAAACCCCTAGCTACGTCTCTGAGAGGGGCATTTTCTAATGCAGCTGTCCATTTTCTAATGCAGCTGTCCATCTTAACCGAAGTGCATATTAACCAAAGTGCACTTACACATGGCACTGAGACAGGACACAAGACAGGCCAGCCATGGAAGACCACCAGGTAAACTTAAAACCAAAACAACAAGCTTTATCACATGATATGAAAGAGCTGCAACACTTATTATCTTAGCAATTGTCTTCCTGCAGAACTCCCCTCCATCTTTACCACCAGTGCACACTATCCATATTAGTCCTTCTCTTCTGCCTTTTCCCATGTACAGCTCTCACACACTTTTCACTCTCTTCAACCACACTAATCCCTATACTGCTTTTAGCAGTGAAACCAAACATAAACATCCACATAAATCACTGAACCACCTTCTGTCTCTGTTCATTTTGCTCCTCCTAGCTGCTGGGGACATCTCTCCAAACCCTGGCCCTCCTTCTTTCACTAATTTTTCCTCTACCTACACACACACAAATCCTACAAACCTAATCAATATTTACCGTGTTCCCTCTCCTTTTCTTTCTCCTGTCTCTTTTAACTGTTCTCTCTGGAACGCCTGCTCAGTGTGTTACAAACTAGAATATATTAATGACTTATTCCTCAGTAACTCTCTCAACATGCTTGCCCTTACTGAAACCTGGATCCAGCAGTCTGATATGGCCTCCCCTGCTGCTCTGTCTCATGGTGGCCTACAATTCTCACACACCTCTAGGCCTGACAACAGGAAGGTTGGAGGGGAAGGGATACTTCTGTCACCACAGTGCACATTTCAGGCCATCCCACTGGTACCCTCACTCACATTCCCCTCATTTGAAGTACATGCTATCAGACTTTTCCACCCACTCTCCTTACTTGTGGCTGTGATCTACCGTCCACCCGGCTCACCCTACCAATTTCTGGCTCACTTCGCTTCTTGGCTTCCCCTCTTTTTATCCAGTGAAATTTCTACCCTCATCATGGGTGACTTTAACATCCCCACTGACACCCCTGTCACCCCAGCTGCCTCACAGTTTCTCTCAATAACCACGTTATTTTGGTTTTTCACAACTTTCCTCTTCCGCCACACATGTAGATGGCAACACCATTGATCTTGTCTTCCATTGATTCCTCACAGTTTCGAAATTTACTAACTCTTCTCTGCCACTCTCTGACCATAACCTTCTGTCTCTCACCATCAGTGCTTTCTCTCCTTCACAGGACACACCTACTCATCATACATATAGGAATTTACGTGCTATTAACACCCAGCACCTCTAGATATTCTACAGTCCTCTCTGTTCCCCATATTTTCACTGTCCTGCTCCAATCTAGCCACCAGCCACTATAATGAAACCCTTAAGAGTGCATTGGATGAGGCGGCTCCCCCCTCCACTTGAAAGGTTAGATGCAGGAGGTAGCAACACTGGCACACGCCACAGACACGTTTTCTTCAGCGGTGCTCTAAGTGTGCTGAACGTCTGAGGAGAAAATCACGTACACCTGCACACTTCCTCCACTTTAAATTTAATAATAATAATAATAATAATAATAATAATAATAATAATAGTCCTTTAATAGTCCCACAATGGGGAAATTCAGTGTGTTACAGCAGCAAAGATAAGCAGATACAAATACAAATACAACATGTACAGGAATGTTCCAAGGTGAGAGGCATTACATTAATAGCAGACAGACAGATAGGACGTAGCAGAGGAGGGGGGGGGGATTTAACAGGCAGAGAGATACTTCAGTTCTCTGTGTGTAATGATCTCCGCTTAGGTCGGTGTTGGTTGTACAGCCTAACCGCGGTGGGGAGGAAAGGTTTTATGCTTAAAACCTATAATTCTGTCCTTCAACTAGCCAAACAAGTCTATTTCACCATTTTCATCTCTTCTCTCTCCTGTAACCCTAAAAGGCTATTTGAAACTTTTCACTCCTTACTCACTCCCAAGGTGCAGATGCCATTCACAGACCTTAGCGCAGATGACCTGGCCACGTATTTCCATGATAAAATTGATAAGATTCATCAGGAAATAACTGCCCAATCCCCATATGGTACTGACCCTCTCACCAGCCGCACTTCAGACTGTTCATTCTCATCTTTTGAACCTGTTACAGAGGAGGAAGTATGTCACCTACTTTCTTCTTCTCGCCCTACAACCTGTAGTAGTGACCCTTTCCCCTCACACCTTCTCCAGTCTCTGTCTCCTGCCGTCACGACTTACATTACTAAAATATTTAACCTCTCTCTTTCTTCTCGAATTTTCCCATCCTCTTTCAAACATGCTGTCATAACCCCACTACTGAAGAAATCCTCCCTTGACCCGATCTATGCTGCTAACTATCGACCTGTCTCTAACCTTTCTTTTATCTCCAAAATCTTGGAACGCTCAGTCTATTCTCGTTTAATCCGCTATCTTTCTACTAACTCTCTTCTTGACCCCTTACAATCTGGCTTCCGCACTCTGCACTCTACTGAAACAGCCCTCACAAAAGTCCCCAATGATCTCCTGACGGCTAAATCCAAAGGTGAATACTCTCTTCTTATTCTTCTAGATCTCTCAGCAGCATTTGACACTGTTGACCATCAACTCCTCCTCACTATGCTCTGTTCTGTCGGCCTCACAGACACTGCTCTCTCCTGGTTCTCCTCTTATCTCTCTGACCGCACTTTCTGTGTATCATTTGCGGGCTCTGCTTCTTCCCCTCTTCAACTTGCCGTTGGGGTTCCTCAGGGCCTGGTCCTAGGTCCCCTGCTCTTCTCCCTCTACACAGCCCCATTGGACAAACCATCACTAGATTTGGCTTCCGGTACCATCTTTATGCTGATGACACCCAATTATATACGTCATCCCGTGAAATCACCCCTGCACTAATACAGAACACCAGTGACTGTCTTTCTGCTGTCACAAAAATCATGTCTTCTCTCTATCTGAAAATGAATCTCTCAAAGACTGAACTACTGCTGTTTCCACCATCTAATAGATCTGCTCCTGATATCTCCATTGCAGTCTCTGGCCTTACCATAACTCCTAGGCAGTATGCCGGCTGCCTCGGGGTTTTGTTTGACTCAGACCTTTCCTTCACCCCCTATATCAATCAGTATGCCCGCTGCCTCGGGGTTTTGTTTGACTCAGACCTTTCCTTCACCCCCTATATCCAATCACTCGCACACTCATGTCATCTCCACCTCAAAAACATCTCCAGAATCCGCCCTTTCCTTACCACAAATACACTAAAGACACTTATTGTTGCCCTGATTCACTCTTGCCTTGACTACTGTAACTCCTTACTAATTGGTCTTCCCCTTACTAAACTCTCCCCTCTACAATCTATTCTGAATGCGGTGGCCAGGCTCATCTATCAGTCTAGATTCTACAGCGATGCCTCCAGTCTGTGCCAGTTACTACATTGGCTGCCTATTCAATACAGAATACAATATAAACTTATCACCTTCATTCACAAGGCTCTGCATAATGCTGCACCTCCCTACATTTCCTCCCTCATCTCTGTCTATTGCCCTACCCATACTCTCTGTTCACTCAATGACCTAAGACTAACATCTTCTATTATCAGAACCTCCCACGCTCGTATACAAGACTTCTCCCGAGTTGCACCACTTCTTTGGAATGCTCTATCCCGGACTATTAGATTAACCCCCAATTTCCACAGCTTCAAGCGTAAACTAAAGACGTATCTTTTCAGACAGGCCTATCACAACTCCTAATGTAAACCCTTCCGTAGTTAGAATCCCTAAAACATACCCTCCTCTGTTGATGCTCCAACATTACCTCACAGGATATGATGCCGTATCAGACTAACTTTATATGTCCAGGCACCATCTGACTGGTGACGGCTCATACAGCTTATATATGTGTAATGACAGTAACCTCTATTACTAAATTGTCTGACCATTGTACAAGCAATGCTACGTCTGTTGCCGCCCCTGCTACCTCTTGCGTCACCCCCTCTACCTCATAGATTGTAAGCTCTTGCAAGCAGGGCCCTCAGTCCCAGTGTGTGAATTGAATATTTCTTTGTAATGTATCTTTTTTGTCAGTATTTGAACTCTACAAATTGTACAGTGCTGCGGAATATGTTGGCACTATAAAAATAAAAATTATTATTATTATTATTATTATTATTAAGCACCGTGACTGCTTCTCTGTTTACATAGTGTCATTCATCTCATAGCGGCCATGTAATGTAACGTCCATGTGACAAGGCTGTAATTACATCACACGGTCACTATAAACAGACAGCAAATGATATAAAAAGGCGCCATAGCCCCTGTTTATAATGCCCCATTTACACACACTATAATGTTCCACAGCAGCCCCTGCAAACAGTATTAAACAGTATTATGGCCCACAGCGGTCCCTGCACACGGTATTATGGCCTGCAGCGGTCCCTGCACACGGTATTATGGCCCGCAGCAGCCCTTGCACACGGTATTATGCCCCACAGGGGCCCTTGCACATGGTATTATGCTCCATAGTGGTCTCTGCACACTGTATTATGCTCCATAGTGGCCCCTGCACACGGTATTATGTTCCACAGTGGCCCTTGCACATGGTATTATGCCCCACAGCGGCCCCTGCACACGGTATTATGCTCCGCAGTGGCCTCTGCACACGGTATTATGCCCCATAGTGGCCCACCCATGAAAGACCCCAGAGTATAATGATCGGAGACACCTGTGATGACAAACATAAACAGTTTTACTTACCTATCCTGGACACCGGTGCACTCCCTGCAGCTTTCGGCCCTGAAAAGACCCAGAGTATAATAATAGTAGTATTTGAGGCCCGAGGAATCACTAACTGATCCCGGCTCCTGCTCACAGCCTCCTTCGCTTCCCCTTCTGCATCCCATAGCAGAAGGGGAAGCGGAGGTGGCCATGAGCAGGCGCGGGGGTAGGTAAGTAAATAGGCCGTTACCAGCTGGCTATCCTCACCTACCTGCGCTCCCTTGATGGAGCCGCCATCTCCTCTTCTTGTCCGTGCATAGGATGTCTGCATCTCAACGCAAGAGGCGCGATGACGTCATTGTATCGATGCCTGCACTGAGATGCGGACGTCTTGTAAGCCAGCCCAGGACAAGCCCCGCTCAGCTTTGTTTTTTGTTTTTTTTTTAAAGCGGCGGCTGTCCTGGGCTGGTTTATGGTAAATAAATAGTAAAAATGCCGTCCCCCAGACAGTGACGGATGGTGCTGCCTGAGGCGGCCGCCTCACTTCGCCTCATTAGAGGTGTGCCCCTGGCTGAGGCCTACACAAGACCCACACTGGACCATACATATGTCAGAAACCTGGGGGAGATATACCGTGATTCTAGCACTCTGCCTGTCACCTTCTCACAATATATACTGTGTATATATACAGTGTGTATATATATATATATATATATATATATATATATATATATATATAGTAAGTATGTGAGCCAGAGGGCGCTGTTGAGCGACCCAGGCCAGGCCAGAAAAGGCTCTCAGCCACGCCTTTGGGTGGTGGCACGTAAGTCCAGGAGGGATGGAGTGTCCTGCAGGCAGCAGGAAGTAGTGGACCAGCTAGGACAGAGAGATAGGCTCTGTCCCAGAGGGCTGGCATCCACAGAGGACTGTTGCTAGAGCTGAGTAACAGTCAGGACAGTTAGGGGCTCAAGGAGTGAGTTAGGCCCTAACTGTGGCATAGGTTTTTTTGTTGTTTTGTTTTGTTATGTTGCAGTTCAGCTGAATAAAGCCACTTTTATTTTACGCTTGGACCGTCTGAAAGCTATCTTTCCGGCGCCCAGTACCACGAACCACCGCTGTCCGGACCAGGAGTCAGCCGCCATTTTGAGTTTAATTCCCCAAATTATCACATATGGTGGAGAATGCGGGCATAAAGAGATCCACGCAAGTCCTGGAAGACAAGTGGTCGGTGACTGCAGTACTGCTAAGTGTGCATTGTGGCCTACAGCTGGAAGAAATCGGTGATTTCAACTGAGAAGCCCAGAAAGGGGTGAGTGAATTGCAACATAGCAACGTGTGTGCAAAAAAACTGGTGAAAGTAAAAACTCTGGATGAGGAATCCAGGGAATGGACTTTGTGTATACTGTGGCACAGAAGTCTGTGAAATGTTTGCTGATGGCAAGAAAGTATGCAATGTGTATTGAAGATGGATATTGCAAAAAGTCTATGTGAAAGGCTATGGTGCCATGTTGATGTTTTCTGTGGAAGACAGAAGAAAATGCTGGTTGTTGTAGTGCCACATAAGTTAACTGTGTGAATACAGGTGACTGCAGAAGATGGCAAAAAGTTGCTGCTGGTTGAACCCAAGGTTGCTGTGGAATATTGTGTAATCTTGCTAGTAAACCATGGGCAAGAAAAAGAGAATTTCAGCTTGTAAAAAAGCAGAGAAGTTATGCACAGGTTTATTAGTGCAGCAGTCTGAATGCAGAGAGATACAAAACCCGAAACAGATCAGGTGGAATGCAAGTAAAGATAAAGGGTTGCATGATGGTGACTCAATTTTTCTAAAGCACCTCTGTTCTATGATGCAATATGTCCCTGCTGACTGTGTGTCTCATAATGGAGTGCAAAGTGCCAAAGATGAAAATGTTATGGTGCAGCAGCTTCAAGATGAGAATAAAACCATCAGGTTCATGCATGAGAATGAAATATCTGATTGGAAATGGCAACTTTTGGTATCAGAAAGAGAGAACCTTAAGTTGAAGGCAGAGCTTAACTCTATGAAGAGGTTATATCCTAGTCATTGTGAAAATGTGGTACTGGGTTTGCCTGGAATGGACTGTGTCACTAAGGAGTTTGCAGAAATGAAAGGTGCTCTGTCTAATGAAGTGATACAGAGTGTAGAGCAAAAGCAAGTGCTTGAGAAGCAATTGCAGGATTTAAAGGAGCAGCATGTTCAAGACTCCATTGCCAAAGAGAGTGTCATTGAAAAATTAAGAGATGAGCTTGAAACTGCTAAACATTAGAGAAGTGAATTTTTGCAGAATCAGTCAGAATGTCTGGATGACCAAGTTAGGATGTGTGTAAACCTTTCGGCTGCCTTAACTGACAAAGAAAATGAAAATTGCAGAGCTGAGGAAGTATGTGTCTGACCGAGAGAGTGATTTAGAATCTGTGGTGCAGACATTGCAGTCAGAGCAAAACTTGCATCAGGTTCGCCTAAATGGTGAAATCCACGAATGGCGAAGTAAAGCTGGAGTTCTGGAACAAAGAGAAAGTGAACTCAAAGCTAGAATATGTAGCCTGGAGAGGGCGCTGTCAGGATCTTGTGAAGATAATGAGAAGTTGTCTGTTTTGGTGCAAAATAAAGACAAAGATTTGATGGAGATGTCGTCTGTCCATGTTCAGAAAGTGCAAGCCTTACAGGAGAGTCATAAAAAGGTAGAGACTCAACTTCAAGTGATGCAACTAAAAGTCACAGAAGGGGACAGGTTTCAAGCAGAACTGCTAGACAAGGCAAATAGACTACAGGTGGAATTGAATAATGTCACAGGGCTTCTTTTTCAAGAAGACAGCAAGTTTATCAAACTTTCCAAAGATTTTTCTACACTAGAATCTCAGCTTCAGGACACTCAGGAACTTTTGCAAGAAGAAACTTGTCAGAAGCTTGACCTTAGTACAAAACTAAAACAAATGAGAGATGAGAAAAATGGTTTCCTTGAGCAACTAGAGGAAGAGGAGATAGCAAAAAGAGATTTTGACAAAGCAGATTTCAACACTACAGGCTCAGGCGACTGATATGAAGAAAAAAATGCAAGATAGTATTGGGTCCTTGGACTCTGTTGAAGAACTAAAGGAAAGGTTGCAAAAGGAGCTAGAAGCTACAAATCAACGGTTTGAGGAGAAGGTTGCTGCTTATGACAAACTTGAGAAGACGAAAATTAGACTGCAGCAGGAACTAGAAGATGTAGGTGTAGACCTTGATCATCAACGTCGGATGGTGTCAAATTTGGAAAGGAAGCAGAAAAAGTTTGATCAGCTGCTCGGTGAAGAGAAGACTCTTTCTGCTAGATATGCAGAAGAACGTGACCGTGCTGAAGCAGAGGCCCTTGAATTGAAGGCCGAGTTAGAGAGGCTCAACAAGCAACTGTGCACTGAAATGGAGAATTTGGTTAGCTCCAAGGATGAAGTGGAGAAAAACCTGGAATCTGTGCAGATATTGTATGAGAACAAAGCTAATGCTTATGACAAGCTGGAAAAGGCCAAGAGAGAATTGGACCTCCAGATAGAAGACATGAAGATTCAGTTTGAGGGAAACCTGTCTAATTTGTCTGCTGAGATTGTAGATCTAAAAATGCTTGTTGCTAAACTAAAGGTGCAAGTGAACCAACAGGAGGAAATTGCACTCATCAAGAAACAGCTGGAGTTTCAGATGAATCACGTGAAGCGCGAGTCAGAAATAAAGATGGAAGAGCGTACTGTTCATATAGCACAGTTAAAAACCGAAGTGGAATCTAAAAGAGAAGAATTGGATCGATTGCAGCAGTCTTTATCCAATACTGAACCGTCGGCATCTGTCCTATCTTCAAAGTTGTTAGCACTAGAAGCTGAGAAGGATTCGCTGCAGAGCCTGTTAACCTCTAAAGAATCAGAGCTGCAAGGTGCACTAGTAAAGACTGAGATGGAAGCGGCACAGAAAAATGTCGCAGTGAAGAAAGTTCTGGAGCTGGAATCAGAGATTTGTGCGCTACAGAAGGCGTTAGAATTGGAAAAAGCTGCCAGCATAGAGGCAGAGAAAGGAGAATCATTGAGTCAGACAGACATGAGTGACCTGTCCACTGATGTTGATACCAATGATCAGATTATGATGAAACCATGTGAGATGGTAAATAAGGTGAAGGGTCACCAAAAGTGTGGAACAAGAGTCCGTAAGAAGACTGACCATGCATATGTTGTCCCAACAGCTAAAGTGTCTGAAGCCATTGTGGATAACTGTGTTGCTGTGCCTGTCTCTAGCCAAATGTATGGTGGACAAACGGTGAATAATGACTCCATGTTGTCTCTGAAGGGGGTCAGGAAGTAAGAGATGGTTACGTGTCACCAATGATGTGACAGTTGTTAAAGACATGCCAGAAAATGTAGTTCAGCGTGATCTATTATGTGAGGATGTACGGTATGGCGCTCGTGCAGAAGGAAAATATATTGCAGTACAGAGATTGTGTATCTCAAACAAAGAGGAGAGCAAGAAACCTATGTCTCCTAAACTTCTAAGCCTTGAGGGTGATGGCAAAGTTTGCTTTGAGATGAAGGTTACGGAAAAAGTTCCCGTGATACAGTTATACTCTAAAGACATTGATGTGCATGAAGTACGTGTTAGTTGGTCTCTGAGCTCCTGTGAATTCATGATAGGTGAAGATGAAGATTTTTATGGCTATTCACTAAAGGGATCAAAGTCATGCAATGGGATGGCTGAAGACTATGGCGAGAAATGTGATGAAAATGATGTGGTCCCCTGTATGGCGAATTGTGAAGATGATGAAGTAAAACTTGCTTTCCCACAGAAGGGCCAGGATTTTGGCGTAGCATCGAAAGTGATGAGAAGATGGAAAACTCGACGGAGCGGAGTTTGGAAGAGAAGACTGCCAGATCGGGACTTCTGGAGAGACACTGGACAGGCATACATGGTTGAAGAGGGACTTCATCATAGGATGTCTCGTCCCATTGTAGCTCACCCCATGGGTAGTGAGCTGAGGGGGAGGGTATGTAAGTATGTGAGCCAGAGGGCGCTGTTGAGCGACCCAGGCCAGGCCAGAAAAGGCTCTCAGCCACGCCTTTGGGTGGTGGCACGTAACTCCAGGAGGGCTGGAGTGTCCTGCAGGAAGCAGGAAGTAGTGGACCAGCGAGGACAGAGAGAGAGAGGCTCTGTCCCAGAGGGCTGGCGTCCACAGGAGTGGACCAGCTAGGATAGAGAGATAGGCTCTGTCCCAGAGGGCTGGCGTCCACAGAGGACTGTTGCTAGAGCTGAGTAACAGTCAGGACAGTTAGTGGCTCAAGGAGTGAGTTAGGCCCTAACTGTGGCATAGGTTTTTTGTTGTTTTGTTATGTTGCAGTTCAGCTGAATAAAGCCACTTTTATTTTACGCTTGGACCGTCTGAAAGCTATCTTTCCGGCGCCCAGTACCACGAACCACCGCTGTCCGGACCAGGAGTCAGCCGCCATTTTGAGTTTAATTCCCCAAATTATCACAATATATATATATATATATATATATATATATATATATATATATGAGTGATTAATCGACCAAGGTAGTCTTGTTTAGTGCTTTTCCATTATATTTTTGATACTGACCACTTTATTTATTTTTGGTATTTATATACCTATAAGGGTTTGGGGTTATCTGGTCTTTTTATTCTGTTGATATTAAAACTCTATTCAATGGCACAAACACAAATTTGAAGCTCAACCCAAGAAGCCATAAAAAACACAAAAGGACAGCACTCCAATTTAGTGTAAAAAAACATTACTGTGGGTTTATTCCATGCAATGTTTCAGTCCCAATACAAGTTGAGAAAGGACCACTTGTATTGGGACTGAAACGTCTCATGGAATTAACCCACAGAAATTACTTTTTTACTCTAAATTGGAGTTCTGTCCTTTTGTGTTTTATAATATATCTGTGCTAAAAAAAAAAATTTTCTAGTTAACAAAATTTAAAAAAAAATAAAATAAAACTATGTACAGTTACTACTCCAGGGGATAGGCAGTGGACCCCTGTAGGTTCGGGAGAAAACTCATGTAGGGCCCTCAAAACAAGATTCCTGTGGTCTGTGAGCACCTACAGGAGAGAAATGTGGTGTATGAAGATACGACTCTGAGAAGCCAGCGAAGGACTGATTCCTCAGAGTCGAAAGAGTAGGGATTAACTGTGGAAGAGGGAAGGGTCATGAGGATAGGGGTAGGTGGTGGATTGAGGATAGGTGGTGGATGGGGGAGTGTGGTGGGACAAGGGACAGTGTAGGTAGTCCCAGACACTCTGGAGAAGATCAACCCTACACTCTTGCAGATTTTTAGGACTTATTTGCTCCATCCAGGGTGCCAGAGTTAGGACTGAGAACTGTTGGAGAGAGTATTCAATGACACTGCCCCCTCCAATCGTTGAATGTGAGCAAGAAACTCCTCACAGAATGATAATTGCTCCTCTCTAAAATGGTTCATCTGCTCATCCAATCTCAGCAAGGAATCTTGAGTGATCCCTGCAAGAGCCTCAAAGTCTGATGGACGTCTCCTGCCTGCTTGATCCCTCCTCAGCAACTCCCAAAAAGAGGCATTTATAGCCTCTCTCTGAGCTGCCAAGTGGGACGAGCACTTCTGCATGGGACGAATGAGAGGGACCTGCAGTGGGCTCATTGGTTGCTGGCGTTGACTCAAGTGGTTGTGCACTGGAGGTCGTTGGCTGGTGGTACTGCTGAATAAAAAAAAAAAATTATATAGGACAACAAAATGTTACATATTAATATTATTTCTGAAATGGCTGCGGACTTTGTTTACTGCAATCATATATTAATTTTTACTCAAGTAAAATATTTGTTTAAATTTTATTACACATTTTTTATCTAAATTTTTTTTTATTAAAAAAAAATATTTTGTGTATAGTACAAAAAATATTGCAAATGGGTGTAAAACTAAACATTCCTGATAACAGTAAATGTAAGCAAAAAAAAAAAAATGCTGAAATAAGAGACAAATAATACGGTCGAGTGCGCAGGAAGGCCTCAGGAAGTCAAACAGAGCTGCAAAACGATATGGGCACTGGGATATAGCGCCGGACACACTAGGCTCATGCTACTCAGCGTTGACCTCCCTCTTGTACCTGTCACTTATCGACCTCCATCTTTCACTATAAAGATGAAAATAAGAAATCCACCCTTTACACATAAGAAGAACATAATTGTTAAAAATATTATTTTGAGCTACAATTTTGAATTATTTTAAAATAACAGCTATTTATATAAGAACATACTATCTTTTCAAAACAAATGTCACTTTTAATGTTAAAAATTTCAGTTTAAGTATTCACATAATAAAAATACATAAAATATCACTGACCCTCGCTGGTGGATTCAGACCTCTGAAGAAATGTGGCCTCCAATACGTGGGATGCACAATCATGTGCCTAAGGGAAAGATTAAATAAACATCGGTCAAACGTACATAATGGCTTTTTGAAACATATTGTCTCCCAACATGCCACGTTGAAACACAACAATAACTTTGAGGGCTTTTCAGTAACACCCATTGACCATGTACCTATCGGTAGACCGGATCAGTTCAATACTTTGAAGCGCAGAGAAATGTATTGGATCTATAAATTAAACACACTGGTTCCAGAAGGATTGAATGAGGCTTTAGAGGATATCACCTAATGTCAACACCCTCCCTCCTTTTTTATCCATCAAGGGCCTTATATAGTTCTTCTCATTTTTTATTTTCTTAGTAAGAAAATTTTTTTTTATTATATATATATGTTTTTTCGCCATATACTATAATGTCAGAATATATTTGTGATCTATTCATAATCTATCCATACCTGTATGTAATTTTTAGTTTTTTTACCACATATGTGAATTTTATTGAAACCTTTATTCATCATACATCTACTACCTTGTCATAATTGAAACTTTATGAGCTTGTAATTATGATTTTATAAGTATTTTATATTCTTTCATATATGTCATCACCTCATATTTTACAACTGTAAATGTCTTATTGTGATCTTCATGTTCATATTCTGCCCATTTTGCAAAATTTTTGTAACACTCATTCCCTCTACCCAAAGAATCATATAAAAATATATTTTTCATCTGTGTTTTTTTTTTTTTTTGCTAAATTCATTGGATTCTTACACTCTTTATTGTGGCAATGTCAGAATCCTGACTTACTCCTTTTTTCATTCAATTCCAGATATCTGAGTGGATATGTTATCCTACCTCAGTTATCAAAACTCTATCATTGTTTTTGTTCAAATTGGTTAATTTGCACCCATTTATGAATCTCTATTGTATGGTTTTAAGGTTTTTAGGAGGTTACAAAGTTGAGGTAACTACCTCAGCTTGTAACCATCACTGTCATCTACTAGGGCTGCGCTGTAATAACTATTTGGGCATGCGCAGTAGTGAATTTGAAGCCTTGCCCTTCACTTTCTTAGTCTCTTATTTGACCTGCGCGAACCAGCGCTTTCGCGCGTGTGCAGTAGCACTTTGAGACGCTATTAAATGTTTCAGCGTGCTGACACCCCATAAATACCTCACATCCCTGGTGGATCTTCAATTAAGGTAAAACTACTCCTTTGATTCCATCTTTGTTACTATGAAACCCTTATGTGGCCATCTAGTCTGGTTTTCTCTATTAAAGTCACAGAATCTGGTTTCTCTATAGTTTTTCCATCTGCTGGTGATTTTTTGAGAACAGTTTAACTTTTTATGGTTTCCTTAGTTCCTCTGTATGGTTTATCAGAAAGACTATGGCGCTGATTGTGGGACCTTATAGTTAAATTTTTGCAAGCATTGTTAATTCTTTGCAAACATAGGCTTATAGGCATTTTTTTTTTCTCTCTCATTATTATTGATATTGTCGTTTTATCTCTAATATTCATCACATTATTAGTATTTACATCCTTTTTTTGTCCCCCCATTTTTATTATTACACATGTAAGACATTATTTATTATTGATTGGGCTGAATGTTTCCTTTTTTAACTAATGATTCTTAATATATTATATCCTATACAATTGATGTTTACAGGTATCTTTTTGTTGTTATTGTTGTTTTTATAGTATACACTTGAAAAAGGGGTACTAAAAGACCCCGAAACGCGTAGTGTTTTTTCATTTCCTGCAATAAAAGATTTTGTCCAACTATACAGATCCCGCGCAGTCCCTGAAATCCTGGTCCTTGACATATGTTCTATTTACACCTTCCATGGTGACACAGTGCGACAGCTGCGGTTTCCAGTGCCTCCCCCCTTTTTTTGGTTCCTCATATTCCTTTAGGTCATACAACCACGTAAGGTGAGGAGCCATTTATTATCATTTGGATCATTGTGTCTACAGAAGATACTATACCATATACTGCTCGGTGTCTCTATTTTTGTCGTTTACTTATCGACCTCCATCTTTCACTATAAAGATGAAAATAAGAAATCTACCCTTTACACATAAGAAGAACATAATTGTTAAAAATATTATTTTGAGCTACAATTTTAAATTATTTTAAAATAACAGCTATTCATATAAGAACATACTATCTTTTCAAAACAAATGTCACTTTTAATGTTAAAAATTTCAGTTTAAGTATTCACATAATAAAAATACATAAAATATCACTGACCCTCGCTGGTGGATTCAGACCTCTGAAGAAAACAAAAAAAAATATATATATAAGCTTTGAGAATAAAATCAAACATTGTTTTAACTATACAAAATCACAGTCTCTTCTTCATGCCTTTTATTTTGTAGTCACAACTAAGGGTGCCGCTGAAGAAGTAGAACTTCTTTTCTCTGTGGGTGAGGGGGATTGGCGGTTTAAGGATGGTGGTGGATGTCCCAGAGCGTTCCAGTTTAAATGAAAAATTGTAAGAATTATAATAATTGTAATTTTTTTTGTATATTTATGTATATAATATTTGGTTACAGTTTATACAGCCCACTAAATTCTTAAAAATAAAAGCAGGGGAATTTCTTTTTTTTTTTTTTTTTTTTTTTAATAAAAACATTTATTTATTCCTTTTCCTACCCCCCAAAAGGGTAATAAAAAAAAAATTAAATAATTATACTCACAAGATGATGAGCTGCAGAAGGCTGAGCAGGAGCCGCATCCTCTGCACCAGAAGATGATGATATCTACAGTATAAAGTAAAAAACATGGAAAAGCTTAACAAAATACATATGTTGACCTATACATGGTATGGGGGCTAACTTTTACATAGGTGGTGTAACTAATTAAAAAAAAAATATATATATATATGTAATAAATTTTAAAAAAAAACTTATAAACTTACAAGTCTATGAGGTGTGCATGCTGGGCTCCCGCTTTCACTGCCAATTTTAATGCTGGGGCTGCTTGAGGAGGACATTTTATTTATAAAGTAACATTTTTTTTTTTGGCAAACAAAATTTTGATTTAAACTGTAAAATGATTTTGTCGTGAAAAATCATAAAATCAGGAAAAAAAAACAAGAAAAATTATGTTTTATAATATATTGATTTAAATGAACTATAAACATTTATTTTTTTCTTTCAATAATTTAGTATGAATTTTTGTAAATAATGCTTATTTTATTTTTATATACAGGTATATAGTTGTGGATTACGTTGTTGACCATCATGTTCAAGTAATAAAATGGTGAAAGAGGGTGGCTGTGGGGGAGTGGTAATTTAAATAAAACATTTTTTTGGCTGTGCATGTTTTTTATCCATAGTTTAAACTATGCCCTTAGTAATAGAGCTGACTGACAGCATCCATTACCAAGGCTAGGGCTTACTGTCATCTGCCAAAACGGAAGACAGTAACCCACTCCCCCAACAATTATCCCGGTATCCAACACCACCAGGTGTGCCGGGATGAGCTGGGTCTGATCCAGTAAAATGACTACCTACGGATGGTCATTTACTGGGGCTGCTGCAGGCTGATGTTAATAGGCTGTGAAAGCCTAAAAAACGTGGGCTGTGACACCCTGATAATGACAGGATTCTGTTGCTTTTTAGGGTGTGGCAGGTTAGAATTAATATATATTTGCCATACTTGCCTCATAAATCTGTTTTTTTTTTTCCCTTGGGAAATCTATATTGATATAAATAATCACAAATTCTGAAAAAAAAAAAAAAAAAAAAAAAAAAATTAAAATGATGTTAGTACACACGTGGACAAAATTGTTGGTACCCCTCGTTTAATGAAAGAAAAACCCACAATGGTCACAGAAATAACAAAAAATCTGACAAAAGTAATTTGCCAAACTACATGTTGACAAGCCACAAGGCTTCTGGGAGAATGTCCTATGGACAGATGAGGCAAGAATCAAAATTTTTGGCAAGGCACATCAGCTCTATGTTCACAGACGGAAAAATGAAGCATATCTTGAAAAGAACACTGTCCCTACTGTGAAACATGGAGGAGGCTCTGTTATGTTCTGGGGCTGCTTTGCTGCATCTGCACAGGGTGTCTTGAATCTGTGCAGGGTAAAATGAAATCTCAAGACTATCAAGGCATTCTAGAGAGAAATGTGCTGCCCAGTGTCAGAAAGCTTTGTCTTGGAAGGATCATAATGGACTTTTTATAATTTTATACTTTTATATCTGTTTTATATTTTCATATCTGCTTAAGGTGTACTGTGTGTAAAAAAAACATTGTTATCCTTAAAGTTAAATATTAGATGTGGTTGTTTATGCTTGAAACTGAGTGTAATGTTACACTACCAGATAGTGTCTGCATACCAAAGTGAGAATCCTTTGCGTCCAAGAAGACATGTGCTTGGTTTGCTGCCAGAAGACACCTCCCTACATGACAGCGCAAGACAGGAGATGGCTGACCATATACGGAACTGCTTATATCTGTTATCTATGCATTCAAGATATACTACACCAATTAGGATTGAACATGACGACTTACGTTGCTATGTTAACCCTTTCCTATATTTGCTGCTATATGAACTTATGTTGTCTTAATAAAGGCTCAGTGTGCATTCCAGAATTCGGCTAAGAGGAACATATACCAACATTCTGTCTGGTGTCTATCCCTTGCCGCTAGCACTTAGCTCATATCAATTAGGACAACGACCGTTACCTGGGGTACCTGGTCATCTGGCCCACAAAGGGTCATGACCTTATCAGTCTCAGTCGCAGGTCATGGGTCTTGCAACAGGATAATGACCCAAAACACACAGCTAAAAACACCCAAGAATGACTAAGAGGAAAATATTGGACTATTCTGAAGTGGCCTTCTATGAGCCCTGACCTAAATCCTATTGAGCATCTTTGGAAGGAGCTGAAACATGCCCTCTGGAAAAGGCACCCTTCAAACGCGAGACAACTGGAGCAGTTTGCTCATGAGGAGTGGGCCAAAATACCTTTTGAGAGGTGCAGAAGTCTCATTGACAGTTACAGGAATCGTTTGATTGCAGTGATTGCCTCAAAAGGTTGTGCAACAAATATTAAGTTAAGGGTACTATCGTTTCTGTCCAGGCCTGTTTCATGAGTTTTCTTTTTTTTTAAAATTCTGTTGAAGCAAGGTTGAAAAGCAATGTCTGACTTTCATTTGTTCATTTTCATAGAATTTTTATATATTATTACTTTTGTCAAATTCAAGTTATTTCTGTGACCATTGTGGGTTTCTCCTTCATTAAACGAGGGGTACCAACAATTTTGTACACGTGTGTATATTGATTTAAATGAATGATAAACATTTATTTTTTTGATTCAAACATTTATTTAGAATTTTTGGAAATAATAGGTCTGGACAGTGATACCACAGGGTTAAGATTTTGAAATTCTTCTACTGCGCATTGCATGGCAGGGGCAGCTTGTGAGTAAGATCTAGACTAGAGATGAGTGAATTTCTCAAAAGTTCGATTCGGCAGTTCGATTCGAATTTCCAAAAAAATTTGCTTCGATCCGAATTACTTTGCGGCGAATATTGCAAAAAACACCTATTTCCTAGCTTCAGGGAGCCTGTATAGTGGTGTAGAACACTGTGCCTTGCAGTAACATGCATAGGGAGCCTACTGTGGTAGTCAAACAATACTGTGAGTTCAAATGACACGCACATGACAGGTGTCGCTCTTAGAACCACTGCACACTTCACTTATTTGGACAGTTACGGAGCCAAAACTGACCAACTAATTCAAGTGTGAACCCAGCCTTACAGGTCCATGTTAGTGCCAGGTAAAAAGAACCGTGCAGAGACCCAACATCCTACTGTAGAGTGAAAGAGTGCACTCCTTTTACACCGTCGTCTGTCGATTCCACATAGTGTGGCAAGTCCACAGAGTGGCAAGGCGACATAATGTGGAGTTGGCAGCAGCATCAGAAAGCCACAGAGCGGCAAGGCGACATAATGTGGAGGTGGCAGCAGCATGAGAAGGCCATAGAGTGACCCATTGGCAGCGGCATGAGGAGGCCATACAGTGACCCAGTGAAAAAGGCTTGAGGAGGGCATACAGTGACCCAGTGGAAGCAGCATGAGGAGGACGCAGAGTGACCCAGTGGAAACCTGCATGAGGAGGGCATACAGTGACCCAGTGGCAGCGACATGAGGAGGCCATACAGTGACCCAGTGGCAGCAACATGAGAAGGCCATACAGTGACCCAGTGGCAGCAACATGAGGAGGGTGTGATGATTCTGCTTAAGTGTGGCTATAACTCAGATGTATTTTGATCTCTGGGTATAGGATCTCCCTTCTTGCTTGCACTCATTCATACTGTGCGCAGCTATAAGCCTAGGTGCATATTGGCAGTAGTGGCCAGGCTGGAACAATAGGGCTCCATTGTATTCCTATACAGCCCTGGCTGATCAAACAATAGTGCATTGTTCAAGCCTGGGCTGTTGATCAGATATGGCTGATAACAGTGTATCAATTCACTTTGTCTCAGCTCTATACAAAAGATCTGGACTTGATTAAATTAACTCATCAGACATACTGTCGCCGGTGACCTCATTCTGGGAGGTGGCCTAAAGGGTATAAAAGATGAGGTAAGAGGTCTGTGGGAGGAGATTAGACTATGTAGAGATCATGCTATGAAGACTTTGACTGAGATGCTACTATGAGCAGGCAGGTTGGAATGCTGCTACTGACGATGATGAGCCTACAAGAGACTGAGAGAGACTATTGGACTAATGCTGAGAGACCACTGTAAAGAGCATGCAGGCTGGATTACTATATTGTGATGCCACATGCTAGGAGTTAATGCGACATGCCAAGAAGCCTCCACTGGTTACTCACACATAACAGAGCATATGTGAGTGTTGGACTACAGAACCACATCAAGGATATGTGTGGTAAAGTAATCATTTCACCTTTATCCCTTTTATTTTATTTGTACTGTATCTTGTAACTAGTAACTGTTAATGCTTGTATATATCTGCATATCTGTTCTGAACTGTATATGTTAGATTTTAATACCGACCCATTTAGGGGTTAATAAATATATAAAATTTAGAAGGCTTGTCTTGTATTTATCTGGTGAACCCGGCACTGGCGGTGAGTGTGGTTTTTATATGAAAGAGGACTCAGGGTGTGGCCAAAGCGGTTTGGCGCACTGAGGATCTTTCACAGAGGGCATACTGTGACCCAGTGGCTGCGGCATGAGGAGGCCATACAGTCACCCACTGGCAGAGTGCGGAGGTGGCCGCAATGTGAGTAGGCGACAGAGTGGCAAGGTGATATAATGTGTAGGTAGCAACAGCCTTAGGAGGCCATACAATCACCCGGTGGCAGAGTGAGGAGGTGGCAGCAGCGTGAGGAGGTCATCCAGTCATCCAGTGGCAGAGTACGGAGGTGGCAGCAGCGTGAGTAGGCCACAGAGTGGCAAGGTGATATAATGTATAGGTAGCAACAGCCTTAGGAGGCCATAGTGGCAGCAGCATGAGGAGGCCATACAGTGTCCCAGTGGAAGCGGTATGCGGAGGCCATACAGTGACCAAGTGGCAGCAACATGAGGAGGGCATACAGTGACCCAGTGGCAGTGGCATGAGGAGGCCATACAGTCACACAGTGGCAGTGGCATGAGGAGGCCATACAGTGACCAAGTGGCAGAAACATGAGGAGACCATACAGTGACCCAGTGGCAGCAACATGAGCAGCCAACAGTGACCAAGTGGCAGAACTGAGGAGCCATACAGTGACCCAGTGGCAGCAACATGAGGAGGCCATACAGTGACCCAGTGGCAGCGGTATGAGGAGGCCATACAGTGACCCAGTGGCAGCAAAATGAGGAGGGCATACAGTGACGCAGTGGCAGTGGCATGAGGAGGCCATACAGTCACCCAGTGTCAGCGGTATGAGAAGGCCATATAGTCACCCAGTGGCAGAGTGTGGAGGTGGCAGAAATGTGAGTAGGCCACAGAGTGGCAAGGTGATATAATGTGTAGGTAGCAACAGCCTTAGGAGACCATACAGTCACCCAGTGGCAGAGTGTGGTGAGGCAGCATGGATCATTTAATCTGCTGCATCAGGCATTGGTGGATGTAAATCCTGGCTGATCTATGCCTGATTCATCTTCACAAAGGTCAGTCTCTCCAAATTTTGGGTGGACAGGCGAGTTCTCCTTGGGGTAACTATGGCCCCCGCTGCACTAAGCAACCACTCTCATGCCACACTACTGGCGGGGCAGGACAACTTTTCCAGGGCAAACTCTGCCAGGTGCGGCCACAGATCCAGTTTGGCTGCCCAGTAATCCAGCGGTGCTCTGTGTATAGCTGCTGATGAGCAGCTTCTTCACTATGTGGCTGAAGAAAGCTGCTCATCAGCGACTCTAGGCTCAGGCTGCTGCTGCTGATGGAGTCGATACTGCTCCTGCCTTTCTTGATTGAGGACACGGAGCAGTTCCTCCCCTGTGTGACTTTGTTCGCCTAGGCAAACAAGGTGTAGAACAGTGTGACACCGCTGTGCCCTGCACATGTGGTATGGTGGAGGAGCACTGGTAATTGTTCCTGTAGAGGAGGCTGAGGCGGACATTGTTGCTGGGCCAACGGCGTGAGAACGTGGAGGTAGAAATTGCATCACATGTCCAAGTTGCTGGTGTGGGCAGGCACCACATTAACCCAGTGGGCCATAAATGACATATATTGTCCTTGACCGTAGTTACAGCTCCACACGTCGGCGCTGCTGTGCACCTTGGCATACACCGACAGGCTCAAGGACTGGCCCACCTTCTCTTCTACATATTTGTGCAGGGCTGGTACTGCCTTCTTGGCAAAGAAATGACGGCTTGAGACTCTCCACCTTGGCTTGGCACAAGCCATCAGTTCTCTGAAAGGTGAAGAGTCCACCAAGTGGAAAGGGAGTGACTGCAGCACCAGCAACTTGGACAGGAGCACGTTCAGCTTCTGCACTGTTGGATTATTGCATGCATACTGTTTTCTTGTAGATATAGATTCTGTGATCGATTGCTGACGCAATAACTGACTAGGAGGAGAAGGAGTATCACAACCAGCAGAAGATGGCAAGGACACACAGCTTCCTTCAGCTAAGGTGGTGGAGCCTTGACTGCCTGAAATGGGGTGCGTGCCACTGTGTGCTGCAGCGGTTGCTGTAGCAGGCTGGGCCACCACATTGGAGCCACGGCTCTCCCAGGCCACTTCATGGTGACGCTGCATATGTTGGCGCAGGGCTGTGGTGCCAACATTGGCACCCTGGCCACGCTTCACCTTCTGCCCACAGATTGAACATATGGCCATGTTCACCTTCCCCGGCGGCTTTACAAAAAACTGCCACAACGCTGAGTAGGTGATTTTACCCCAACACTCCGCAATAACTGACTGCTACCACCACTGCCTCCGTGAACCCCTGCACCACTGCTTTCCGGGCAGGTAGGCTGCTGCGAAGCGGGTGGTCTACCACGGGCACGTTTAGCTCCTGACCTCACACTGCTGCCACCCTTCTGACTCCCCCCGCTGCCTCATGCGCAAGCTGCAACCCTCTTTTCCTGATGACAATGAGGCCCCTTTGTCACCCGGCTCCCAATTACGATCGGCTACATTGTCATCCACTACTGTCTGCAGGTCACTGATGTCCTCCTCAACACCAGCTCCCATGCCACTCTCCTCATCACTACTTGCCCGCCTACCGCAGGAAGCGGCAGATGTCTCCTCCACATCTTGGCTGAGCAGTAGCTGCTGACTGTCCTCTAGTACCTCCTCCTCACTGTACACTGTACTGAGCCCACAGCATAGAGTACTTCTCTAGCTGAGAGAACAGAAAAGGACAGAGGCAGGTTGAGGAAAGGTGAGGGCACAGGGCCTTCTGCCGGGCCATGCCAACTAAGGGTTGTGTCTGACGAACCCACCGACTCTTGGCTGGGGGTGTTTGATGTGACTTGGGATGAATTGGATGACCGAGTCAACCAGTCTACAACCTTTGGGTTGCTGGTCAAGACACGACCGCTACTTGACAATGGGAGCTCAGGCCTCTGTAACTGACCCCTGCTGCCCCGCCCCCTTACTCTACTGTGACCTGTGCCTGCGCCAGAAACATTTAGACCTGCAGCCCTCCCCTGTGCATGGCCTCTCGCTTCTCTATCTGAAATACTGTTCAATGAAAAAACAATTGTAAAGGGCAAAAAGGCCTGTTATTTTCTACTTTGAAGAGTACGGTAAATATGCCCCTTATTTCTTCACCCACTATTGAACACCAATAAAGCAAGTGTGATAAAGGCAGAGATTTGTGGCTCAGAATTATTGAATTATTGATAATAATATTGATAAATGGCCAGCAACTTTATACTGGTAACAAAATGGCGAATATGGTCCTCCTTATGTGTTTTGACACTAATAAACACCATTAAATAAGTGATAACCACTAAGAATTATTGAATTATTGAATTATTATTGACAATACTGTTTTTAAATATTGCCTGCAACTTTATACTGGTAACAAAATGGCGAATATGATCGCAATGTCTATCCCCACGTTAAAGGCCTTTATTACAGATAAGTGCAGATATTATTGGATGATAAGTCAGTTTTCTTTGGCACAATAGTACTGAATAATGTTATGCCTTGGATGAACAGTGAATAAGCCCCTTATAATAAACACCTTTAAAAAGGCTTTTTTACAGATACATGCAGATATGGCTTTGGCACAATAACACTGAATAATGTTATGCCTTGTAAGAACAGTGAATACGCCCCTTATAATAAAAGCCTTTACAAAGGAGTTTTTTACAGATACGTGTAGATATTAGTGTATATTTCACTTTTTTTGCTGTACTGCACTGCAAAAGGCTTGTTGTGTTCCACCTTGATAACACAGATATAAGTAATGAGCAGCAGTATAATGGCAGTGAGTGCTGCAATGTGAATTATGCTTCAAATTCTTGCTGTAAATGAGACTGCAACCACCCCAAATTCTTCTCTCAATTCCTCCCTATGCTTTCCCTACAGTTCTAAGGCCCAGCCTCTTTCCCTGAACTTCTTTATGTTAAGTCTTTCCCTAGCTCCTGCCGACATCTGTCCCTACAGTAAGAGCGATGTGGAATGACTGTACCTAAAATGGCCGAGGGTTTTTATAGGGCTGTGACATCACAGGTCCTGCTGGCTGCTGATTAGCTGAACACTTGGCATTATGGGTGATCCCGCTGTGAAAGATCCTCAGTGCGCCAACACCGCTTTGGCTCACACCTGAGTCTTCTTTCATAAAAAACCACACTCACCGTCAGTGAGTGCCGGGTTCACAAGATAAATACAAGACAAGCTTTCTAAATTTTATATATTTATTAACCCCCAAATGGGTCGGTATTAACATCTAACACATGCAGTTCAGAACAGATATGCAGATGTATGCAAGCATTAACAGTTACTAGTTACAATATAAAGTACAATAAAAATAAAAAGGGAATAACATTGAAATAATTACTTTACCACGCATCTCCTTGATGTGGCTCTATAATCCAACACTCACACATGCTCTGTCATGTGTGAATAACCCAGTGGAGGCTTCTTGGCATGAGGCATTAACTCCTAGCATGTGGCATCAATCCAATAATCCAGCCTGCATGCCCTCATCACAGTCTCTCAGTAAACTCTTGTAGTCTCAGCCCAATCTCCTCCCACTGACCTCTTACCTCATCTTATATACCCTTTATGCCACCTCCCAGAATGAGGTCACCGGCAACAGCAAGTCTGATGGATTAATGCACTCAAGACCAGATTCTTTGTCAAGGGCTGAGACCAAGTGAAATGATACAATGTTATCAGCCATATCTGATTCACCAGTGCAGGCTGCACCATGCATGTTTCTTTGATCACTCAGGGCTGTGTATGAATTCAATGGAGCCCTGCTGGGATGGATACAAAGTCCTATTGTTCCAGTGTGGCCACTATTTGCAATATACCTATGATTATGGCTGCGCACCTTATTAGTAAAGAGATACGCTACCCAGAGACCAAAATACAGCTTTGAGTTATAGCCATATTTCAGTGGAATCATCACACCTCCCCCTTTAGATGGGGCTTGTAGGAAGTAGGGACCTGTGTCCCTCTTCTGAAAGCACCTCCGCCTCCAGCTTCTCAGGCTCTGGCCCCAAGGCTCCCTCACCTTCCCCCGGGGTCCCAGCAGACTCGGGCCTTGTCAGACTCCGAGGGTGGTTAAGCGCCACGCGCCTTCAATATGTCCAGACTAGGGTCAGCTTGGACAGCATCTCTGAACTCTTGGCTGGAGTGAGACAAAAGAGAGGTGCATGTTACATAGCTGCCGGGCCCTTCTGGCTCTCTAGTCTGACTAGGGACACTTCTAAGGCCCAGGCTCTGAGCCACATACACTTGGCTACCTCCTGCCTGTTCTGGGTCCGCTTTCTGAGTGCGGGCATCCCGTAGCTTTACACTCATGACCTCAGGCCCTTGGGATACCATTCCAGAGATCCCATCCCGGAAATCTCTGCTCTCCTGGCTACCCTTGGCCTGCTCTCTCAGGGTCTTTCCCACACTAGCCGCTAGTTGGGAGAATTCTAGGGGGCTCTGTACCTCCCCCTTTGCTTCCAAACCTACATCCTGTTCCTCCTGTACTTGGTTGGGTGATGGTGATACCTTGGGCAAATGACTGAGATCATGCTTCCCTAAACTATCCCCCCACAATACATTGACAGGTAATACATTGGACATACCCTCTTCTTGGATCACACCTCCAGTACCCCATGCCATCTGCACTTGGGCCATGGGCACTCCTGGAATAGAACTGGACAGAAGAGGTGTGTATGTCTCATACCGGCCGGACTCCTCCGGCTTCAAGGGAGTGAGGCTCGTCATGGCGGTCTCAGCACCGACTCCAGGTGGTGTAGGCAACGGTTCCAGGGTCGGAACGCCCTCCACCCTTGTAGCACTCTGGCTGCGGGCTAACACCGCACTACCAGCAGTACGTCCCTCACCTGGATCGGCCATGAGATCCACATAGCCTACCTGACCACCTGGCACATGGTCAGCAGTTGGGTGCTCATCGGATACACTGGGCGAAATAGTAGAAGTCGCTTCCAGTGACTCAGAAGAGCTACCCTGTACACTTTCACAACAAGCATTGGCAATTACATTGACAGTACATTCATTAGCAATTGTTAATTCACACCGGGTCTCAGTAATGCGTCCGAGCGACGGAGGGACCGGTGCAGAGGCTGGAAGGCTTTCCACCCCTTTGGCACTTTGACTGCGGGTAACCACCGCAATACCAGTAGTCCGTCCTACATCCGGACCGTCACTGAGAGCCCAGAGAGACACCGAACCACCTGATACAACATCCACAGTTTCATGGCAGACATTTGCAATATCATTAACAGCATTGGTTCTATCACACTGAGCTGGAGGGAGGACTGGCGGACATAGAGACACAGACTGGGGGGGTGAGGCCCCCGCAGATGTGGGCGGGTCTACAGCCCAGTCCTCACTCAGCTCCTTTACACCTACATTAATCCCAGATACATTAGAATTAGCATATTCACAGAATGTATAAGGAGACATTTCAGAGGGAGGGTTATCAGCCCCCTCTGCTGGTATTTCCACAGGTACAATAAAATTAGCATTTTCACAAACTGTATGAGGAGACATTTCAGAGGGAGGGTTATCAGCCCCCGCTGCAGGTAGTCCCACAGGTACAATATCAGACATATCAGCCTGGACAGACAGCTGATCACAGGGAGCTGGGGTGGCCTCCACCCCATATTGGCACATCATAGGCCCCAAATCTGTCCCCAACAGTACATTGGCAGGCAACTCAGACATCACTCCCACATCCCGCATTCCTTTCCCTGTACCCCAGTCTAAATGAACACAAGCCATGGGTACAGTAAAACGTTCTAATCCAATACCCCGTAGGGTCAGAGTTTTCCCGGGAATAATACTGTCTGGGGGAATCAAATCTGGTTGTACCAGCGTGACATCTGCCCCAGTGTCCCGGAATCCCATCACTACTTTGTCCCCCACAGTGACCTGTTGACGGTTAGCATTAAGCTGGGGCCCCTCCCCTCGCAACTAGATACACAGATGGGCTGGCCGCTGTAGTTTGGGGAGCAGGGGGGTTCCTAGGGTGGTTGGGGCATTCTCGTTGAAAATGTCCCGTTTGATTACAGGCGTGGCACCGCCTGATCTCTCCCTGGGGTATGAGAGAGGTCGCCGGGGAGCTCAGAGTTCGAGGGGCAGGGGACGTATAGGAACCACTCGGGACAGAGTTTGGCCTACCCCACCTGGAAGCAGAGGGCTGTGGTGACCTCCAGCTTGGTTCAGGATTCCCCGGGACAGATTGTGTCTTACCCCTCCTCCAGCCGTCGCTGGCAGGTTTCCACGGCAACTGGTTGGCAACATAACGATCCGCCATTGCTGCGGCTGTTTCAAGGTCCTTGGGCTCTCGGTCCAAGAGGTATTTTTGCACTTCCTCGGTACAAATGTTCAAGAACTGCTCTTGAAGCATGAGGTCTGCAAGGGTTTCTTGCGAGGTGATGGACTTGCCCTCCGTCCACTCCCGGAACCACACGCAGAGCTGGGCCGCTGTATCCTCATGG
Source organism: Leptodactylus fallax (assembly GCA_947044405.1). Taxonomy (NCBI): domain Eukaryota; kingdom Metazoa; phylum Chordata; class Amphibia; order Anura; family Leptodactylidae; genus Leptodactylus; species Leptodactylus fallax. The sequence goes on from CAMRHE010000226.1 coordinate 3,240,119, forward strand.
CTCTCTGAAGGCTTTTTCTGCAGTCCTCGGAACCTTCGACGGTATAGCTCCGGCATGAGTTGGTACCTCCGGATCAGCGCTGCTTTAACGGACTCATAGTCCTGGTCAACTGGCAAATTGGCGTAAGTGTCCAGGGCTTTTCCCCTCAACCGGGGAGCCAGGTAACGGACCCAATCCGTCTGTGGTAGCTGATACTGCTTACACACTTTCTCAAAGACCCGCAAGAACGAGTCCAAATCCCCGTTTGTTTCAAGGATTGGAAAGTCCTCGGATCGGAGCCTTGGTACTTGGGCTTCTGGAGTGTGTGCAGTGACAGACGGTGCCTGCTGGGAGAGCTCCATTCTTTTGAGCTCAAGCTGATACTGCCGCTCTCGTTCTGCAGCTTCATGATCAGCCTGCCGTTCTCGTTCTGCAGCTTCACGATCGGCCTGCCGTTCTGCGGCCTGCCGTTCTCGTTCTGCAGCTTCCTGAAAGCGGCACAACACCTGCAGGTATGTGTTAGGGTCACTGGTGCCTACTTGCTGCAGGGCCGTTTGCCAGTATGAAGCCATTCCCATAGCAAGGCTGGGGCTACTGGTCCCTCCTGGTGAAGTAATCCTTGGGACCGGGCTGCTTGCCGCACTTCCTGGCCTAGCCCCAAAATCAGGACTCTGCTCGATTCTCTGCATGGCTGTGGCTGCCTCCATTTCAGCCATACGCTCAGGATCTCCAAAAGCCTGGTTCTGCAGTTCTGGGACTCTGCTTCTGAGCCCACTAGCCATCCACTGGTATTTGCCAAATAAAAGATAGGATAGAATACAAAGAGTAAGGGAGGGGAACAGCACTGTATCAAACTTTCACTGTATCTTAATGCTTGCTTTAATACCGAGCATGTCTCATAGGATTACTACAATCCCCAGCATGTGAGTGATAAAGGTCACCAACACACGCTGTTTATCCTAAGATCCCACCACGCTGCCACCAATGTGAAAGATCCTCAGTGCGCCAACACCGCTGTGGCTCACACCTGAGTCTTCTTTCATAAAAAAAACCACACTCACCGCCAGTGAGTGTTGGGTTCACAAGATAAATACAAGACAAGCTTTCTAAATTTTATATATTTATTAACCCCTAAATGGGTCGGTATTAACATCTAACACATGCAGTTCAGAACAGATATGTAGATATATGCAAGCATTAACAGTTACGAGTTACAAGATACATGCAATGAAATAAAAAGGGCATAAAAGTGAAATAGTTACTTTACCACACATCTCCTGGATGTGGCTCTATAGTCCAACACTCACACATGGCATGTGGAGATCACCAGTGGAGGCAGCGGCATTAACTCCTAGCATGTGGCATCAATCCAATAATCCAGCCTGCATGCCCTCATCTAATCTAGACCAGTCAGGAGGAGAAATTGGTATCTGCAAGTCACGCTCCCAAGCCACAGTATAAGGAAGGGCCCTCAAAGTGGCCTCACTTAGCAGAATACCATAAAGGATGGATATGACTCACGTGGGGGTATCAGTTTGCAGCAAGGCTTTTTCCAATGCGTTGGTATCAGAGGAGAGAACGGACAACAAAGAAAACTTGCGAAGAAAGCCAAGACAGAGGGAGGCCCAGGTTGGAGGCTGATCAAGAGGGGGAGAGAACGCAAACCCATCACACTGCGCAGTCTCACATCTTCCCTGTTAGACCAGCACAAGAATCGATGGGAGGAGCAGCTTAGAGGAAACATGGGATTGTGAAACAGCGGACTCAAAGAACCTGGGACCCTCGCTACATCAGTTCCGCGACATACCGAGTCCCATATTCAGAGGAAATGCGCAAAGAAGAGCAAATATCTGATGAGGCATGGCTGGTAGTGAGCGTGACTCCTGGGCAAGGAAGGAAGGGGGACCAAGGGCAATTCTTCCTTAATGGCCACCCACTGTTTGTCGAAGCCTGGGTAATGCCAGTCAAAGAGGCGAAGCAGGACCGCAGATTTCTAGTACAGATGTGGGTCATGGAGCCCCGTGCCCCCGCAACCTTTACGCACCTTCAGTGTATGGAAGCGTAATTGAATGCAGGCAGATCCCTAGACAAAATGGCCAAAGAATCCTATTAGTCTGGACCCTAGCCGAGATGTCCCTGTACAGAAACAGAATCTTTCCCAGGAAACCAGGGCCAATGCCCACTTGCTCAGTGGTAGCTTGTAGTAATCCCCAGTGGACACGGTCAAATGCCTTCTTGGCATCAACAGAGAGAAGAGATGGGTGAGGACGCAGTGCCTGCCACTTCAGTCGCCAGGAACGTCTTACATACCTTACCTCATGCTTCGCGGTCAGAGCTTAAGCCAACTTGGTCGGCATGAACCTAGCCTAGCATGAGGGGGAGAGGCGATTAGCTAGCATCTTGGAATAGAGTTTAACATCAACGTTGATCAAAGATATCGGATGGTAGTTGGCACAAGCAATCGGATCCTTGCCGGGCTTAAGGATGACGGTGATCAAAGCAGAGAGAAACTGAGGGGCAAACAGGGTGTCTCCGTCGAGACTATTAAAGATGCGCAGGAGCGGAGGTGCCCAAAGTTCTTGAAAACATTTATAAAACCGTGGAGCAAAACTGTCAGGTCCCGGGATTTACCAGATGGGGACGCACAAATGACCTCGATCAGCTCATCCACTGAGAATGGCTCATCCAGGGAGGCTTTGTCGGACTCCGGGAGAGTAGGGAGGGCAGTTTCCCAAACGTAATTTCGCAGTTTATCCCGCAGTGACCCAGGGTCCATATCCACATATTGACCCTATATGTTAAACAGATTACGGTAAAATTCACCGAATGACCCCACATTGTCGACAGGATTATGAACGACATGGCCCTCATTGTTACGGACAAGGGGAATATATGACAGAGTCGAAAGAGGGTGCAAGTGACGAGCCAAGGAATGACTACATTTGCCAGAGAATTCACAGTATTGCTTGTGGATCTTATCCCTGGAGTGGACGTAGGAATGAAGTTCCTCATGTGTATTAAGGACCTCAGTGTAGGTTGCGCGGTCCAAGGTCCTCTTATGAGCCGTCTCCAAGGAATGGATCATTGTCAGCTTAGCAGCAATCCAGGCCAATCTCTCGTTTTTCAGCCTCGAGATGTGCTTGATAAACACGCAACGGAGCACACACTTTAGGGCTTCCCACCGTACTGGAAGGGGAGCTGGTTGTGAGCATGATTCAACTGAAAGTCACAGATTGTGGTCCTAATCTTGTCTCTAAATGCAGTGCAATTAAGACTGTTGTTTAGGCGCCACGTAAAGGGGAACGAGGAGAGACCAGGGATCACTAGGGATAGAAAGACTGAAGCATGGTCAGACCAGAGTGCAGAACCTATGTGGGCTTCTGGTGACCAGCAGAGTGTGTGGTGGCTTGTCAAAAAATAGTCGAGGACCCGTGAGCTGGGGAATGATAAATGTAGTCTCATCTTTGAGGGTGCAGAATGCGCCAGATATCTACAAGACAAAGGCTGTGTAAGGCATCTTTGAGTGTACGCAGTTGGGAGGGAGAAGATAAAGCGTCGGGGGGGAGCAGAGTCAATAGATAGGTCCAATATAAAGTTAAAGTCAACCCCCAGAACTACTACCCCTTCAATAAAATCTTCCAGTTTCCGGAGTAAGGACCTACAGTACACTAGCTGCTGCTGGTTGGGGCGGGAATAACCCGCTACAGTCACCCCCATGCTGGCAATGCACAGTTTCAGAAAAATGTACCTGCCCTTGGTGTCAATCAGCATGTTAAGTACCTTGTGTTGGAGAGACCTATGCTGCGCAATAGATACGCCCTTGAATTTTGCCGTTGGATTGACGTTGTGGACCCAGGTATTGAAGTGCCGATTACAAATCACTGGGACGTGTTTATCTCTGAAATGAGTCTCCTGCAATATCAAAATGTGAGAGCGAGATTTCTGAAGCTGGTATAAGATCTGATTGCGTTTCTGAGGGACATTAAAACCCCTAACATTAAGAGAACAAAACTGCACAGAGGCCATGTCTGAAAAACTACAAAAGGGGGGCAAGAGACAAATCCAGACAAACAAAAGGGACGTAGTAGAAGGAAGAACACAAACGAAGACAAGGATATGGACTAGGGGAAATCAAAGAACACTAGCAAGGAAGAAAGAGAAAAAGAAGAAAGGAAAAAAGGGAGGAAGAACAAGGGAAAGAGAAGAAGAAAGGGTGAACAGAGGGGGAAGAGGAAAGCAAAGAAAGAAAAGTGGTAGAGAAACCACTGAGTGGAGGAGAGAGAGTCCCTCCTAGAATAGTTGGAGGAGTTGGCTAAGATGCCAACGTACACACTACACAGAAGCGCGATGACCCCAGTGGGAGATGGCTTTTCCAATAACAAAGCCACTTTTTCCTGGAGCCCCTGAGCCACTGCATCAAATAAGTAATAACAGCAAAATAACGAGCAGCAGAACGCAGAAACAGAAGTCAGGTAACAGCGACCATGCAGGAAGGTGCATCCCAGAAGTCAGGGGAAACGAAAGAGCATGGAACAACAAAACAGGACAGAGGAAACCAGTGTCCCAGTTAATCAGAAAGACGCTTCCATCAACTCAGGTCGGCAGGTTCTGGGATAGTCCCTCCCCATTGACAGCACAAATTCTCTTGTGACGGCATGGTCTGCGCTGGGTCCTAGGAAGAGAGTTGGCATCCCAGGGAGAGTTGGCCAGTTCACAAAGTCCACAGGAGGGAGATCCAAGGCAGCCAAAAAGGAGTGGACATCACCCCGCTGGGTCAAGGTGATGAGTCAGCCCTCCCCACCGGACCTGAAGGCAGAAGGGGAAACCCCAGGAGTAGCAGATGTTATGCTGGACCAGAACATCCAGTAGAGGCTTCAGCGCCTGCCTCTTAGCCAGTGTGAGGCAGGAGAGACAATGGAGAATTTTGGAAAAGCATCTGGCCCGCCTCTTGGGCCTTTCACATAATCTCCTCTTTCAACTAGTAGCGGTGGACCTGACAGGTTACATCCCTGGGGGTGTCTGAATCAGGTGAGTGGGGAAAGGGCCCAGGGGTTGCTGGATTCAGGGACCTTTGATGTGATATGCCCCAGCTGGGGCAAGGGAGGAAGCAGAAGCAGCTGGAGAAGGAGGCAAGGCATTCCTGCTCCAAGGCCGCCCCTGGTACTGGTGACGGGTCCATGTGCCTAGGCTCTCTGGCATTGGAGGCCAGTGCGGGGAGGAGAGGAGGTGCACCTGTCCAACCCAGGTAGATAGTAGGCCAGTGCACTAAGTCCTGGGAAGCGGATGTCAGCAGGCTCCGGGGACATTGACTGGTCCGAAGGTGTAGATGCCAAGGGGGAGCAGGGGGATGGCGTGTGAGGGAAGTCCGGCGCCCTCTTGGACTCATCCCTGTGGAGGAGCGCGGTCTGTGGCGCCAAAGTAGTGCTGGTGCGTCTGCGATGTGGACCCCGCCAGCATTGTTGAAGAGGACCAGGGTGGTCCACGTTTTGTCCTCCCCATCTGGGGCGTTAAATGAGAGTCCTGCTTCTGCTGGAAACAGGCTCAACAAGGCACCGGAGCAGGAGCTGAAGAGAAATGCGCCTAACTCTGCCATCGACCAGGCCATGCCCCCTATAAATATTTATCTATCTATCTCTATAAATATATTTATATTTTTCAGGGAAAGCTGGGTATATGGCCTTTTATGCAGTAGACATTGGGCTGCCACCCAACTTTCCAAGGAACAGTTTTATATATTTTTTATTTTTATAGCTATCTATCCATATATATATATATATATACACACGTGGACAAAATTGTTGGTACCCCTCGTTTAATGAACGAAAAACCCACAATGGTCACAGAAATAACTTGAATCTGACAAAAGTAATAATATATAAAAATTCTATGAAAATAAACAAATGAAAGTCAGACATTGCTTTTCAACCATGCTTCAACAGAATTTAAAAAAAAAGAAAACTCATGAAACAAGCCTGGACAGAAATGATGGTACCCTTAACTTAATATTTTGTTGCACAACCTTTTGAGGCAATCACTACAATCAAACGATTCCTGTAACTGTCAATGAGACTTCTGCACCTCACCTCACAGAAGGCCACTTCAGAATAGTCCAATATTTTCCTCTTTGCCATTCTTGGGTGTTTTTAGCTGTGTGTTTTGGGTCATTATCCTGTTGCAAGACCCATGACCTGCGACTGAGACCAAGCTTTCTGACACTGTGCAGCACATTTCTCTCTAGAATCCCTTGATAGTCTTGAGATTTCATTGTACCCTGCACAGATTCAAGACACCCTGTGCCAGATGCAGCAAAGCAGCACCAGAACATAACAGAGCCTCCTCCATGTTTCACAGTAGGGACAGTGTTCTTTTCAAGATATGCTTCATTTTTGTCTCATCTGTCCATAGGACATTCTTCCAGAAGCTTTGTGGCTTGTCAACATGTAGTTTGGCAAATTCCAGTCTGTCAGATTCAAGTTAATTGTGGGTTTTTCTTTCATTAAAAGAGGGGTACCAACAATTTTGTCAACGTGTGATATATATATATATATATATATATAAATAATGGTGTAACTCTAGGCACATTGTGATTAAGGAACAATCTTGCTGTAAGGACATTGAACTATTAGCTGTGAGCATGAGACCTTTCTATTTACCGAAGGAATTATCGCATGTAGAGATGAGCAAATCGATTCTGCAGAAGTGGAATTTGATCCGAATTTCAGGAAATCTTCGATTCGCCACGATTCCAGATTTCCTGATGTTTCACGGTAACAAATATTTAGTAAGGTCCTTTGTGACATCAGACGATCACAAAATATTCTCTAGTGATGTCATTGGGTAGCCATGTCTTTGCTTGCTAGCAGATCCTTCCACATGAATAAAAGTTGTCCGTGCTGGAGAGAGAGAGACATGACCACGGCATCCAAGGGCTTCCGCCATTTTGCTGCCCACCCCATCTCTCTGCAGCCCGGAAATAGCTGTTTATTTGCCGCAAAGTAATTCGGATCGAAGCAAATTTTTTTGGGACTTTGAATCAAACTGCCGAATCGAACTTTTGAGAAATTCGCTCATCTCTAATCGCATGGCATCGTGATAGCTGCATATGTCCCCCACTCTGTGAAAGCTGAGGCTGCCTGTGAGGTCCTACAAGCCACGGTGAGCCAGTTGCAGTTTCTACACCCCCAGGCCCTCCTTCTGGTGTCTGGAGATTTCAACCATGTCTCTCCATAATCCACACTGCCCAGCTTCACACAGTATGCAACCTGCCACACAAGAGACAACAAAACTTTGGACTTGTTCTTTGCCAATGCGAGGGAGGTATATAACTCATCAGCCCTACCGCCCCTGGGAAGATCGGATCACAACCTAATGCATCTTCGACCTGTGTACAAGCCACTTGTACGTAGAGAACCAGCTGTCACCTGCACAGTGAGGATATGGTCCAAGGAGAGTGACGAGACTCTAAGGGATTGCTCTGACAAAACTGCATGGGAAGTGCTGCAGGATTTCTATGGGGAAGACATGGAAGGACTCACACACTGCATAACGGACTACATAAATTTTTGTGTGGACAACATGGTACCCACAAAAGTGGTGAGGTGCTTCTCTAACAACAAACCATATATTAATTCTGATATAAAAGCTCTTCTCAAAGAGAAGATGATATTTAAATTAGGAGACAAGGAAGGAGTGAGGGATGTACAAAAAGAGCTGAGGCGTCAAATCCAGGAGGGAAAAGCCAATTATAAGAGAAAAATGGAACAGCAAATGAAAAGAAAAGACATTAGGACAGTCTGGAAAGGTCTTAAGTCAATTTCTGGTCACAGACAGCCTGTCTGCTAGTTAGAAGGAAATATTAATTGGCTTAACAAACTAAATCTATTCTTCAATAGATTTGATCACACACCAGCTCCTCCCACCCCAGCATGTAATTCAATCTTCTCTCCCACACTGACCTCACCTCTTGCTGTTAATTCTCACCTCCATTTCAGTAAATCTAGTAAACAGTCATCTAGCTACAGTCTGATCACATGTGCCCAGGTGACAAAGGAACTGAAAAAGATCAAGGCTGGGAAAGCTGCAGGGCCAGATGGCATCAGTGCAAGGCTAATTAAGACTTGCGGGGGCCAGCTGTCAGGAATGTTACATCTGTTGTTGCTGCTTTAAGGTTGCCGTGTCAACATAAAGAAGGATTGGTGGTTGCTGCGTTAAGGTTGCCATGACAACATAGGGAAGCTTCCTGAGCAGGCCTTTATAAACCACTCCTTCATCAAACAGATTTGCTGGCTAATTGGTTTTCAACTTCCTGCTAAGCGCCTGACTTTGATTTGACTACTCTAATACTAACCTTTGGCTGTGTTCTTGGATTCCTCTCTGTCTTGCGATTTTGTTCTGGCATTCCTGATCGGTTCCGACTATTGGCTTTGTTTCCTGGATTTGTCTTTGTCTCGTGATTTGGATTTGTGTTGCCCTCCTCAGCTGTTGACCCGTGATTGACGACCATTCTGTTATTTCTGTCCCTGTGAGTAGTGTGTGGATTTGGTGTAGACTTCTGCTTCAGTGCATTTATTTGTGATACACTTTCTGTTCTGGTGACAATTCCGGTCTTCAGATTCAGTGAAAGGCCATCTTTTCTTGCAAGGAGCTTGGTTAAGGCATCTGAGGCCTGTCTTGGCTCGCATTAGTGTTTTACCTTTAAGTAGCATTTTCTACTACTCACAGTTGTCAGCCCATTTCTGCTACTGCTCTCCTGAAGACCAGTAAAATTACCTTGCATCTGAATCCTAACACCAGCTGTGTGGTATTATTACATACATGTTTAATATGAGCCTAAAGCTGGGAATGTGGAACTGTGGAAATCATCTTGTGTGGTACCAGTTACAAAGACACCTCATCCAATGGACCTTAATGGTTACAGACCTGTAGCATTGACATCCCACCCGATGAAGATCTTAGAGAGATTGGTTCTCACACATCTCCGCCCTCTAGTGACCCTCTAGTGCCCTCGGCTATGGACCCTCTCCAGTTTGCTTATAGGCTGGGCATTGGGGTGGATGATGCCATCATCCACATTTTGCACAGAGCTCTTTCTCACCTGGAGAAACCAGGGAACACTGTGAGAATAATGTTCTTTTATTTCTCCAGTGCTTTTAACACCATACAGCCGATGCTGAGAGACAAGCTGGCCCTTACTGGAGTGGACCACCACCTCTCCAACTGGATCCTAGACTACCTCACAAACCAACATCAGTATGTGAGAGCCCGGGACTGTGTATCAGACACCGTGATCTGTACTACGGGGGCACCTCAGGGTACAGTTCTTGCCCCTATCCTCTTCACACTGTACACTGCAGATTTTAGGTGCAATTAATCTAGCTGCTACTTACAGAAGTATTCTGATGACTGCAATAGTGGGCCTCATCACAGACGAAGATGACATGGAGTACAGATAATTGAACCGAGATTTTGTGGACTGGTGCCAGCGGAACCACCTTAGGATTAATGCTGGGAAGACCAAGGAGATGGTGGTGGACTTTCGTAAGTGCAGATACCCTCCTAAACCAGTGGACGGGCATAGAGATTGTCAACACCTTTAAGTACCTAGGAGTGCTCCTCAATAATAAGCTGGACTGGGCAGATCACCTGGATGCACTGTACAGGAAGGGCCACAGCAGGCTCTACCTGCTTAGGAGGCTGAGAGCCTTTGAAGTCCAGGGAGCACTTCTTAGGGCCTTTTTCAACTCTGTAGTGGCATCAGCCATCTTCTTCGGAGTGGCCTGCTGGGGGAGTAGCATATCAACCAAGGATAGGAATAGACTCGACAAGCTGATTAGAAGGGCCATCTCTGTTCTTGGGAGCCCCCTGAACCCAGTGCAGGTGACAGAAGGATTACTGTCTGTGGTGAGCTCCATGTGGGAGAATAACTCCCATCCAATGCATGAGACCGTGATAGCGTTGGGCAGTACTGTCAGTAATCGACTGCTTCACTCGAAGTGTGAGAAGGAGCGCTATTGGAAGTCTTTCCTCCCTGCTGCGATTAGGCTGTACAACCAACACCGAGCTAAGCGGAGATCATTTCATAGAGAGAACTGAAAGATCTTTAAGCTGTGGTATCCCTTCTACTACTTTTTTACCTGTACCTTTCTATCTGTACCTACTGTCTCTGTAATGCCTCTACCTTGGAGCTTTTGTATATATTGTTGTTTGTGGTTGTATTATCTATGTTGCTTTAACAAACTGAATTTCCCCATGGTGGGACTATTAAAGGATTATCTTATCTTATCTTATCTTTTTTTATATATATATATATATATATATATATATATATATATATACACACACAGTACAGACCAAAAGTTTGGACACACCTTCTCATTCCAAGAGTTTTCTGTATTTTCATGACTATAAAAATTGTAGATTCACACTGAAGGCATCAAAACTATGAATTAACACATGTGGAATTATATACTTAACAAAAAAGTGTGAAACAACTGAAAATATGTCTTATATTCTAAGTTCTTAAAAGTAGCCACCTTTTGCTTTGATTACTGCTTTGCACACTCTTGGCATTCTCTTGATGAGCTTCAAGAGGTAGTCACCTGAAATGGTCTTCCAACAGTCTTGAAGGAGTTCCCAGAGATGCTTAGCACTTGTTGGCCCTTTTGCCTACACTCTGCGGTCCAGCTCACCCCAAACCATCTCGATTGGGTTCAGGTCTGGTGACTGTGGAGGCCAGGTCATCTGGCGTAGCACCCCATCACTCTCCTTCTTGGTCAAATAGCCCTTACACAGTCTGGAGGTGTGTTTGGGGTCATTGTCCTGTTGAAAAATAAATGATGGTCCACCTAAACGCAAACCGGATAGAATAGCATGCTGCTGTAAGATGCTGTGGTAACCATGCTGGTTCAGTATTCCTTCAATTTTGAATAAATCCCCAACAGTGTCACCAGCAAAGCATCCCCACACCATCACACCTCCTCCTCCATGCTTCACGGTGGGAACCAGGCATGTAGAGTCCATTCATTCACCTTTTCTGCGTTGCACAAAGATACGGTGGTTGGAACCAAAGATCTCAAATTTGGACTCATCAGACCAAAGCACAGATTTCCACAGGTCTAATGTCCATTCCTTGTGTTCTTTAGCCCAAACACGTTTCTTCTGCTTGTTGCCTGTCCTTGGCAGTGGTTTCCTAGCAGCTATTTTACCATGAAGGCCTGCTGCACACAGTCTCCTCTTACCAGTTGTTGTAGAGATGTGTCTGCTGCTAGAACTCTGTGTGGCTCTAATCTAACCTGCGATTTCTGAGGCTGGTGACTCGGATGAACTTATCCTCTGCAGCAGAGATGACTCTTGGTCTTCCTTTCCTGGGGCGGTCCTCATGTGAGCCAGTTTCTTTGTAGCGCTTGATGGTTTTGGCCACTGCACTTGGGGACACTTTCAAAGTTTTCCCAATTTTTTGGACTGACTGACCTTCATTTCTTAAAGTAATAATGGCCACTCGTTTTTCTTAGCTGCTTTTTTCTTGCCATAATACAAATTCTAACACTCCATTCAGTAGGACTATCAGCTGTGTATCCACCTGACTTCTGAACAACACAACTGATGGTCCCAACCCCATTTATAAGGCAAGAAATCCCACTTATTAAATCTGACAGGGAACACCTGTGAAGTGAAAACCATTTCAGGCGACTACCTCTTGAAGCTCATCAAGAGAATGCCAAGAGTGTGCAAAGCAGTAATCAAAGCAAAAGGTGGCTACTTTGAAGAATCTACAATATAAGACATATTTTCAGTTGTTTCACACTTTTTTGTTAAGTATATAATTCCACATGTGTTAATTCATAGTTTTGATGCCTTCAGTGTGCATCTACAATTTTTATAGTCATGAAAATACAGAAAACTCTTGGAATGAGAAGGTGTGTCCAAACTTTTGGTCTGTACTGTGTATATATATATATATATATATATATATATATATATATATATAGTGACAATTGGGGGTAGTTTAGCATCAAAGGTGGCAGCTTCCTGGACTTAACAGAGGTGTTTGTTGCGTTGGGTGTCAAATAAACAGCAGAGCAGGTAACAGCAATCCAAAAGAAATGGCTTTATTCAGCTTGTAAAAGTAAACAGGAACAAAAATAACTAAACAGCCTAGCCCCCCATACAGGGCAATACCTCACATCTTGAACCCTGACTTACTTCTGGGGGTCAAGAAGCTTTACTGAGGTTACTTCTTTGCAGTCTGACTCACACTGAGCATAACCAGTCCCTTCTGGAAACCAGTCCTCTTGGGACACACCACCTGTCTACCTCTGACTGGTCCAGAGTCCTCCTGCTCCCTCCCGGTCATCAGCAGCACTCTCCTGCTGTGTGTACTCTATTCTAGAGTGAGACCCCCAGGTATGGGTGACCCCCAGGTATGGGTGTGGTCAAGGTCCTTTTCAACCCTGTTTTTGGGTCGCTCTTCAGCGCCCTCTAGGTTCACACCCTCACAATATATATATGGCTAGAAATAAAAAATAATAAATACATTGATCTGCTCCTTGGAAAAATCGGTGCCAGGCCAATGTCTGCTGCATAAAAGGCCGTATATCTGACATTGGCTTGGCACCCAGCTTTCCCACGAACAGATCAATATAGTTATTGATTTTTATTTCTATCTATCTAGAAATAAAAATAAATAATTATATTGATCTGTTCCTTGGGGAGGATATGTGGCAGAGCAGTTATTCAAGTGGCTGGTTTGGTGGAGTGGGAAAAAGAAAAGAGCGGGTTCCAATTCATATAGCAGGGTTTGGGTTGCTTATTGAACCTCATTAGGCATCACCTGGGAGTACTCCTGAATAAAATAGATCATCATTTGAAACATGGCTAACTCTGAGGAAGACAGGCTGAGCCAAGGGCTTGGAAACTGTTTTGTGAACCTGTCTTTGTTTCTCTGCTCGCTGTGGCTGGAGAAATAAAGCTGCTGAGGTCAGTTTTAAACCTGAACTGCCTGTGTGGAACTGAAGTTCCTGGATGTGCTGGAGATGGCAATTCCGTGAGCTATTTAACCCCCTAGATGGTCACAATATGTTGTGTTAAAAATGTTAAAAATGTATATCATAATAAGCAGACTCATTCTACGTTATTGGGGAGTGTTGAAGCGTCTTACAGTATGTAGTAAATAGTGGAGTTTTTTGAGTGATGTCTGGTGCACCAATGATAGGTGGTGATTTGCAATGAAGGAGGGGAGGATGCACATACACATCCCCATGCACCCCTGAGGATGCCAGTACGCTTTGGGGTGGGGGGGCTGGTTGTTTCTTTCTCTTAGATCAGTCACTGAAGTTCTAGTGTCTATTTAACCAATGTTATGATGCAGGAACCTAAATAACATTAGAGTTATTTCAGACAGAAGTGCATAAACTGGCTATGGTTACGATAGATTGAATTGGTAGCTTTATATACAGTCATATGAAAAAGTTTGGGCACCCCTATTAATCTTAATCATTTTTAGTTCTAAATATTTGGGTGTTTGCAACAGCCATTTCAATTTGATATATCTAATAACTGATGGACACAGTAATATTTCAGGATTGAAATGAGGTTTATTGTACTAACAGAAAATGTGCAATATGCATTAAACCAAAATTTGACCAGTGCAAAAATTTGGGTACCCTTATCATTTTATTGATTTGAATACTCCTAACTACTTTTTACTGACTTACTGAAGCACAAAATTGGTTTTGTAACCTCACTGAGCTTTGAACTTCATAGCCAGGTGTATCCAATCATGAGAAAAGGTATTTAAGGTGGCCAATTGCAAGTTGTTCTCCTATTTGAATCTCCTCTGAAGAGTGGCATCATGGGCTCCTCAAAACAACTCTCAAATGATCTGAAAACAAAGATTGTTCAACATAGTTGTTCAGGGGAAGGATACAAAAAGTTGTCTCAGAGATATAACCTGTCAGTTTCCACTGTGAGGAACATAGTAAGGAAATGGAAGACCACAGGGACATTTCTTGTTAAGCCCAGAAGTGGCAGGCCAAGAAAAATATCAGAAAGGCAGAGAAGAAGAATGGTGAGAACAGTCAAGGACAATCCACAGACCACCTCCAAAGAGCTGCAGCATCATCTTGCTGCAGATGGTGTCACTGTGCATCGGTCAACAATACAGCACACTTTGCACTAGGAGAAGCTGTATGGGAGAGTAATGCGAAAGAAGCAGTTTCTGAAAGCATGCCACAAACAGAGTCGCCTGAGGTATGCAAAAGCACATTTGGACAAGCCAGCTTCATTTTGGAAGAAGGTCCTGTGGACTGATGAAACAAAGATTGAGTTGTTTGGTCATACAAAAAGGCGTTATGCATGGCGTCAAAAAAACAGCATTCCAAGAAAAACACTTGCTACCTACTGTAAAATTTGGTGGAGGTTCCATCATGCTTTGGGGCTGTGTGGCCAATGCCGGCACTGGGAATCTTGTTAAAGTTGAGGGTCGCATGGATTCAACTCAGTATCAGCAGATTCTTGAGAATAATGTACAAGAATCAGTGACGAATTTGAAGTTACGCCGGGGATGGATATTTCAGCAAGACAATGATCCAAAACACAGCTCCAAATCTACTCAGGCATTCATGCAGAGGAACAATTACAATGTTCTGGAATGGCCATCCCAGTCCCCAGACCTGAATATCATAGAACATCTGTGGGATAATTTGAAGCGGGCTGTCCATGCTCGGCGACTATCAAACTTAACTGAACTGGAATTGTTTTGTAAAGAGGAATGGTCAAAAATACCTTCATCCAGGATCCAGGAACTGATTAAAAGCTACAGGAAGCGACTAGAGGCTGTTATTTTTGCAAAAGGAGGATCTACTAAATATTAATGTCACTTTTCTGTTGAGGTGCCCATACTTTTGCACCGGTCAAATTTTGGTTTAATGCATATTGCACATTTTCTGTTAGTACAATAAACCTCATTTCAATCCTGAAATATTACTGTGTCCATCAGTTATTAGATATATCAAATTGAAATGGCTGTTGCAAACACCCAAATATTTAGAACTAAAAATGATTAAGATTAATAGGGGTGCCCAAACGTTTTCATATGACTGTATGCAATCATAGCTATAAGAGAATCAAAATTGTACCACTGCCTAAGAGTAGATATCTGTATCTTACACCTTTTAATGGTATATTTGATGAGATAAGGTGGAAATGGTAACTTTCTATTTTTAAATCACAGATGTGTTCACCAGTTTTAATGTGATATGATTAAAAGCTATATTTTATATATAGAGTTATATTTTATAGGGGTAGAAATTGAACCTTAGTCCCTATATGGGATTCTTTTTCCACGTATTCCACAATAGACCCATTTGACAGGAGTCAGGACTGTATTTCATGATTTTGTGACGCTTTGTGTGTTCACCTGGTGAGGTGAACCTGTCAGGGAAAAGGAGCCTGTGAAATTAATGAGGAATATAAAAACCCTATGCCATGCTAACTGACTGTACTGTGTGCTTACACTCCATTAGCCATACAGAGGGCAGAAGTCATCATTATTTCTATACAGTAGGTGTTGAGGTGAGGTCCCTGTGCAGCATCTATGTGACAATGTCAATTGTCTTTTTTTTTTTTTTTTTAAGTGTCCAGTCATCTCCTAATTTTGCAGTACAATTTATGCCATAGTATACACTGATTTATTGTGTATAAATCTATATTTATATATAGCCTTATGGTGCTTTGCCATGCCATTCTTTCTATAAGCCCCAGACTTTAGGCATAAAATGGGCATCATTATGTTCTAGTGCCTATAATGGTGCTTATTAGTGACATCATCACTTGGGGCACAAAAAGGACAGTTTTACTCCCAGCTTCTCTTTTCATAGCAGATAATTTACCATGCATGTAACATGTGATGTACCCTGGCTGCTCTATATCACCAATGTGTGTGTTGTCACTAATGACGTCATACACTTGGGCCGCTCTTATGCTGCATATGTAAAGTGTGTGCATGCTAAACTAAGATTGAACATGCAGTGGCCAGCTTTAGGTTGGGCTGCGCCCGGTGCAGAATCCACTTCTGATACCCTCAACCCTCATAAGAAAATACCTATAGAGTGAAGGTCTTGGTGCATATTTGCTGCTTACTGCCATTTTAGGCTGCCCTCACACGACCCTGATGCATCCAGATTTGCCACAAATCCTGTTCATACCTTGGGTCTAATGATCAGAATTAGAGATGAGCGAATTTTTAAAAAATTCGACTAGGCCGATTTGCTGAATTTTCCATAACGATTCGATCCGAATTAATTTGTGGCGTTAACCCCTTCCCTACATCTGTCCTAATAGTACAGTGCTGCCAGGAAGGACTTCCCGCAAACCATGGCGGAAGCATGGTGCACACACAGAAACTGTGTGCGCACCCTGCTTTGCGGGTGTCAGTTGTATGTAACGGCTGACACTGTCCTCTAACACCCCCCGGCCAGAGCTGAGCTCCGATCGCGGGTGTTAACCCCTGAGATGCATCTCAGGGGTTTTATTATTATATTGGGGTCCCACTCGACCCCCCACAACGTTTTCAGGGGGTGCCGCTGATCCTATTCGGCAGCCCGGGGTCTGACTAGTGACCCCGGGTCTGCCCCATCACTGTCTCTCCACATACCTGGTTGATCCTGCCTTGAATGGAGACTGTCAGCCTATGTGTCTGCACCTATTGAAGCAGCAATCAGAATATTGCTGCTTCAATCCCCTATGGGGACAAAAAGAAAAAATGTAAAAAAAAAAAAAAAAGTGTGGTGGTGCTATTATTATCCTCTGGGGTCTCCCCAGACCCCAGAGTATAATAATCAGAGGCCCAGGGGAAGTGATTAAAAATAACAAACACTCACCTTACCTCACCTCTTCTGGGTATCCGGCAGTCTGCAGCGTCCTCCTCGCTCCTCTTCTTTCTTGCGACTGAGGTCCTGCTCCCCAGACGTCACTGCTGGGGCCTGTGATTGGGCCTCAGCGGTCACATGGCGCGCGATGACGTCATTATGCCGGCGCGCTCCACGTGACTACTGGGGCCAAATCACAGGCCCCAGCAGTGAGGCCTGGTGAGCAGGACCTCAGGTGAATATCAGTATTTTTTTATTTTTAATCATCTCCCCTGGCCTAGAAGCTAATGAAAAGGGCCCCAGCGTTCGCCAGACCCCTCTCCATTAGCAGTATATATAGTGGTCGGGGAACCAGGCTTTCCCCGACCGCTATCATGGGGCCCCGGAACTTGCCCGGGTATGCAGGGTGCTGATGCCGGCCCTGTCGGCACCCCCCGGGGGGTACCCAAGGGGGGACATGTAGCATGGCGGAACCCCTTGGATGCCGCGGTCATGTTTGACCACGGCATCCAAGGGGTTAAAACCTCTGATCGGAGCTGTGCAATTCGTTAGCACGTAGTGTGAGGACATCTCTAATCGTAATAATAATAATACATTTTATCTACAGTACAGACCAAAAGTTTGGACACACCTTCTCATTCCAAGAGTTTTCTTTATTATCATGACTATAAAAATTGTAGATTCACACTGAAGGCATCAAAACTATGAATTAACACATGTGAAATTATACAGTATACTTAACAAAAAAGTGTGAAACAACTGAAAATATGTCTTATATTCTAGGTTCTTCAAAGTAGCCACCTTTTGCTTTGATTACTGCTTTGCACACTCTTGGCATTCTCTTGATGAGCTTCAAGAGGTAGTCACCAGATATGGTTTTCACTTCACAGGTGTGCCCTGTCAGGTATAATAAGTGGGATTTCTTGCCTTATAAATGGGGTTGGGACCATCAGTTGTGTTGTTCAGAAGTCAGGTGGATACACAGCTGATAGTCCTACTGAATGGAGTGTTAGAATTTGTATTATGGCAAGAAAAAAGCAGATAAGTAAAGAAAAACGAGTGGCCATCATTACTTTAAGATATGAAGGTCAGTCAGTCCAAAAAATTGGGAAAACTTTGAAAGTGTCCCCAAGTGCATCAAAACCATCAAGCGCTACAAAGAAACTGGCTCACATGAGGACTGCCCCAGGAAAGGAAGACCAAGAGTCACCTCTGCTGCGGAGGATAAGTTCATCTGAGTCACCAGCCTCAGAAATTGCAGGTTAACAGCAGCTCAGATTAGAGACCAGATCAATGCCACACAGAGTTCTAGCAGCAGACACATCTCTACAACAACTGTTAAGAGGAGACTGTGTGCAGCAGGCCTTCACAGTAAAATAGCTGCTAGGAAACCACTGCTAAGGACAGGAAACAAGCAGAAGAGACTTGTTTGGGCTAAAGAACACAAGGAATGGACATTAGACCTGTGGAAATCTGTGCTTTGGTCTGATGAGTCCAAATTTGAGATCTTTGGTTCCAACCACCGTGTCTTTGTGCGACGCAGAAAAGGTGAACGAATGGACTCTACATGCCTGGTTCCCACCGTGAAGCATGGAGGAGGAGGTGTGATGGTGTGGGGGTGCTTTGCTGGTGACACTGTTGGGGATTTATTCAAAATTGAAGGAATACTGAACCAGCATGGTTACCACAGCATCTTGCAGCGGCATGCTATTCTATCCGGTTTGCGTTTAGGTGGACCATCATTTATTTTTCAACAGGACAATGACACACCTCCAGACTGTGTAAGGGCTATTTGACCAAGAAGGAGAGTGATGGGGTGCTACGCCAGATGACCTGGCCACCACAGTCACCAGACCTGAACCCAATCGAGATGGTTTGGGGTGAGCTGGACCGCAGAGTGAAGGCAAAAGAGCCAACAAGTGCTAAGCATCTCTGGGAACTCCTTCAAGACTGTTGGAAGACCATTTCAGGTGACTACCTCTTGAAGCTCATCAAGAGAATGCCAAGAGTGTGCAAAGCAGTAATCAAAGCAAAAGGTGGCTACTTTGAAGAACTTAGAATATAAGACATATTTTCAGTTGTTTCACACTTTTTTGTTAAGTATATAATTCCACATGTGTTAATTCATAGTTTTGCTGCCTTCAGTGTGAATCTACAATTTTTATAGTCATGAAAATACAAAAAACTCTTGGAATGAGAAGGTGTGTCCAAACTTTTGGTCTGTACTGTATATAGCACCAACATATTCCACAGCAGTTTACAAATTGTAGGGTTCAAGTACAGACAAAAAAGATACATTACAAAGAAAGTCAATTCACACAGTGGGACTGAGGGCCCTGCTTGCAAGAGCTTACAATCTATGAGGTAGAAGGGGTGACATAGGAGGTAGCATTGCTTATACAGTGGTTCAGACATTGTGATAGAGGTTACTTCTATTACACATAATAAAGCTGTATTAGCCGTCACCAGTCTGTGTCCTTTAACGTGCAGATGGTGCCTGGACATATAAAATTACAGCCTGAAACGGCATCATATCTTGTGGGGTAATGCGAGAGCGTGAACAGAGGAGGATTCATTTTAGGGATTCTAACTGCAGGAGGGTTTACATTAGGAATTGTGATAGGCCTGTCTGAAGAGATGTGTTTTTAGTTTGTGCTTGAAGCTGTAGAAATTGAGTGTTAATCTGACTGTCTGGGGTAGAGCATTCCAGAGAAGTGATGCAACTCGGGAGAAATCTTGGATACGGGAGTGGGAGGTTCTGATAATAGAGGATGTTAGTCTTAAGTCATTCAGTGAACGGAGAGGCATGTTTTGGGTGATAAACAGAGATGATAGAGGAAATGTATGGAGGTGCAGCATTATGGAGAGCCTTGATGAGGGTGATAAGTTTATATTGTATTCAGTTTTGAAAACAGAACTTACTGCATGATAGACCCCTGTGATGTTTTAAAGGGTTATTCCACTTCCTTTTTTGATGACCTATCCTCAGGTTAGGTACTTGATAAATGGCAGCAGCAGGGTCCTACTTTGCCTTTACAGTAGTTGAAAAAATGTAGATAGAGATGTATATGGTAGGACCGATCTCAAATCCAAAGGTTCTTTGGAATGAGGAGGAAGTAGGTAGGAAAGAACAACACTTACCCAAAAACTTTCATCCACATATAAGAATCCTTTATTTCCAAACAAGATAAAACTACACAACACAGTTCCAGGTGTAGCTACCCCTTTACAAGTGTAAGCAAAAGTAGGCATGTCTGCTAGGCACAAAACCCAAACCTTTTATAGGGGTATTTGACCTAGGAACAACTCCCAACATAGGGAGGAGCAACTCCAAACAGTGCACAAGTGGACTTAAAAAATAATCAAATACATACAAAGTAAAAAGAGGCAATCTCCCAAATGAAAAGCAGTAAAATACATGAAACACATACCTTATTGTGGTGTAATAACATGAATCTCCGTATAAAGTGGCGCCGGTCATTCTCAGTCTCTCACTGTAAGCACTGGTCATGCGTGGGTCATCGTTCCCACAAATGATCAGTGATAAGATTTCTGTTGGAAAATGTCGGTGTTACTGGGCATGTGCAGTAGCCTGATTGGCTAGATGCTGTTCACATGGTGTTATAGACGGAATAGAAATAACTGAACATGCGTGGAGGAGGGACCTTCGCATGTATAGAAAGGGTTCATGCATAGAATATAACTTATAGACTGTACAACCAACACTGACCTAAGCGGAGATCATTACACACAGAGAGCTGAAATATCTTTCTGCCTGTTAAATCCCTCCCCCTCCTCTGCTACTACTTATCTGTCTGTCTACTATCAATGTAATGCCTCTCACCTTGGAACATTCCTGTACATGTTGTATTTGTATCTGCTTATCTTTGCTGCTGTAACACACTGAATTTCCCCATGGTGGGACTATTAAATGACTATTATTATTATTATTATTATTATTATTATTAATATTATTATTATTAATTTAAATGTTGGTATGTGCGGGGAAAACCTGCACAAAGAAAAGGCTTGAGTAATAATAATAAAAGGAGATCAAACAAATTTGTTAAAAGAAAATGATATACCCTTTAGTCAATATGATAAAATAATAAATGGATAAGTGAATGGATGAATAAATATATACAGTATTTCTTTTAAAATTGTTATTAAAACAGGAATATATATGAGACTTCAAATAAAACCATAAGTATAAAACAACAGTGCTATTTTAGAAAGTGAATATCCTAATAGAGGAGGGAACTTCTATTGGATATATAAAATAGAAGGGAATTATGTTAGATGTTTGACTAAATATCTTTAGTACATATCAAATTGCACAGTGGAGAGGTAAGCTTATCTACACTCTTGTAAATAGAAGGGAGATCACACAATGGATAGGCAGGGGAAAAAAAAAATTAAAACCTTTTTAAGAATTTAATTTTAAGAATTTTAAGATTGCCTATCTCATCCCGTGATATCATCCAAGGCCTCATTGAGGCCTTCTGGTGCAAGCATATTAAATTTAAAAATCCAGAACATTTCCCTCTTTTTGAGTAAAAAGATCATTATCAAGTTCTTTGTGCTTTCCCTTCATGTATTTGTACATTATTCAGAACATGACCAGCATCCCCGCAGTAGAAACATTACCCTCGCTGTCTCCGGAAATTCCTTCTGTCATGAGGCGAAATAGTGGAACCAAGTTGCATTGGCTCAGGACATAGTTCCAGAACAGAGTCAGGAGATGGCAGAGGAGTGGAACTGATAAACGTTCTTTACTACATTCACGTAAACGTCTATCTAAACGAATGGCCAGAGTCATGTTTCCTTCTAGTGAGGCTGGTTGTAGATAGTTAACGAACAAGTCTTTAAGAGATTCTGAGAGACCATTACAGAAGTGACAGCTGAGAGCAGGATCATTCAACTGTGACTATGAGCAATAATCTTCAGTGACATGGTGGCCTTGGCGCAGAGAAAGCAAATTTGATTCTGCTACAGCCTGGAGATTGGGTTAATCATATAACAATCCCTAGGGAAGAAAAAAATCTCTCCACAGAAAATTAGTTCAGGAGCGTGTGGTTTGAATGAGAAGGCCAAGGACTAAGGATCCCCTTGTAGGAGTGAAATAATAATTCCCACACGTTGCTGTTCACTTCCCAATGAAGGAGGTCCCAGGCAAAAATACAAATTGCAGCTCTCCTGAAAGTTAAGAAAAGACTTTCTATCTCCCAGAAAATCTGTCTGGAAGGTTAATTTTTGGCTCTATTAGAACAGAGGCAACTTGTTGCTGTATCCTCTCGGCTAAATCTTGCACCAGTTGGGAAATATCCTGCATCTGATTCACCAAAGTCAGAATGTGTTCCATAGTAGAATATGGAAATAAACTTTCAGCCAGCTAATCTGTTAGGATTCAGATGCAAGGCCCCAATGACAAGGTTAGAAATGTACTAGTTTTCAGGAGAGCAGCAGCAGAAATGAGCTGACAACTGCGAGCAGTAGAAAATGCTACCTAAACGTAGCACACGTCTGTGAGCCAAGACCGGCCCC
The DNA here is from genome assembly GCA_947044405.1 of Leptodactylus fallax. NCBI lineage: Eukaryota > Metazoa > Chordata > Amphibia > Anura > Leptodactylidae > Leptodactylus > Leptodactylus fallax. Next base: position 3,262,507 of record CAMRHE010000226.1, read on the forward strand.
AGACGCCTTCATCAGAGCTCCTCGCAAGAAGAGATGAAGTTTCGCTGAATCTGAAGACCGGCAGGATTTTACATATAAGCAAACTCCTCCCCCTTTCCTATTGGTACACTCCTTTCTAATCATACTTTACCCCTATATATTTACAGCCCAGTCACAGAATCCAGCCATATCTCACTTATCCCCGATATGTCATATTTTTCTTCCAACATTATCACTTCTAGTTCCTCCATTTTGTTAGTGAGACTTCTGGCGTTAGTTTCATGGATTTATCTTTATCCCTACTCTTCCACTGCCTACTAACTGTTCAAACTTCCCGTTCCACCCCAGTTAAATTATTTAGCCCTTTTTCCATTTCTACATGATCTTGCCCTCTACATCTGTTACCCTCCCCCCAGGCCCTAGTTTAAACAGTCCTCCAACCGTATAGCTATCTTTTCCCCCAGCACAGCTGCAACCTCCCCATTGGATGCAGCCCGTCCCTACCATATAACCTGTAGCAGACAGCAAAGTCTGCCCAGTTCTCCAGGAACCCAAACCCCTTCCTTCCTACACCAGCTCTTGATCCAGTTCTTTACCTCCCTAATCTCTTGTTGACTTTCCTGTGTGGCCCATGGTACATAGTATTTCTGAAAATACTACCTTGGAAGTCCTTACCTTCAGCTTTCTTCCTAGATCCCTCAAATCATTTTTAAGAACCTTCCACCTACCGCTAGCTTTGTCATTTGTGCCATCGTGCACCATGACTGATGTATTCACACTAGCCCCACCCAGTAATCTATCAACCCAATCTGCAATGTGTTGAACTTGAGCAACAGGAAGGCAACACACCCATTTGATGATCCCGGTCTATGTGACAGATTGCCCTGTCTGTTCCCTTAATAATTGAATCCCCCACTACCAACAGTTTAGTCTGCTTTGCACGCCTATCCCCCTTCTTACTGGAGCAGACATTCCCCTGGCTGTCAGAGGAAGTGACTTTCTGCAGTCAACCTCAACTGCCAATGTAGAAAAATTGGGGTGTGCCAGTTCAGGACTAACCTCCCTGGCACTGTTCCCTGTACCTCGTTGTTTTATAACTGTCACCCAGCTAGCTGCCTTATGTTCCTGCACCTCCATGCGACAATCCCCTTGTGCACTTACCACAGCGAGTACCTGCTCTGTAAGCAACAAACTCTTTTCCAAGTTATCAATGGATCTTAGTCTTGCAATCTGCTCATTTACAGTGCCTTGCGAAAGTATTCGGCCCCCTTGAACTTTTCAACCTTTTGCCACATTTCAGGCTTCAAACATAAGGATATAAAATTTTAATTTTTTGGTGAAGAATTAACAAGTGGGACACAATCGTGAAGTTGAACAAAATTTATTGGATATTTTAAACTTTTGTAAAAAATAAAAAACTGTAAAGTGGGGCGTGCCAAATCATTCGGCCCCCTTAAGTTAATACTTTGTAGTGCCACCTTTTGTTGCGATTACAGCTGCAAGTCGCTTGGGGTATGTCTCTATCAGTTTTGCACATCGAGAGACTGAAATTCTTGCCCATTCTTCCTTGGAAAACAGCTCGAGCTCAGTGAGGTTGGATGGAGAGCGTTTGTGAACAGCAGTTTTCAGCTCTTTCCACAGATTCTCGATTGGATTCAGGTCTGGACTTTGACTTGGCCATTCTAACACCTGGATACGTTTATTTGTGAACCATTCCATTGTAGATTTTGCTTTATGTTTGGGATCATTGTCTTGTTGGAAGATAAATCTTCGTCCCAGTCTCAGGTCTTTTGCAGACTCCAATAGGTTTTCTTCCAGAATGGTCCTGTTTTTGGCTCCATCCATCTTCCCATCAATTTTAACCATCTTCCCTGTCCCTGCTGAAAAAAAAGCAGGCCCAAACCATGATGCTGCCACCACCATGTTTGACAGTGGGGATGGTGTGTTCAGGATGATGAGCTGTGTTGCTTTTATGCCAAACATATCGTTTTGCATTGTGGCCAAACCGTTCGATTTTGGTTTCATCTGACCAGAGCACCTTCTTCCACATGTTTGGTGTGTCTCCCAGGTGGCTTGTGGCAAACTTTAAACAAGACTTTTTATGGATATCTTTGAGAAATGGCTTTCTTCTTGCCACTCTTCCATAAAGGCCAGATTTGTGCAGTGTACGACTGATTGTTGTCCTATGGACAGACTCTCCCACCTCAGCTGTAGATCTCTGCAGTTCATCCACAGTGATCATGGGCCTCTTGGCTGCATCTCCTTGTTTGAGATGAAAGTTTAGAGGGACAGCCGGGTCTTGGTAGATTTGCAGTGGTCTGATACTCCTTCCATTTCAATATGATTGCTTTCACAGTGCTCCTTGGGATATTTAAAGTTTGGGAAATCTTTTTGTATCCAAATCCAGCTTTAAACTTCTCCAAAACAGTATCATGGACCTGCCTGTGTGTTCCTTGGCCTTCATGATGCTCTCTGCGCTTTAAACAGAACCCTGAGACTATCACAGAGCAGGTGCATTTATACGGAGACTTGATTACACACAGGTGGATTATATTTATCATCATCAGTCATTTAGGACAACATTGGATCATTCAGAGATCCCCACTGAACTTCTGGAGTGAGTTTGCTGCACTGAAAGTAAAGGGGCCGAATAATATTGCACGCCACACTTTTCAGTTTTTTATCTTTTACAAAAGTTTAAAATGACCAATAAATTTCGTTCCACTTCACAATTGTGTCCCACTTGTTGATTCTTCACCAAAAAAATTAAAATTTTATATCCTTATGTTTGAAGCCTGAAATGTGCAAAAGGTTGAAAAGTTCAAGGGAATACTTTCGCAAGGCACTGTACATCCATGATCTGGGCTTCCAAATGTGCAACGTGCTTACATCTTACACAGCAGTATGCCCCCTCAAGCGGCTGCTCAAGCAGAGATTACATGCTGCAATATGTACGCTGTACTGCATTGGTAATTATGGAGCACATCTTACAAAAAAATACAAAACAAAAAATACAAGTAAATAAGCACAAATCGAATAAAAAGTGAATAAGCTTTTTTTTTTTCTTTTTCTAAAGTCCCTGAATCTTAAGGCATACTTAAACTGAAACCACACTTAGAATCAACACACACTTGCAAGCTCACACACTCGCTTTATAAGTTAGCTTTTAAAGCTGCTCCAAGTTGCACAGAAAGCTGCAATTGATTCCTCTGGTTGCAAAGGACGAGCAATCTAATCTGATTTTGATGTGAAAAACTTCCCCTGTGGACCGACCTGTGCTCCTGTTTTCTTTGTTCTTAATCTGCTAGGTGCAATAAGATTTTTTTAAAGTTCTGGCTCTCCGGAAAGTCTGGGCATTTACTTATAGCCATTTTAAGATATTGATCATTTATTTATTTATTTATTATGCTTTCTTGTATTGCGCCATCATATTCCGCAGTGCTTTACAGACATTGTGGTCTCTGTCCCAAATAGGGCTCCCAATCTATATTCCCTATCAGTATGTCTTTGGAGTGTGGGAGGAAACCGGAGTGCCCGGAGGAAACCCACACAAACATGGGGAGAACATACAAACTCCTTGCAGATGTTGTCCTCGACAGGATACAAACCCAGGACTCCAGTGCTGCAAAACTGCAGTGCTAACCACTGAGCCACCATGCCACCCACATTTAGAAGAATGTGCCAGTTTTTCTGAAGGATGGATCTTATGGTTTTGTGAACCCTATTGTAAGTTGTAAAAAAAATTATGTTTATACTTATTTGTTCGGATCTTATTGCTAGGAATCAGACAGTCCTTCTGACTATAACTCAATACTCTGTTACAGGCTTCTTTGATCATATTGATTGGGTACTTTCTTTAAAGCTATTTATAAGTATGTTACTTTGGCATAACTGGTGCAATTTCTTCGGACCCTCTTAAACTGGCTGAAAGTTATATTGTTCTTCTATTTACGATAATGCAGACTTTGGTAGTACGAGACTGTTGCAATCAACTTTCTTGGAATTTGTTTTTGTTTTGATTTTGGTTATTAATGACTATTAATGACAAGATCAAGATATTCTATTTTATATGTATCAACCTTACCTAAAATACTCAATCCCCAATCATTATTATTCAAATAAGATGCACAATCATTGAAGAATTTCTCTGAACCTTCCCAGATAAATAAAAGATCATCAATATACCTTTTAAAAAAGACAATAATATGCAACCAGAGATTTGAACACTATATAAAAAAAAAAAATATATATATATATATATATATATATATATATATATATATACAGAGAGAGAGAGGCCTCCTCGAATTTGCCCATAAACAAATTCACATAGTTGAGAAGAAAATTTTTTGTTGGAGTCAAAACAAAGTTTATGCCCTGCAGAATATTTTTTTTTTTTTGCTCTACGGGCATGGATATATCATTGTACAAGAAGGAGGAAGTAGCTGTAATACCTTTGTCATGTGGTATATTGCACATCTAGAGTGGCCCACATATATGTAGTTCTCCATTCAAAATCTTTGAATCTTTGAGGTAAAAGGCTAAAACTGTAACATACCTTTGCAGATGTGCATCTATGTACTGTGATAGATTGTGGGTAATTGCATTAATGCCTAAAATAATTGGTCTTCCCAGTGGATTAAAGGGGTCCTTATGGACTTTTGGCAGATGGCAAAAAAGGGCCATAGTTGGATTTTCCACCGTAAGGAATTCTTTTTCTGTATTTTTTTTTACTACTATTATTATTTTTTCCCCACCTACCTATTGCATGATCTCCCTTCTGTTTACAAAGTGTAGACATCTCCACGGTGCAATTTGATATGTTCAATAGAGGTTCTGTCCTCCCTCCTCTAGGAAATTCACTTTCTAAAATGGCACTCTTGTTTTGTCATATATATATATCCTTTTATTAAGTCTCATATTATATATTGCATACAATGAGCCGAGCAGGCGCCATGGGTGGTGGGGGGCTAAAATGTTTAAGTGGGTCCCCAACTCAGGAATACCAATATTATAACTATACATTGACGGTATGGTGGTAGACAGCGGCCGTACACAGGTCTGTATACAAGAGAAAATGTTGTGACTTACAGGTTACATCTATGACTGTAAGTGTTCACATTTCCCATCTGGACCACCATGACCAAATTCTTTCTGGCGTGACTTGCCTCTGCAAAGTTTGTAACCCATAAATCTTTGGTTACTCACTTTTTCAGGCATCTGACTCACATCAGCATCAGCAGGAAAGGACCCAATGATATACAGTGCCTTGCGCAAGTATTTGGCCCCCTTGATCTTTTCAACCTTTTGCCACATTTCAGGCTTCAAGCATAAGGATAAAAAATTTTAATTTTTTGGTGAAGAATCAACAACAAGTGGGACACAATTGTGAAGTGGAACAAAATGTATTAGTTATTTTAAACTTTTGTAAAAAATAAAAAACTGAGAAGTGGGGCGTGCAATATTATTCGGCCCCTTTACTTTCAGTGCAGCAAACTCACTCCAGAAGTTCAGTGGGGATCTCTGATCCAATGTTGTCCTAAATGACTGATGATGATAAATATAATCCACCTGTGTGTAATCAAGTCTCCATATAAATGCACCTGCTCTGTGATAGTCTCAGGGTTCTGTTTAAAGCGCAGAGAGCATCATGAAGACCAAGGAACACACAGGCAGGTCCATGATACTGTTGTGGAGAAGTTTAAAGCCGGATTTGGATACAAAAAGATTTCCCAAACTTTAAACATCCCAAGGAGCACTGTGCAAGCGATCATATTGAAATGGAAGGAGTATCAGACCACTGCAAATCTACCAAGACCCGGCTGTCCCTCTAAACTTTCATCTCAAACAAGGAGAAGACTGAACAGAGATGCAGCCAAGAGGCCCATGATCACTCTGGATGAACTGCAGAGATCTACAGCTGAGGTGGGAGAGTCTGTCCATAGGACAACAATCAGTTGTACACTGCACAAATCTGGCCTTTATGGAAGAGTGGCAAGAAGAAAGCCATTTCTCAAAGATATCCATAAAAAGTCTCGTTTAAAGTTTGCCACAAGCCACCTGGGAGACACACCAAACATGTGGAAGAAGGTGCTCTGGTCAGATGGAACCAAAATCAAACTTTTTGGCCACAATGCAAAACGATATGTTTGGCGTAAAAGCAACACAGCTCATCACCCTGAACACACCATCCCCACTGTCAAACATGGTGGTGACAGCATCATGGTTTGGGCCTGCTTTTCTTCAGCAGGGACAGGGAAGATGGTTAAAATTGATAGGAAGATGGATGGAGCCAAATACAGGGCCATTCTGGAAGAAAACCTGTTGGAGTCTGCAAAAGACCTGAGACTGGGACGAAGATTTATCTTCCAACAAGACAATGATCCAAAACATAAAGCAAAATCTACAATGGAATGGTTCACAAATAAACATATCCAGGTGTTAGAATGGCCAAGTCAAAGTTCAGACCTGAATCCAATCGAGAATCTGTGGAAAGAGCTGAAAACTGCTGTTCACAAACGCTCTCCATCCAACCTCACTGAGCTCGAGCTGTTTTCCAAGGAAGAATGGACAAGAATTTCAGTCTCTCAATGTGCAAAACTGATAGAGACATACCCCAAGCGACTTACAGCTGTAATTGCAGCAAAAGGTGGCACTACAAAGTATTAACTTAAGGGGGCCGAATAATTTGGCACGTCCCACTTTTCAGTCTTTTATTTTTTACAAAAGTTTAAAATATCCAATAAATGTCGTTCCACTTCACGATTGTGTCTCACTTGTTGATTCTTCACCAAAAAAATTAAAATTTTATATCTTTATGTTTGAAGCCTGAAATGTGGCAAAAGGTTGAAAAGTTCAAGGGGGCCAAATACTTTCTCAAGGCACTGTATATGAGTGAAATCAGAATCCTTTCTAGCCTCCGCTGAGGCCAAGTGTACGGCAGTACTTGCATTGGAGAAGGCACGGCAGCGGACATTGCACTGGGAACAAGTGAGTATTGTTTTTCTCTGTTTCACCTTCCCTGGCTCCTTTGCAATTTGTCCAATCCTTTAATGGTGTTATCTGGGGTCTAAGAAAGCTTACCAGTAAACTTTATTATTCCCTGGAAAACTCCTTTAATACTGCCCTAATGCCCCCTTATATTGTGATTGCCCCTTATATTCATACAGCCCCCACAGACCTCTCTTTATAAATTATATCCCCTTTTATTAACCTGTTCCCGCTCTGTGCTGTACTACGAGTTGAGTTGAGCATACAGTTAATGCTCAGCTCAGTAATAGTACAGCGCTGTAATGCCGCAGGCACAGGAGCTTTACCTGCAGCATTACATAGTGTTTGTCAGCTGTGTTACACAGCCGAAGGCCAGGACCAGCTGCTGAAGTCAGAAGATACTCTGGCAGATTAACCCTCTGGATGCCGTGATCAGTAGCAATCATGGCATCCAGGGGGTGCGGGGGCCATGTCCTCCTGACTGTCTATGCACAGTTCCCATAGGAACTACTGTGTGATGTTCTGCAATACTATGTATTGCAGGACATTGCACAAGGGATCTGAGATCCCAGCTTCAAGTCCCCTTGTGTGACATGTAAAAAGTGAAAAAAACACACACACAGTAAAAACACACAAAAATAAATAAACAAATAATCAAAAGTTAAAAAACCACCTATATTCAAAAAATATAGAATATGTAAGACCCAGTTCACATCTGCATTCGGGTTTCTGTTTGGGGAGTCCGCTTGGGGACCCCCTGAACGGAAACCTATATTCATAAGGCCCAGTTCACATCTGCGGAAACTCGCGGACCCCATAGTTTAAATGGGGTCCGTGTGGTTTCCGCTCGATTTCCACATGAAACATGCGGAAACATGTGGAGAGGAAAGTGCTGCTTGCAGCACTTTTCTCTCTGCTTGCTTTGTGTGGAAACTGGGCGGAAACCACATGGAGCACATTAGTCTATGGGGTCTGCGGGTTTCGCAGGTAAACCGCTTTGTATGCGTATAGGTTTCCGTTCGATGTGAACCGGGCCTTAGGTATCCCCATGTGTGTATAAGCCCCCACTATCCAAAAATAGCGTCTTTTATCCCATACACTGAACAGTAAAAAAAAAAAAAAAAGTGCAATGCGTAAATTAAGGTATTTTGGTCACTTTGCCTTCCCCCAAAAAATAACAATAAAAAGTGATTAAAAAAATCATACATACCAAACATTGGTACCAACGTACAACTTGTCCCACAAATAAAGAGCCCTGACATACCTCCGTCAACAGTACAGTAAAAAGTTATAGGCATCCGAATACAATGACCCCAGGAAAATCATTCATTTTCAAAAATGTCGTTTTATTTGTAATAGCTGTAAAACGTAATAAAAACCAATATAAATATGGTATCGTCGCAATTGTAATTACCCGCTGGACAAAGCTGCTATGTCATTTTTAATGCAGAGTGAACACTCTAAAAACAAAATACAAAAAAGCATGATAGAATTGTGTTTTTTCACATGAACCACCAAAAAACATAAATAAAAGTTAATATAAACATATGTACCCCACAATGGTGGCAAATGAAATTACAACTCATCACGCAACGAATAAGCCCTCACATAGCTATGTAGACAGAAAAATAAAAAAATTATGAATTTTGGAATTTTGGTACAAACTACCATCATTAAGGGGTTAAAGCCCCTAATACCCCTTATATTAGTTATAACGCCTTATGTTGCTAAATTTGCTTCCTTAAATTTTCAATAGAATCCCGGTGGGAAATTTCCCAACAGCCTTTTGAAAAGAATCTCAGAAGAGAAAAAAATGGCTAAAACTTAAATTTTAATTAAAGATATTTATAGAACAGCTAGTAAGGCTGAGGCCCCACATTGCAGAAATGCAGCTTTGTTTGCTACAGATTTTGTTGCCTTTTTTTGAGCCAAAGACAGGAGTGGATTGAGCAGAAGGTAGAAGTATAAGTGCTTCCTATATATTTTCCATTCCTTTTGAAGCCATTCTTGGCTTTGGCTCAAAAAAAAAAAAAAAAAAAAAAAAAATATATATATATATATATACATGTATATATATATATATATATATATACAGTGCCTTGTGAAAGTATTCGGCCCCCTTGAACTTTTCAACCTTTTGCCACATTTCAGGCTTCAAACATAAGGATATAAAATTTAAAGTTTTTGTTGAAGAATCAACAACAAGTGGGACACAATTGTGAAGTGGAACGAAATTTATTGGTTATTTTAAACTTTTGTAAAAAATAAAAAACTGAAAAGTGGGGCGTGCAATATTATTCGGCCCCTTTACTTTCAGTGCAGCAAACTCACTCCAGAAGTTGAGTGAGGATCTCTGAATGATCCAATGTTGTCCTAAGTGACTGATGATGATAAATATAATCCACCTGTGTGTAATCAAGTCTCCGTATAAATGCACCTGCTCTGTGATAGTCTCAGGGTTCTGTTTAAAGCGCAAAGAGCATCATGAAGACCAAGGAACACACCAGGCAGGTCCATGATACTGCTGAGGAGAAGTTTAAAGCTGGATTTGGATACAAAAAGATTTCCCAAACTTTAAACATCCCAAGGAGCACTGTGCAAGCGATCATATTGAAATGGAAGGAATATCAGACCACTGCAAATCTACCAAGACCCGGCCGTCCCTCTAAACTTTCCTCTCAAACAAGGAGAAGACTTATCAGAGATGCAGCCAAGAGGCCCATGATCACTCTGGATGAACTGCAGAGATCTACAGCTGAGGTGGGAGAGTCTGTCCATAGGACAACAATCAGTCGTACACTGCACAAATCTGGCCTTTATGGAAGATTGGCAAGAAGAAAGCTATTTCTCAAAGATATCCATAAAAAGTCTCGTTTAAAGTTTTCCACAAGCCACCTGGGAGACACACCAAACATGTGGAAGAAGGTGCTCTGGTCAGATGAAACCAAAATCAAACTTTTTGGCCACAATGCAAAACGATATGTTTGGCGTAAAAGCAACACAGCTCATCATCCTGAACGCACCATCCCCACTGTCAAACATGGTGGTGACAGCATCATGGTTTGTGCCTGCTTTTCTTCAGCAGGGACAGGGAAGATGGTTAAAATTGATGGGAAGATGGATGGAGCCAAATACAGGACCATTCTGGAAGAAAACCTGTTGGAGTCTGGAAAAGACCTGAGACTGGGACGGAGATTTATCTTCCAACAAGACAATGATCCCAAACATAAAGCAAAATCTACAATGGAATGGTTCACAAATAAACGTATCCAGGTGTTAGAATGGCCAAGTCAAAGTCCAGACCTGAATCCAATCGAGAATCTGTGGAAAGAGCTGAAAACTGCTGTTCACAAACGCTCTCCATCCAACCTCACTGAGCTCGAGCTGTTTTCCAAGGAAGAATGGGCAAGAATTTCAGTCTCTCAATGTGCAAAACTGATAGAGACATACCCCAAGCGACTTACAGCTGTAAGGGGGCCGAATAATTTGGCACGTCCCACTTTTCCGTTTTTTATTTTTTACAAAAGTTTAAAATACCCAATAAATTTTGTTCCACTTCACGATTGTGTCCCACTTGTTGTTGATTCTTCACCAAAAATTAAAATTTTATATCCTTATATTTGAAGCCTGAAATGTAGCAAAAGGTTGAAAAGTTCAAGGGGGCCAAATACTTTCGCAAGGCACTGTGTGTATATATATATATATATATATATATATATATATATATATATATACAGTACAGACCAAAAGTTTGGACACACCTTCTCATTCCAAGAGTTTTCTGTATTTTCATGACTATAAAAATTGTAGATTCACACTGAAGGCATCAAAACTATGAATTAACACAAGTGGAATTATATACTTAACAAAAAAGTGTGAAACAACTGAAAATATGTCTTATATTCTAGGTTCTTCAAAGTAGCCACCTTTTGCTTTGATTACTGCTTTGCACACTCTTGGCATTCTCTTGATGAGCTTCAAGAGGTAGTCCTGAAATATTACTGTGTCCATCAGTTATTAGATATATCAAATTGAAATGGCTGTTGCAAACACCCAAATATTTAGAACTAAAAATGATTAAGATTAATAGGGGTGCCCAAACTTTTTTCATATGACTGTATATATATATATATACAGTGGGGAAAAAAAGTATTTAGTCAGCCACCAATTGTGCAAGTTCTCCCACTTAAAAAGATGAGGCCGGCCTATAATTGTCATCATAGGTAGACTTCAACTATGAGAGACAAAATGAGAAAACAAATCCAGAAAATCACATTGACTGATTTTTAAAGAATTTATTTCCAAATTATGGTGGAAAATAAGTATTTGGTCAATAACAAAAGTTCATCTCAAAACTTTGTTATATATCCTTTGTTGGCAATGACAGAGGTCAAACGGTTTCTGTAAGTCTTCACAAGGTTGGCACACACTGTTGCTGGTATGTTGGCCCATTCCTCCATGCAGATCTCCTCTAGAGCAGTGATGTTTTGGGGCTGTCGCTGGGCAACACGGACTTTCTACTCCCTCCTAAGGTTTTCTATGGTGTTGAGATCTGGAGACTGGCTAGGCCACTCCACGACCTTGAAATGCTTCTTACGAAGCCACTCCCTCGTTGCCCTGGTGGTGTGCTTGGGATCATTGTCATGCTGAAAGACCCAGCCACATTTCATCTTCAATGCCCCTGTTGATGGAAAGAGGTTTGCACTCAAAATCTCACGATACATGGCCCCATTCATTCTTTCATGTACACGGATCAGTCCTCCTGGTCCCTTTGCAGAGAAACAGCCCCAAAGCATGATCTTGCCACCCCCATGTTTCACAGTAGGTATGGTGTTCTTTGGATGCAACTCAGCATTCATTCTCCTCCAAACACAACGAGTTGTGTTTCTACCAATCAGTTCTACTTTGGTTTCATCTGACCATATGACATTCTCACAATACTCTTCTGGAACATCCAAATGCTCTCTAGAAAACTTCAGACCGGCTCGGATATGTACTGGCTTAAGCAGGGGGACACGTCTGGCACTGCAGCATCTGTGTCCCTGGCGGCGTAGTGTGTTACTGAAGGTAGCCTTTGTTACATTAGTCCCAGCTTTCTGCAGGTCATTCACTAGGTCCTTCTGTGTGGTTCTGGGATTTTTGCTCACTGTTCTTGTGATCATTTTGACCCCACGGGGTGAGATCTTGCATGGAGCCTCTGATTGAGGGAGATTATCAGTGGTCTTGTATGTCTTCCATTTGCTAATTGTTGCTCCCACAGTTGATTTCTTCACACCAAGCTGCTTGCCTATTGCAGATTCAGTCTTCCCAGCCTGGTGCAGGTCTACAATTTTGTTTCTGGTGTCCTTGCACAGCTCTTTGGTCTTCACCATAGTGGAGTTTGGAGTGTGACTGTTTGAGGTTGTGGACAGGTGTCTTTTATACTGATAACAATGTAAAACAGGAGCCATTACTACAGGTAATGAGTGAAGGACAGAGGAGCCTCTTAAAGAAGAAGTTACAGGTCTGTGAGAGCCAGAAATCTTGCTTGTTTGTAGTTTGGACTTATTCTCCACCATAATTTGCAAATAAATTCTTAAAAAATCAGACGATGTGATTTTCTAGATATGTTTTCTCATTTTGTCTCTCATAGTTGATGTCTACCTATGATGACAATTACAGGCCGGCCTCATCTTTACAGGCCAGGGCAACAAAGGAGTGGCTTCGTAAGAAGCATTTCAAGGTCCTGGAGTGGCCTAGCCAGTCTCCAGATCTCAACCCCATAGAAAACCTTTGGAGGTAGTTGAAAGTCCATGTTGCCCAGAGACAGACCCAAAACATCACTGCTCTAGAGGAGATCTGCATGGAGGAATGGGCCAACATACCAGCAACAGTGTGTGCCAACCATGTGAAGACTTACAGAAAACGTTTGACCTCTGTCATTGCCAACAAAGGATATATAACAAAGTATTGAGATGAAATTTTGTTACTGACCAAATACTTATTTTCCACCATAATTAACAAATAAATTCTTAAAAAAATCAGACAATGTGATTTTCTGGATTTGTTTTCTCATTTTGTCTCTCATAGTTGAGGTCTACCTATGATGTCAATTACAGGCCTCTCTCATTTTTTTTAAGTGGGAGAATTTGCACAGTTGGTGGCTGACTAAATACTTTTTTCCCCACTGTAGCTTTCTTAATTCAGGTGTTGAGTTTAATTGATTAATTGTTTTATGAGCTAATTTAGTGCTACATCTAAGCATATGTATCCTATATAAGTAGACATAGTATTAGGGGAGGCACGATGCAATTCAATCCTAAGTGTAATTCAATCACAAGTGTGTAGAAGCTGCAGTTAGACAGGGCAGAAGACAGATCAGCTGTATTATCACTCCAAAAACTTGTAAGATTTAAGTACAATTGTCCCACCATGTTCACTGCATGTTTTTTGTCTCTATTTGCTGCTTTTTAACAAACTTACCGCCCTTTCCCACCTCCTGTTAAGTCTGTCTATATCAGTCCCTCTCTCCTTCCCTCTCCTATTTGCAGCTCCCATTCTCTCTTCACCTTCCTCAACCACCTTAACCCACCTTGTGCTTCTGTGCAACAAACTAGATGATCTCACCAGTCATTTAACCATCTGCTGTCTCTCGCCATTCTCCTGCTACTAGCTGCTGGGAACATCTCTCCAAACCCTGGTTCTCCTGGTAACGTCAACTCTGTACCTGTCTCACCAAGAAACCCTTCTAACTTTATTAATATTCGTTGTCTGCCGTCTCCTTCTCCTCCACCAGTGTCTTTCTCTTGTGCTCTCTGGAACGCGCGCTCACTCTGCAACAAAATTGACATTACTCAAGATCTCTTTATTTCAGTCTTTTAACCTGCTGACTGTCACTGAAACCTGGATTAAACAGTCTGACACCGCATCCCCTGCTGCTCTCTGTTATGATGACCTCCAATTTTCACACACCCCTAGACCTGAGGATAGGCATGGGAGGGGTTGGTTTCCTTCTATCACCACAATGCATTTTTCAGGTCATTCCACCAGTACCATTGCTCTCTTTCTCCTCTTTTGAGGTCCACACTATGACTCTTCCGCCCTTTCCCCCTGTGAGTAGGTGTCAACTACTGTCCCCCTGGCTCACCCTACCAGTTTTTTGATCAATTTAATTAATGGCTTCCCAACTTCCTATCCTGTGAAATTCCTACCCTCATTATGGGTGACTAACATTCCCATTAACACCCCTGTCTCTCCATCTGCCTCTCGCCTTCTATCACTAACCGCCTCTCTCAAGTCTCTCTCAACTTACTTCTTCTCCCACACACAAAGATGTTAATATCCTTGATCTGGTCTTCTTACGGCTCTGTTCTCTCTCTGACTTTACTAATGCTCACCTTCCAATTTCCGACCATGACCTTCTTTCCTTTAACATTAAAGCTTCTTGTCCTTCACAAAATGCACTGACCTACCGCACATGCAGAAATCTACGGGCTGTAAACACACAGCACCTCTCAGATACCCTACAGTCATCACTGTCTCCTATCTCTTCTCTCTCCTGTCCTGAACTGGCCACCAAACACTACAATGAGACTCTGAAAGCCACCCTGGATAAAGTAGCACTCTTGACCGTCCAAAAAACCCAACACAGACACCGGCAACCTTGGCACACTCCTCAAACATGTTTTCTTCAGCGATGCTCAACATGTGCTGAACGGCTATGGCGAAAATCTCACACATCTACAGATTTTCTTCACTTCAAGTTTATGCTCAAAGCCTTTAACTCTGCCCTTCACCTCGCCAAACAAGATTACTTCACCTCTCTTATCTCTTCTCTCTCCAATAACCTTAAACAACTCTTTGACACCTTTCACTCTCTCCTCACGCCAAAGGTGCGGGTACCTGACACAGACCTCAGTGCTCTAGACATGGCCACGTATTTTAAAGACAAAACTGACAACATCCATCAGGAAATAACCCATTCTCCAAGCGACATCAGTCCCCTTCCCTCCTTTGCTCCTCATTGTGAACTCTCATTATTTGACCCGGTAACAGAAGAAGTCGTCTCCCAGCTCCTTTCTTCTTCTCTCCCCACTACTTGCACAAGCGATCCTATCCCGCCACACCTCCTCCGGTCTCGGGCCCCTACTGTTACACTAAAATTTTTAACCTCTCTCTTTCTTCTGGAATCTTTCCCTCCTCCTTCAAACATGCTGTCATAACCTCACTACTGAAAAAACCCTCCCTTGACCTATCCTGTGCTGATAACTACTGACCTGTCTCTAACCTCCCCTTCATCTCTAAAGTCCTGGTCTACTCCCGTCTAATCCACTATCTCTCTGCTCTCTTCTGGACCCCTTATAGTCAGGTTTTCGTGCACTACACTCTACAGAAACGGCCCTCACAAAGGTCTCCAACGATCTCTTGACGGCTAAATCTAAAGGGAACTATTCACTACTTATTCTTCTGGATCTCTCAGCAGCATTTGACACTGTAGACCACAAACTCCTCCTAACTGTGCTCCATTCTATTGGCCTCAGGGATAACGCTCTCTCTTGGTTTTCTTCCTATCTCTCTGACTGCTCATTTAGTGCATCATTCGCTGGTGCTATTTCTTCTCCTCTGTTCCTGGCGGTTGGGGTTTCTCAAAGCTCAGTCCTAGGTCCCCTCCTCTTCTCTCTTTACACAGCCCCAGTTGGACAAACCATTCGCAAATTTGGCTTTCAATACCATCTTTATGCAGCTATATACCTCATCCCGTGACATCACCCCTGTACTACTACAGAACACCAGTGACTGTCTCTCTGCTGTCTCTAACATCATATCTTCTCTTTATCTGAAATTGAATCTTTCCAAAACTGAACTTCTTGTGTTTCTGTCTGTGGCCTTACTATTACCCTGAGGCGGCATACCCTCTGTCTGGTGGTTGTATTTGATTCAGATCTCACCTTTACCCCACATATTCAGACACTTGCATGCTCTTGCCACCTGCACCTTAAAAACATCTCTAGAATTGGCCCTTTTCACATTGTGGAAACATCAAAAACCCTCATTGTCGCTCTGATTCTCTCTCGTCTTCACTATTGCAATTCTCTTCTAATCGGGCTTCCTCTTACTAAACTCTCCCCACTACAATCTGTCCTGAATACGGCCACTAGACTCATCTTTCTGTATGACTGGTACACAGACGCATCTACCTTGTGTCAGTCGCTGTATTGGTTGCCCATCCATCACAGAATACAATATAAAATTATCACACTGACCCACAAATCCATCCATAGCGCTGCATCCCCCTAGATCTCCTCTGTCGTCACTGTCTACCACCCTAACTGTCCTCTCCGTTCTGCCAATGACCTTAGACTTGCATTCTCTCTTTTTTCGAGCTGCACCGGTGCTCTGGAATGCTTTACCCCAGACAATCCTATTAATCCCCAACTACAGCAGTTTCAAAACTGCATTAAAATCACAGGTGTTTGTCCAGGCTTATCAGGTGACCTGATCACAGTGTAGTGTGTGGAGGTGCAGAAAAATAACATCTTTTATCCTTCCTCCTCTGTTCCTCAGATCCTGGCCCCTCCATCTAGAAGTTACAAAGCACTCCTTTCACTTAGTATCTGTTTATTCACAGATACTGGCTGGTGACGGGTTCATACAGCTTCAATTACGCAAATTTTTCTATTAAAAGATGGCTGGACCATGGTAGCAAACAAGACCTCTGACCTCTTGTGTCCCCCTATCTCCTCATAGAATGTAAACTCTTGTGAGCAGGGTGCTCACTCCTATTGTTTGATATGTTTATTTCTTTGTCACATTATAATGTCTCATATTGTCTGTTCATGTGTCCTCTGATTTGTAAAGTGCTACGGAATATGTTGGCGATATATAAATAAAGTTATTATTATTATTAAAGTTATATATATGGGAGTGGTTATATAAGGGGCATTAGGGGACATTATGAATAGAAGGGGGCATCATTTATATAAAGGGTCATTAGGGGAGCAGTATTTATGACAGGGGGAATCAGGGGCATAATATAAGGGGGCAATTAATTAAAGGGGTTGTCCAGGATAACCACTTTTTTAATATGAGACTGGGAAAGGTGAAAGAAAAAAAAAACCCTACACACCTGTCCCTTGTGCTCCGATGACTCCCACTGCGGTCTGGTTCTGCTGATCCAGTGTTTTCTTCTGGGGAGAAGTTCCAATGTCATGACCGTGAGGCTGCTGACACTGGATGTCACAGTGCTGTGGGAACTTCCGCTGGAAGAAAATACCGGAGCAGTAAGACTGGAACGCGCTGGGAGACACCGGAGCACCTACTCTGGCCTCATACTAAAACAGTGGTTATCCTGGACAACCCCTTTAAGGTGGCACTTGGGCTTTATTAAAGGGGTTTTGCAGCTCATTTTTATTTATGGTTTATCCTTAGGACAGATTATCAATAACATATCAGTGGACCCCTCCTCTGATCAGCTGTATGAAGGGGCCATGGTGCCTGTTTATATAACACACTGTCTGTTTATAGTGACCGTATGATGTAATTACAGTCGTGTCACATAGACGTGTATAGGACGAGGCTGTAGTTGCATTACGTGGCCGCTATGATATGAATGACACTATGTAAACAGAGAAGCGGTCACGGTGCTTGTACAGGTACCACGGTTCAGTCAAACAGCTGATCAGTGGGGGTCCCGGGTTTTTGAGCCCCACTGATTTTTTTTTTTATTGATAACCTGGAAAACCTTTTAATTAGGAAACACCTTTGGCATTATTAATAAAGGGCACTAATTAAACAGGGTACACACGGACATTATTATTAAGGTATACTTCAAAACAAAAATAAAAACAACAACGCCGAGCGGCACATAGCGTAATATTGCTTGAAAAATAGGTTGTACATAGATAATTGTGTTGAGAACAGAAGGTAGTCAAATGATTGGAGAAACAACAAGGATCATCCACTGAAAGTATGGTAGAAAGCCACTAAGTAACACAAAAGCACTGGTCTATATTATAGTGAGTGTTCAACTGGCTGGGTCTGATGGTAAACAGTACCCCTTCAATTGGTGATCTCACAAGCAGGATAGTTAGATATTATGGATGTTTGTATAGGTGGGTTCTCACCTTTTCAAGTTGTGCTGGCCCACAACTAATACAGTGGATGGATCCAGAGTATGTTTTGGTATATGTGAGCTGCGGAACCTCTAGGCATCAGAATCTCCTGGATCCAGACGGTATACAGGTAATGGATTGGTAGGAGAATCTCCCAAAAAATGAGGTGTGGGGACCGCGCTTCAACAAAGATGCTTTATTATACTCAAATAACACAACGCGTTTCGGGAAAATCAGATCCTCTTTATCAAGTGTACAAGAGACTAAACATAAAAACAATAAAAGAATACACATGTAAAGAGTCAGTAATTGGAATTTAGAACCAGTGAAATTAATGATACCATTCTATGGGTTAAAAGAAAAGTATCCCACCAGAAGATGGATAGATAAATAATTAAATGAATAAATAGTGGTAATGAATGTACTCAAAAAAATAAATAAATAAGTAAAGCTAAAAGGCTAATAAATGCAATATAAAATCAAAAAGCACATAAGAGTAAAAACTATACATAAAAAGGTATAAACCAATGTTTTTTGGTACTTACCAGCCTGAGGAGGTAGGCTGTGAGATCTGAAGTGAATGAGAAGCAAAAGTGGAGACCACTTTCAGAAAGGCTTATATAGGTATGGTGAAATGGGACCACCCCTAGGGGGAGGGGTTCAAACTTGTGGGTAAAGTTTAAATTGAGAAAAAAAAAAAAAAAGAATTGGATTGAAAGATACAGTTTTAACTAAGAAGAGGGAAAAAAAAAAAAAAAAAAAAAGAATTGGATTGAAAGATAAAGTTTTAACTAAGAAGAGGAAAAAAAAAAGAATCATAATACATGGATAAATGAAAATGGGTAATAAACATATGATTATGGCTAAGAAATATATTTCACTATATACAAATATATACATAATAATTATATGTGATAGGCATAGAACAAAAATGATGACAATATATATGCATATGGGTTGAAACGAATGTACTGGAGGGGGAAGATAATGCGGGCGATGTGTGCATATGCAAATATATACACACGCCTTAGAATACCTAGTCATATACAGACTCAAGTTCTTCATTAAGCCCAGCTGGTGTTAGAGTGTTAAATTTAAAAATCCAATACATTTCCTTTCTCTTGAGCTTTTCAAATCTGTTGTTGGTATGGGCAGGAATGTGGTCTATTGGTGTGATTTTGAATGCATCGAAACAAGATTTATGCGACACCAAGGCATGTTTTGATACACTGTGTTTAAGGTAGCCATTAGTTACATTAGATCTGTGCTTATTTAGCCTCTCCCTCAATGGTCTGATGGTCCTTCCTACATACTGGAGGCCACAAGGGCACTCCAGGACATAGATGACAAAGGAGGATGAACAGTTCAGGAAATGATTGATCTGAAAAATATCGCCTGTTGAAAAGCTCGTAATGGTTTTGACTGAATGGTTAATTGTGTGACAACATTTACATTTTTTGTGTTCGCATTTATAAACACCATTTGGTTGTGGATATGACATATTCCGGTCTACAGGTTTAGTAAGAGACCTCAGTTTGCTAGGGGCCAATAGATTTTTCAGGGTTTTTGCTCTTCTAAAAGTGATTGATGGCTTATGGGGGATATTCTTAAGTAGAGGATCATTCAGGAGTATCGTCCAGTGTTTGTCCAGGATCATCCTGATCCTGTTATGTGCATTACTGTAAGTGGTTATGAAATTATGTCCGAATTCTTTACTAGTATTTTTCCGAATGGGGACAAGGCATTCAGATTGAGTGAGAAACTGTGCTTTAGATTCTGCTGCTTGAATAATCCGTTTAGGATAGTTTTTTTCCTGGAAACGTTGGGTTAGAATTTTACTCTGGATTTTAAAGTCTGAGTCCTTCATACAGTTTCGCCGGATACGTTTGAATTGCCCGAATGGTACATTATCCTTCCATTTTCTGTAATGGGTTTCAACCCATATGCATATGTATTGTCATCATTTTTGTTCTATGCCTATCACATATAATTATTATGTATATATTTGTATATAGTGAAATATATTTCTTAGCCATAATGATATGTTTATTACCCATTTTCATTTTTCATTTATCCATGTATTATGATTCTTTTTTTTTTTCCTCTTCTTAGTTAAAACTTTATCTTTCAATCCAATTCTTTTTTTTTTTTTTTCTCAATTTAAACTTTACCCACAAGTTTGAACCCCTCCCCCTAGGAGTGGTCCCATTTCACCATACCTATATAAGCCTTTCTGAAAGTGGTCTCCACTTTTGCTTCTCATTCACTTCAGATCTCACAGCCTACCTCCTCAGGCTGGTAAGTACCAAAAAACATTGGTTTATACCTTTTTATGTATAGTTTTTACTCTTATGTGCTTTTTGATTTTATATTGCATTTATTAGCCTTTTAGCTTTACTTATTTATTTATTTTTTGAGTACATTCATTACCACTATTTATTCATTTAATTATTTATCTATCCATGACAATACTATCTGGTGGGATACTTTTCTTTTAACCCATAGAATGGTATCATTAATTTCACTGGTTCTAAATTCCAATTACTGACTCTTTACAAGTGTATTCTTTTATTGTTTTTATGTTTAGTCTCTTGTACACTTGATAAAGGGGATCTGATTTCCCCGAATCGCGTTGTGTTATTTGAGTATAATAAAGCATCTTTGGTGAAGCGTGGTCCCCACACCTCATTTTTTGGGAGATTCTCCTACCAATCCATTATTATTAAGGGGCACTACTTATACAGGGTACACACGTACATTATTAATTTAAAGATGCACTTGGGAGTATTATTCATTATGGGGGTGTTATCACATATTTTATAATTGGGGTAGCAGCAGGATGGGGGCTTTGTGTAGGTGAGGACAATGTGTGACAGGTGCCTGGAAAAGTGAGGAGCCAAAGATGTCTGTGTTGAAAACTTTACAGAGACAAGTCACAGCTGGAAGTGGTCATGGCAGTCCAAAAGGAAGAGAAGGGAAATGTGTGAATGATTAGTCAGAGACGTCACCTGTAAGTCACAAAATGTTACTGCACAGTATTCACCTAAATGATAAGAGGATAAATACGTGATTGATGGGGGTATGTCTGCTGAGACCCCCACTGGGACTGAAAATTGTTTTTTCGCCCTCTGGGAATTCAGCCTGACCGCAGCCAGGGTGAATATAGGCATGTCGCTTGGTGGATGGACGAACCCACGTGGCTCCCATTTGCCTCAGACCCCAGAATATAATATAATATAATAATAGCACTGTAGGGCCCCTGTGGAGCATTATACTGGGGGGCCCCCTCTGGATAGCATATTATACTGTGTGGGGCCACTGTGGAGCATTATACTGGGGAAGGGGCCCCTCTGGATAGCATGTTATATTCTGTGAGGCCTCTGTGGAAAATTATAATGTGTGTGGGGGGTGGGGGGCTCTGGAGATAATGTTATATTCTGTGGGGCCACATTGGAGCATTATGCTCTCCAGAGGGGCCCCCCAGTATAATGCTCCAAAGTGGCCCCACAGAATATAACATGCTCTCCAGAGCCCCCCCACTTTATAATACTCCATAGAGGCCCCGCAGAATATAACATGTTCTCCAGAGGGCCCCCTCCCCAGTATAATGCTTCACATTGGCCCAACACAGTATAATATGCTCTCCAGAGCCCCCCCAGTATAATGCTCCACTGTGACCCCACACAGTATAATATGCTCTCCAGAGGGGCCCCCCAGTATATTATACTGTGCGGGGCCACCGTGGAGCATTATACTGGGGGGGGGCTCTGAAGAGCATGTTATACTGTTTTGGGCCATTGTATGTGGTAAAATGGGGCTTGTTATTACTTTTTTGTTGGCAGAAAGGAGGTGTTATTATAGGGGTTGTCACTGGAAGACGATGGTGTTGTTTGCATATCAGCATTTGGGGCCCCGCTTTTAATTTTTGCCCAGGGCCCCACTTTGTCTAAAACCAGCCCTGGGCCCAAGGATGTGTTCATCATTGCCCTGCTAATAGATGATGCACAAGTATGGGCTTCACCCTATTTAGAACAGGATCATGCCATTTTGGATGATTTGAAGGACTTTCTTGCAGCAATGAACCTAGTATTTGATGACCCCAACCATTGTGCCACTGCTGAGGGGGCTTTGCGTGATCTTGGCTAGGGAAGATGCTCTGTTGCAGAATACGCTGCAGAGTTTCGGTGCTGGGCTTCTGATGTTTCCTGGAACACCTCTCCACTAAAATGGCGGTTCTATGGACGACTTTCTGAATCAGTTAAAGATGAACTTGTTAAAATAGAACTTCCAGATGACTTTGAGGAGTATATACGGTTATGCGTCCATATTGACCAAAGACTCCTGGAAAGGAAGCGAGAAAGACGGGGTTATTACGATCCAGGGACCTTCTCCCATTTACCAGAGGGTCATTTTCTCCCAAAGATGCAGACACCTTCTCAAACAAGTTCTGCCCCAGAACCTATGAAAGTGGATGCTATCCGGGGACCAATTTCGACTGCTGAAAAACTATGCCCTTATTGTGGACAACCTAGACATTATGTTCTTGACTTCCCTAATAAACCTCAACGGGCAGTTGCTGCAACTGAAATTAGACCAAACTCAGAGTCTTGTCCCCACTGTGCTTCGTTTAGTCTGGTGACACAGCCTCTGTTTTCCACCACACCATGTCCTGATAATATGACTTCTAACCGACCTCATTTCACCTTACCAGTTCGGCTTTCTTATGGTTCTTACAAGTTGTCCACTACAGCAATGTTGGATTCTGGTGCAGCTGGAAATTTTATGGACATTAAGTTTGCATTTGATAATCATACTGAGCATAGTCCAAGATCTTTACCAGTTGAATTAGTGACTGTTGATGGGTCACCTTTAAATTCTGGTCCGAACTGAAACTACCGAAACTGGAAGTATTGATTGATCCTGGTCATCAGGAGAGGATTTGTTTCCAGTTAATTTCTTCACCAAAATTTCCAGTAAATTTCTTCACCAAAATTTCCAGTAAATTTGGACATACCATGGCTCAGCGTTCATAATCCTTCAGTAGACTGGAAGTCAGGAAATGTAAATTTCACTTCTGAATATTGTCAACAAAATTGTCAACTGAAGCAGTCAATTCCTTCCCAGGTGGGAGCTACTGAAAGACCTGTCACTAACTCTGTAGAATTACCTGAACTGTATGAGGTATTTAAAGATGTGTGTGACAAAAGGAATGCTGACCAGCTACCTCCTCATCGCACTTATGATTGTCCTATTGAACTTTTGCCAGGTGCATCCATACCTTATGGACGCATCTATCCACTTGCAGAGATGGAACTGAAGGTCCTGGATGAATACTTCAAGGAAAATCTGGCCAAAGGATCTATACGGCATTCCACTTCTCCAGCAGGAGCACCTATATTCTTTGTACCAAAGAAAAACGGCACATTACATCCTTATATTGACTATAGGGAACTAAACCGAATAACCGTCAAAAATTGTTACCCTCTTCCGCTTATTCCAGAGTTACTCAAGAGATTACAGTCAGCAAAGATCTTTACCAAGTTGGATCTACGAGGGGCATACAATCTTGTCCGTATACAACCTGGGGATGAGTGGAAGACAGCATTTAGAACACGCTACGGGCATTTTGAATCCCTTGTCATGCCATTTGGACTTTGCAATGCCCCAGCGACATTTCAACATTTTATCAATGGTGTTTCTCGAGATCTACTGGATCAATTTGTGGTGGCATATTTGGATGACATATTAATACATAGTGGAAGAGTGAAGAAATCAGGCGATACCTTTTAGAGGCTAACTGAGTATATTTATAAGTAAGCTTTCAGGAGTACTCGCTCCCTTCATCAGACATGGTGTGATACAAGAACTGAAAATTAACAGATTTTTATATATTAATACATATACTCTGAAAATCTTGAAGAACATCGTAAGCAGGTTACCATGGTTTTGAGCTGTTTAAGAAAAAAACAACTATGTATTAAACTGGAAAATGTGAATTTGAAAAGACAGAGATTCAGTTTTTGGGGTACATCATTTCTACAGAAGGATTGTGCATGGACCCCAGTAAGATCCAAGCTATTTTAGACTGGCCTTCTCCCAAGAATGTCAAGGAGGTCCAAAGATTTGTTGACTTTGCAAATTTTTACTGCAAATTCATTAGGACTTTCTGAAAATTTATTAGTCCAATAACATAATTAACTCAGGGAGGAATTCCTTTTAAATCGTCTTCAAGTGCAGACGAAGCATTTATCCAATTAAAGAAACTTTTTACTTCTGCTCCTATTTTAGTTCATCCTAATCCAGACCTCCCATTTATAGTTGAAGTGGATGCTTCAGATTTGGCAATAGGAGCAGTATTGTCCCAAAGAGTTGGGGATAAACAGTTGCTTCATCCTTGTACTTTTTTCTCCTGCCTGATGTCACCTCCTGAAAGAAACTATGACATTGGGAATAACGATTTACTGCCAATTAAAAAAGCATTCACGGAACGGAGGCATCTTCTTGAAGGAGCATCTCATGTGGTGCAGGTTCTTACGGATCACCAAAATCTTAAATTTATTAGATCAGCCAAGAGACTTTCTGATAGCCAGGCTAGATGGTCTCTATTTTTGCAAGATTTAATTTAATTATTTCCTACAGACCGGGATACCGCAATGGAAAAGCAGACGCCTTATCCCGGATGTTTTCCGAAATGACACACCTGAAACCACCATCTTGCCTGCTAAGAATTTTGTGGGGGCAACCATTTGCAAGGGTATACTTCAGAGGATTAAAGAAGGTTATAATGGAGATCCTTTCCTTAATCATCCCCCCCACAGATATAGATTTAGCATTCAAAGACGGGGTTTAGACTCTTGATCAGTGTGTTTATGTTCCTGAGACTACTCGATTAGAAATTCTGTGCCTTGTTCAGGTCTCTAGACCCGCAGGTCACATGGGAGTCAAAAAGACCAAAGAACTTTTGTCCCGCTCATTTTGGTGGCCTAAATACCAGATGGATGTCAAGAAGTATGTTTCTTCCTGTCAAACCTGCTATGAATAAGACCCCTCGTTCCTCACCATTGGGATTTCTTCATCCTCTTCCTATTCCATCTCGACCTTGGAGTTCTGTGGCTCAAATTAATCTGCATTTTGTTTAAAACTTCCAGACTCTATGCGGATTCACTCTGTTTTTCAATCCTCCCTTCTCAAGCCTTTTGTGGAAAATGCATCCCCTGGACGTAACTTGCCTCCACCTGACCCAGTTATTGTTGAAGGAGAAGAGGAATATGTAGTAGAAAATATTTTGGATTCTAGAATTTCTTGAAATCAGTTACAGTACTTAATAAAGTGGCAAGGATATGATCCTGAAGATAACTCATGGGAACCAGTACACAACATTTATGCTCCACAACTGGTAAGAGAATTTCATCAGCGCTACCCAGGCAAGCCAAGTCAAGTACTGTCCAGAGGATGCTCCTGGAGAAGGGGGAGTAATGTCAGGAACTGAGCTTGCTGGGTCTTGAACCCTTGACTTCTTGGCCATGTTCTGCAGCCTTGACCATTATGCCATTGTAGAAGCCTGTTTGTTCTTTGCTTAGCTTGGTTCTTTCTATTGAAATGTTTAGCTTATGGATCTCACCTGCTCTGTGGCCGATCACAGGGTAGCTATCCCTATATAAACCCACAGCTTACTCCATCCTGTGCTTGATTATTCTGGCTGCTTCCTGTTTGCCCAGATCCTCACCATTACTCTACTGCTCCTGTGTACTGAACTCTGCATACGTCTGACTATGATTGATCTACTGCTTTCATGTACTGAACTCTGCAAATGTCTGACTACGGCTGATCTACTGCTCCTTTGTACCGAACTCTGCAAACGTCTGACTACGGTTACTTCTACTCCTGAGGTACTATTCTGCATCTCCTACTATTTAAGTACTGTACTGGTAGCCTCACCCAATTGGACTCCAAATCTCATAACTATCATCGTTACAGTCCTCTTAATTTTTCCTTTACCCCCCACCCTTATGTTATCTTCCTCTCCTCCCTTCTACCATGTTATTAGGTATGTTTACCAAGGTTTTTTTCTTGAATTTAGTATTTGACTCTGCTGTGACAGAGCTTTTGTCTCCCTCCGCTACTGTGTTCCTTCCCTGCTCCCTAATAGTCATTTCTTGTTCTCCCTACCCTTTACAACTCCCTCCTGACCTTCCCTTGCCATGTAATTCTTTTATTGTTGATGTCTTATTTCTCCTGTTTTATGGCATTATATGGAAATTTCAATAAAATTATTAATGGTAAAAAAAATAAATAAAAAAAATAAAATAAAAGGGGGGCTCACGGATCGAGAAATTGAAGGAACTGTCAAGTTTGATGGAGGAAGCCTGATGACCATGATCCATGTGGTCTCAATGCTGAGCTATATGTGAGTATTCTACAAGACTAGTTACTTCATATACTCGAGTACTATGGGTATGAAAAGGATGACCTAGTGTTACAGCAGGACAATGACCCAAAGCATACGTCAATGGTTCAATGACCATGAATTAGAGGTGCTGGATTGGCCCCACATACACCAGACCTCAACCCAATCAAACACTTGTGGGTTGACTTGAAGAAAATGCTGTATTCATATCCAAGTGAGTCGACCAGTATGCACCAACATTGGGAACATGTAGAAGAGACCTGGGATCAGATTTTGATCGAGAGCATGCCCAGAAAGATTCAGGCAGTGTTAAAAGCCAAAGGTAGATTTACAAAATACTAACAATAATAATTTTAGGACCAAAACAATAACACTGCATTTACATGATAAGAATCCACATAACTAATCATATGCAAAATAATTGCACATTGTCAGATTTTTTAAGAATTTATTTGCAAATTATGGTGGAAAATAAGTATTTGGTCACCTACAAACAAGCAAGATTTCTGGCTCTCACAGACCTGTAACTTCTTCTTTAAGAGGCTCCTCTGTTCTCCACTCATTATGTGTAGTAATGGCACTTGTTTGACATTGTTATCAGTATAAAAGACACCTGTCCACAACCTCAAACAGTCACACTCCAAACTCCACTATGGTGAAGACCAAAGAGCTGTGGAAGGACACCAGATACAAAATTGTAGATCTGCACCAGGCATGGAAGACTGAATCTGCAATATGAAAGCAGCTTGGTGTGAAGAAATTAACTGTGGGAGCAATAATTAGA
Organism: Leptodactylus fallax; assembly: GCA_947044405.1. Lineage (NCBI taxonomy): Eukaryota > Metazoa > Chordata > Amphibia > Anura > Leptodactylidae > Leptodactylus > Leptodactylus fallax. The sequence goes on from CAMRHE010000226.1 coordinate 3,289,757, forward strand.
AAATGGAAGACATACAAGACCACTGATAATCTCCCTCGATCAGGGTCTCCACGCAAAATCTCACCTTGTGGGGTCAAAATGATCACAAGAACGTTGAACAAAAATCCCAGAACCTCACGAGAGGACCTAGTGAATGACCTGCAGATATCTGGGACTAACGTAACAAAGGCTACCGTCAGTAACACACTACGCCGCCAGGGACTCAGATCCTGCAGTGCCAGACGTGTCCCCCTGCTTAAGCCAGTACATATCCGGGCCGGTCTGAAGTTTGCTAGAGAGTATTTGGATGTTCCAGAAGAGTATTGGGAGAATGTCATATGGTCAGATGAAACCAAAGTAGAACTGATTGGTAGAAATACAACTCGTCGTGTTTGGAGGAGAGTGAATGCTGAGTTGCATCCAAAGAACACCATATCTACTGTGAAGCATGGAGGTGGCAACGTCATGCTTTGGGGCTGTTTCTCTGCAAAGGGACCAGGACGACTGATCCGTGTACATGAAAGAATGAATGGGGCCATGTATCGTGAGATCCCAAGCACACTGCCAGGGCAACGAAGGAGTGGCTTCGTAAGAAGAATTTCAAGGTCTTGGAGTGGCCTAGGCAGTCTCCAGATCTCAACCTCATAGAAAACCTTTGGAGCGAGTTGAAAATCCATGTTGCCCAGCGACAGCCCCAAAACATCACTGCTCTAGAGGAGATCTGCATGGAGGAATGGGCCAACATACCAGCAACAGTGTATGCCAACCTTGTGACGACTTACAGAAAACATTTGACCTCTGTCATTGCCAACAAAGGATATATAGCAAAGTATTGAGATGAACTTTTGCTATTGACCAAATACTTATTTTCCACCATAATTTGCAAATAAATTCTTTAAAAATCAGACAATATGATTTTCTAGATATGTTTTCTCATTTTGTCTCTCATAGTTGACGTCTACCTTACAGGCCTCTCTCATCTTTTTAAGTGGGAGAACTTGCACAATTGGTGGCTGACTAAATACTTTTTTTCCCCACTGTATATATATATATATCCCAGTATAGAGAGAGGACCAGTTCCAAACAGGAAAACAAAAGGATCCGCACTTTGCTGAAATCTTTATAAAAGATTCTTTTTATTCACGCCTGTACACAACATGTTTTAGAGCACTCAGGCTCTGACTTTATATAATAAAAAGTTGGGGAAAGGTCACGCTCCCAGGGAGTGTCCTTCAATTACCCTATTAAAAATGTAAATAATAGTCAAATTCACATGGAATGCATAAACAGATCTAATATATGCGCAAATTGATAAAACCTCTATAGACGCACACTGTACTTGCCCCAAATTCTCTAGAAAGATGCCACCGAATATGTTCACCATCTCTTTTTTAGGCACTATAAATAACCAGAACGCCATCCCTGCCTTCCGGAGTGCACGTGACCCAGTGGCAGCAGCATGAGGAGGACGCAGAGTGACCCAGTGGAAACAGCATGAGGAGGCCATGCAGTGACCCAGTGGCAGTGGCATGAGGAGGCCATACGGTGACCCAGTGGCAGCAACATGAGGCGGCCATACAGTGACTCAGTGGCAGTGGTATGAGGAGGCCATACAGTGACCAAGTGGCAGCGGCATGAGGAGGGCATATAGTGACCCAGTGGAAACGGCTTGAGGAGGGCATACAGTGACCTGGTGGCAGTGGCATGAGGAGGGCATACAGTGACCCAGTGGCAGCAACATGAGGAGGGCATACAGTGACCCAGTGGCAGCAACATGAAGAGGGCATACAGTGACCCAGTGGTTGTGGCGTGAGGAGGCCATACAGTGACCCGGTGGCAGCGGCATGAGGAGGGCATACAGTGACCCAGTGGAAATGGCTTGAAGACGGCATACAGTGACCCGGTGACAGTGGCATGAGGAGGGCATACAGTGATCCAGTGGAAACGGCTTGAGGAGAGCATACAGTGACCCAGTGGAAACGGCTTGAAGAGGGCATACAGTGACCCAGTGGCAGTGGCATGAGGAGGCCATACAGTGACCAAGTGGCTGTGGCATGAGGAGGCCATACAGTGACCAGGTGGCAGCGGCATGAGGAGGGCATATAGTGACCCAGTGGAAACGGTTTGAGGAGGGCATACAGTGACTTGGTGGCAGTGGCATGAGGAGGGCATACAGTGACCCAGTGGCAGCAACATGAGGAGGGCATACAGTGACCCAGTGGCAGCAACATGAAGAGGGCATACAGTGACCCAGTGGCTGTGGCGTGAGGAGGCCATACAGTGACCCGATGGCAGCGGCATGAGGAGGGCATACAGTGACCCAGTGGCAGCAGTATGAGGAGGCCATACAGTGACCCGATAGCAGCAACATGAGGAGGGCATGCAGTGACCCAGTGGCAGTGGCATGAGGAGGCCATATGGTGACCCAGTGGCAGCAACATGAGGCGGCCATACAGTGACTCAGTGGCAGTGGTATGAGGAGGCCATACAGTGACCCGGTGGCAGCGGCATGAGGAGGGCATACAGTGACCCAGTGGAAACGGCTTGAGGAGGGCATACAGTGACCTGGTGGCAGTGGCATGAGGAGGGCATACAGTGACCCAGTAGCAGCAACATGAGGAGGGCATACAGTGACCCAGTGGCAGCAACATGAAGAGGGCATACAGTGACCCAGTGGCTGTGGCGTGAGGAGGCCATACAGTGACCCGGTGGCAGCGGCATGAGGAGGGCATACAGTGACCCAGTGGAAATGACTTGAAGACGGCATACAGTGACCCGGTGGCAGTGGCATGAGGAGGGCATACAGTGATCCGGTGGAAACGGCTTGAGGAGGGCATACAGTGACCCAGTGGCAGTGGCATGAGGAGGCCATACAGTGACCAAGTGGCAACAACATGAGGAGGGCATACAGTGACCCAGTGGCTGTGGCATGAGGAGGCCATACAGTGATCAAGTGGCAGGAACATGAGGAGGGCATACAGTAACCCAGTGGCAGCGGTATGAGGAGGCCATACAGTGACCCGATGGCAGCAACATGAGGAGGGCATACAGTGACCCAGTGTCAGCGGCATGAGGAGGCCATACAGCCACCCAGTGGCAGAGTGCAGAGGTGGCAGCAATGTGAATAGGCCACAGAGTGGCATGGTGATATAATGTGTAGGTAGCAACAGCCTTAGCAGGCCATACAGTCACCCAGTGGCAGAGTGTGGTGAGGCAGCATGGATCATTTAATCTGCTGCATCAGGCATTGGTGGGTGGAAATCCTCGCTGATCCACGCCTGATTCATCTTCAGTCTCTCCAAATTTTGGGTGGACAGGCGAGTTCTCCTTGGGTCAACTATGGCCCCCGCCGCACTAAACCATGATGCCATACTACTGGCCGGGCAGGACAGCTTTTCCAGGGCAAACTCGGCCAGGTGTGGCCCGAATCCAGTTTGGCTGCCCAGCAGTCCAGCGGATCTTTGATGACAGGTGGCAGGGTGCACTCTAAGTATGCCAACACCTGCTGGTTCAACTTCTGCTCTGTGTCTAGCTGCTGATGAGCAGCTTCTTCATTATGCGGATGAAGAAAGCTGCTCATCAGCGACTCTAGGCTCAGGCTGTTGCTGATGGAGCTGATACTGCTCCTGCCACCCCCCTCCCACAGCTACCATGCCAGTGCAAGTTGAGCACTCAGGGCCCCCCCCGGCCAGATATGCGAGAGGATGGACGATGGCGCAGATAGGCAGAGGCTAATTTGCTACATAGCATATCTCTATAGTAGTTTAGTTTGTCCTCCCTCTCAGCAGGTGTAAAAAAGGCACCCTTTTTTCCTGGTAGCGAGGGTCTAACATGGTGGAGAGCCAGTAGTCATCCCTCTGCCAAATGGTGACAATTCGGCTGTTACTGCGCAAGGAAGTCAGCATGCATCAGGCCATTTGCGCAAGTGACTCCGAGGGACTCCCTGCATCCATCTCCACTGCATACTGCCACAGTGTGTCTGGGTCATCTGCCTCATCTCCCTCTGGCTGTTCTGGTTGCTCCTTCTCCTCCTCTCCACCCATTTGACTACACATTGTTTGTGCTCCAATGTCCTCCTCATCCTCCTACAGTTCAGCCCCCACAGGGCTCATGTGGTCTTGAGATGTAGACACTACATCTCCAGTTCCCTAACCAGCCAGATTGATAAGCATCTTTTCCAGGATGTGAATCAGTGGAATGACGTAGTCCTGGCGACTAACAAAGTGGCATCCTCATAGGGAACTAAGAAACCGCAGGTGTCACGCATGAGCTGCCACTGGCTAACGTTAAAGTTACAAAGGGGAGTACCTCTATTCGCAAGATCATCGAGAAATCGTTTATGGCTTTTCTCTATTCATATAGTCGATCCAACATATGGAGGGTTGAATTCCAACAGGTGGAAACATCGCATATCAGCCTATTTTGAGGGAGGCCGTTCTGCTGTTGCAGCTCAAGGAGGGTGTGCTTGGCGGTGTACGAGTGGCTGAAGTGCATGCAAAGTTTCTTTGACATTTTTAGGATGTCTTGCAGATGGGTGGAACACTTAAGGAAACGATTGACAACCAGATTGAACACGTGCGCCATGCAGGGCGCATGGCTCAGCCCTCCTTGATGCAGCGCCGACACCATGTTCTTCCCGTTGTTGGTCACCATTGTTCCGATTTTAAGTTCTCTTGGAGAAAGCCAGGATTCGATTTCTTGATTGAGGCCTGAGCTCCCATTGTCAAGTAGTGTCTAGTACCTCCTCCTCACTGTACAGTGGATGTGAGCCCACAGCATAAGGTAGTTCTATAGCTGAGGGAACAGAAAAGGACAGAGGCAGGTTGAGGACAGGTGAGGGCACAGGGCCTGCTGCCGGCCATGCCAACTAAGGATTGTGTCTGACGAACCCACCGACTCTTGGCTGGGGGTGTCTGATGTGACTTGGGATGAATTGGATGACCGAGTCAACCAGTCTACAACTGTTGGTTTGCTGGTCAAGACACGACCACTACTTGACACTGGGAGCTCAGGCCTCTGTAACTGACCCCTGCTGCCACGCCCTCTTACTCTGCTGCGACCTGTGCCTGCGCCAGAAACATTTAGGCCTGCAGCCCTCCCCTGTGCATGGCCTCTCGCTTCACTGTCTGACATACTGTTCAATGAAAAAACAATTGTAAAGGGCAAAAAGGCCTGTTATTTTCTACTTTGAAGAGAATGGCAAAATATGTCCCTTATTTTTTCACCCACTAATGAATACCAATAAAAAGAAGCGTGATAAAGGCAGAGATTTGTGGCTCAGAATTATTTAATTATTGACAATACTATTTATAAATGGCCAGCAAATTTATACTGGTTACAAAATGGCGAATATGGTCCTTTTTATGTGTTTTGACACTAATAAACACCTTTAAATAAGTGATAACCGCTAAGAATTATTGAATTAATATTGACAATACTGTATTGAAAAATGGCCTGTAACTTTATACTGGTAACAAAATGGTGAATATGGTTGTTATGTCTTTCCCCACATTAAAGGCCTTTATTACAGATAAGTGCAGATATTATTGGATAATTCAGTTTTCTTAATTCTTAGCACAATAGTACTGAATAATGTTATGCCTTGTAAGAACAGTGAATAAGCCCCTTATAATAAACACCTTTAAAAAGGATTTTTTTTACAGATTCGTGCAGATATTAGTGTGATATTTCACTTTTTTATGCTGTACTGCACTGCAAAAGGCTTGTTGTGTTCCACCTTGACGACACAGATATAAGTAATGAGCAGCTGTATAACGTCAGTGAGTGCTGCAATGTGAATTATGCGGCAAATTCTTGCTTTAACCCTGCTGTTCTGCTCGGGTCTATATGACCCGAAATGAAATTTGAGACCCTGTAGATTATTTTTCATGCGGATCTAAAATTTGGGATTAATTGACTTTTCCTCATTTGAGGGGTTCTTACTATGAGTGGTTTTTTTTGTTTACTTTTTGCTACACGCTGATTTTTGCACTTGTACTGTTCGGGTCAATATGACCCGAACAGTTTTACAGGTCACTAATTATTTCTGCCTGCAAAATTTCGGGGTATGCGAGTTGTTCTCGATTAGACTCATGGACTAAAAGGACAAAATGTCACATGTGACAACTTTTTCACATCCTACCAACTGGGACAGATGTTGCGAAAAAGACAATTTACCATGCTGGGTACTATAAGGAAAAACAAGCCAGAACTGCCGCAAGGTATCCTTAGTAAAAGAGAAGTGTATAGTTCTACTTTTTACTTTACTGGAGATACAACAGTTGTGTCTTATGTTCCCAAAAAAATAAACAGGTAATTCTAATGAGCACAATTCTCCATGACAATGCAATAAGTAATCGAGAAGACAAAAAGCCGGACATGATATTAGATTATAATGCCACAAAAGGGGCAGTAGATACACTAAATCAAGCAATATCAACATACACGTGAAAACGCAAAACTAATCTTTGGCCAATGATAATGTTTTACAACATTCTGGATGTTTCGGCATACAAGGCATTTCTTTTATGGAGCGGAATCGACCAAATTGGAACAGAAATAAACTGCATAAAAGAAGAATGTTTATTGAAACATTAGGAAAATCCCATTTGATTATGATTAACCATGTTCACATACAGTTTAATAATGAAATAGGTATTAAAAAAAAAACATTTACAGTAGCTAAAATCAACATTTTAATAGGTCGGGTCATATTGACCCGAAACAGTACAAGTGTATAGTAAATGCTAACAGTACAGCAGGGTTAAATGAGCCTGCAACCACCCCAAATTCTTCTCTCTATTCCACCCTATGCTTTCCCTACAGTTCTAAGGCTCAGTCTCTTTCCCTGAACTTCTATCTGTTTTCTAAGTCTTTCCCTAGCTCCTGCCGACGTCTGTCCCTACAGTAAGAGCGATGTGGAATGACTGTACCTGCTGATCAGCTGCACTCTTTGCATTGTGGGTGATCCCGCGCTCCCAGAGTCCCTTCCCCCTTGTCCTAACATGTGCGGTGGCCATTTTATAAAAAAATGCGGTCCGATGCATCGAAGCGTGAAGAAATCCGGAATCGTGGCGAATTGAAGATTTCCTGAAATTCGGATCGAATTCCACTTCTGCAGAATCTATTCGCTCATCTCTAATCAATATGCTCACCCACTTGAAATGGCGAAAGAGAGAAAGGAAAAAAAAATGGGAAAGGGGAGGCGTATAATGACGTATGTATATGTATTAATCCGTAACTAATTATTTGGCTTCATTCAGAGAGAATTATGTTTCTCTACGTTTTAAATTCTCGAATCTATTTGGCATATTTTCGGGAATATGGTCAATTGGGCATATAGTGAAATATTTGAAATCGCAATTATGGTGGCTCAATGCATGCCATGATACACTGTGTTTAACGTATCCATTTGTCACGTTAGACCTATGTTTATTGGTTCTGATGTGTAGAGGAAGTGTGGTTCTCCCCTTATATTGAAGGTTGCACTTGCATTCAATTAGGTATATGACATATGATGATTCGCATGTCAATTTATATGGAATCTTAAAATTTTCACCTGTAATGTTGCTTTTGAAGTCAGTGGCTCCATGTTTTATAGAAAAGCAACATTTACATCTTTTCTTGATGCATTTCAGAACTCCGGTATCACATATAATTATGTGTTTTTAGAAGAATTTGTAACTGGCGAAGTCTACTGCGTGCAAGGGTATTCTTAACAGTTTTTGTTCTCCTGAAGGTTATATTTGGTGTGGTTGGGAGTAAAGGGTTTAAAAAAGAATCGTTTTGTAATATGTGCCAATATTTGTTAAGAATTTTTCTGATTTTACCGTGAGATTGATTGTATGTGGAAAGGAAATTCAGATGTCTGTCAGTATTAGGCTTTTCATTGATTTTTGGCATAAGGCAGTCATCTTGGGTGATATTACTGGCCTTTTTGAAGGCTTCATTAATAATCTTTTTTGGATAGCCTTTTTCCAAAAATCTTTCAGTCATAATATAACTTTGTGTGAGTTTTTGGTACAATTCCGCCTTAGTCTTTTGAACTGACTGAAAAGAATGTTTGTTTTCAATTTTTTATAGTGGCAACTTCTGAAATCCAAAAGGTTATTACCATCAACTTTCTTAAAGAAAGTTTTTTATCATGATCCTACAAGTAGATCCCTCTGTGCTTAATATTAGATCCAGGTATTATACTTGAAATGCAGATATGGTACTGGTAAATTTAATACACCAATCATTGTTATTGAGGTGAAATATAAATACAGTATATTATATACATATATTTAGCAATATTAGATATGCTTGAACTAAATCTGCAGCCAGTGGTCAGCTATGACCTTGGTCAGTGCATTTTCCAAGTGCAGTTTCTAAGTGTACAGTCATGGCCAAAAGTTTTGAGAATGATACAAATATTAATTTTTACAAAGTCTACTGCTTCAGTTTTTCTAATGGCAATTTGCATATACTCCATAATGTTATAAAGAGTGATCAGCTTAACAGCAATTACTTGCAAAGTCAATATTTGCCTAGAAAATGAACTTTATCCCCCAAAACACATTTCAACATCATTGCAGCCCTGCCTTAAAAGGACCACCTAACATCGTTTCAGTGATTGCTCCATTAACACAGGTGTGGGTGTTGATGAGGACAGGGCTGGAGATCAATCTGTCATGATTAAGTAAGAATGACACCACTGGACACTTTAAAAGGAGGCTGGTGCTTGCCATCATTGTTTCTCTTCTGTTAACCATGGTTATCTCTAAAGAAACACGTGCAGTCATCATTGCACTGCACAAAAATGGCCTAACTGGGAAGAGTATTGCAGCTAGAAAGATTGCACCTCAGTCAACAATCTATCGCATCATCAAGAGCTTCAAGGAGAGAGGTTACATTGGTGCCAAAAAGGCTCCAGGGCGCCCAGGAAAGACCAGCAAGCGGCAGGACCGTCTCTTAAAAGTGTTTCAGCTGTGGGATCGGACTACCAGCAGTGCAGAGCTTGCTGAGGAATGGCAGCAGGCAGGTGTGAGTGCATCTGCACGCACTGTGAGGCGGAGACTCTCGGAGCAAGGCCTGGTCTCAAGGAGGGCAGCAAAGAAGCCACTTCTCTCCAGAAAAAACATCAGGGACAGACTGATATTCTGCAAAAGGTACAGGGAGTGGACTGCTGAGGACTGGGGTAAAGTCATTTTCTCTGATGAATCCCCTTTTCGATTGTTTGGAACATCTGGAAAACAGCTTATTCGGAGAAGAAGAGGTGAGCGCTACCACCAGTCTTGTCTCATGCCAACTGTAAAGCATCCTGAAACCATTAATGTGTGGGGTTGCTTCTCAGCCAAGGGAATCGGCTCTCTCACAGTCTTGCCTAAAAACACAGCCATAAATAAAGAATGGTACCAGAATGTCCTCCAAGAGCAACTTCTCCCAACTGTCCAAGAGCAGTTTGGCACTCAACAATGCCTTTTCCAGCATGATGGAGCACCTTGCCATAAAGCAAAGGTGATAACTAAATGGCTCATGGAACAAAACATAGAGATTTTGGGCCCATGGCCTGGAAACTCCCCAGATCTTAATCCCATTGAGAACTTGTGGTCAATCATCAAGAGACGGGTGGACAAACAAAAACCAACAAATTCAGACAAAATTAAAGCATTGATTCTGCAAGAATGGACTGCTATCAGTCAGGATTTGGTCCAGAAGTTGATTGAGAGCATGCCAGGGAGAATTGCAGAGGTCCTGAAGAAGAAGGGTCAACACTGCAAATATTGACTTGCTGCATTAACTCATTCTAACTGTCAATATAAGCTTCTGTTACTCATAATATGAATGCAATTATATTTCTGTATGTGATAAAAACATCTGACAAACACACATAAAAACCAGAGGGCAGCAGATCATGTGAAAATATAATATTTGTGTCATTCTCAAAACTTTTGGCCATGACTGTATAGACCAGACTTAGGCCAGAGTGAAATAGATGCAGGATGATAGTCAATTGCATTCTAATTGTCGTCTGACCCTGTATACCATCTGTAATCCACAGGTACATGTCTTCCACCCGTAACTATATACTGATCCTACCCCTCCATACAAATCTACATCTACTGCTGTGTTAAATATATCTATCTATCTATCTGCTGGTACGTGTCTTCCACCCGTAACTATATACTGATCCTACCCCTCCATACAAATCTACATCTACTGCTGTGTTAAATCTATCTATCTATCTATCTATCTATCTATCTATCTATCTATCTATCTATCTATCTGCTGGTATGTGTCTTCCACCCGGAACTATATACTGATCCTACCCCTCCATACAAATCTACATCTACTGCTGTGTTAAATATATCTATCTATCTATCTATCTATCTGCTGGTACGTGTCTTCCACCCGGAACTATATACTGATCCTACTTCTCCATACAAATCTACATCTACTGCTGTGTTAAATATATCTATATATCTATCTATCTATCTATCTATCTATCTATCTATCTGCTGGTACGTGTCTTCCACTTTGTTAATGCATTAACTTTGATATCACTGTCTGTCCTCTCCCCCCCCCCCCCCCGCTGTTTCTCACCCATGCCTTTTTGACGTCTAATTCTATCTGCTGTATCCACACCCCCTATTCACACCTGACACACATGAAACAAATGTATTACCAGTTAGTATAAATCTGCAGCCAGTGGTCAGCTATGACCTTGGTCAGTGCCTTTTCCAAGTGCAGTTTCTAAGTGAAGGCAGTACTTAGGCCAGACTTAGGCCAGACTTAGGCCAGACTTAGGCCAGACTTAGGCCAGACTTAGGCCAGACTTAGGCCAGACTTGGACCAGAAAGGAACAGAAGGTAACAAGCCACTAATAGGACACTTAGTTTTAAAGTATAGAAATGCTTCTCACTATAATCACTGTTGTTCTTCCCATACTTGTAAAAACCGCTCTACCATCCCAAACCAGCCATGAATATCTTTATATCTCCATCTACAGTATCCTACCCCACCATCTGACCTTCTCTGCGCAGCTACTCACACACCTACAAGCTTTCCGCCCCAGACACACACAACCACCCCACACCCTCTCCTATTTACACCTGCTATCCCTCTCCCTGCTACTCCTCACTTCTGGCGACATATCCCCTAATCCTGGACCGCCCCAGCACTCCCCTGCTGTCAGATCTTTCCGCACAACCACCACCAGCGCACGGAACCCTCTAAATCTCACACCTATCTCACCTGCTCCTGCCCCTCCCCACACACTTCCCGGCGCACTATGGAATGCTCGCTCTGTATGCAACAAACTTGATTACATCCATGACCTCTTCATTTTCCATAAACTATCATTTCTAGGTCTCACAGAAACGTGGATAACACCCTCAGACACCACCTCCCCTGCTGCCCTCTCTTATGGAGGTCTGCAATTCTCGCACACTCCCCGCTCCAACAATAAACCCGGTGGAGGCGTAGGTGTACTCTTGTCTGACAATTGCTCCTTTGACCCAATCCACCCGCCACCTGCTCTAACCCTCCCCACCTTTGAGGTGCACTCTGTCCGTATTTACTCACCCTGCAACCTTCAACTGGCCATCATATATCGACCGCCAGGACCTACTACTGCCTTTATCGACCACTTCACCACCTGGCTAATGCATTTCCTATCCACAGACACCCCCACCATCATCATGGGTGATTTCAACATCCCCATGAACACATCCCACCCTGCCGCTTCCAGTCTCTTGTCACTCACTACCTCCTTTAACCTCTCTCAATGGTCCTCCTCTGCCACCCACACAAAGGGGCACACTCTGGACCTCATATTCACCCGCCTCTGCCCTCTAGTCAACCTCTCTAACGCTCCGTCCACGCTTTCTGATCACAACCTGCTGACATTCTCTGCCCTCTCCTCTGTAATTGAACCCCAAACCCCTAAACCAGCACGTCTCCGCAGGAACATTAATCGCCTTGACATCCGCACGCTCTCAGACTCTCTCCGACCGCTCACTGACATATCCTCACTCCAGGACGCAGATACTGCTGCTGACTTCTACAACACCACCATTACTTCAGCCCTTGACTCTGTGGTCCCTCTCACTAACACCAGAGCCTGACCGATCAATAGGCAGCCCTGGCACACTGATCTGACTAAAAAACTGAGACGTGCCTCACGAGTTGCAGAACGCCTCTGGAAGAAAAGCCACTCTCAGGAGGCCTTCCTTAGGTATAAAGAAGCAGTTCTCACATTCAAGAACGCACTCACCTCTGCAAAGCAAGTCTACTTCACCACACTAATATCTGCCCTATCCCGCAACCCCAAACAGCTATTCACTACCTTCAACTCCCTCCCCCGTCCTCCTGCGCCCCCTTCGACATCACTTATCACAGCTGATGACTTTGCCTCTTATTTCAAAAGCAAAATCGACACCATCAGAGACAGTCTCACCTTACACCCCCAACAACCACTCTATCCAACTGCTCGGTGCTCATCATCTTTAACCTGTTTTCTCCACCATCACTGATGAAAAGCTCTCTACCCTAATCTCTAAATCACACCTCACCTCCTCTGCACTCGACCCAATCTGGGATCTCAGCCCAAAACTCTCAGAAGACATTACTCCTGCCTTAACCCATCTCTTCAACCTATCCCTAACCAATGGATCCTTCCCTTCCGCCTTCAAACATGCTACCATCACACCTATACTTAAGAAACCCTCCCTGGACCCATCCTCTCCAGCCAACTATCGCCCCATCTCACTGCTCCCGTATGCCTCAAAACTACTAGAGCAACACGTCCATTCCGAACTATCCTCCTACCTCTCGTCCAATATGCTTCTTGACAGACTACAGTCAGGCTTCAGACCCCATCACTCCACAGAAACTGCCCTAACCAAGGTCACTAACAACCTTCTAACCGCCAAAGCCAAACGTCATTATTCTGTCCTCCTCCTCCTTGCCCTCTCCTCTGCCTTTGATACAGTCGACCATTCCCTCCTGCTAGAAACTCTCTCATCTGAAAAAAACTGAAAAATAAAAATGCTACGCATCTTAGAAGATGGCGATGCAAAAAAAAATTTGATTTATGTCCCCAAATGGGTTTTTGTTCTGCAAAATTGGTATTGCATAAAAAAAGAGTATAAATGAGGTATCGCCGTAATCGTACTGACCCGCAGAATAAAGGTAAAATGTTACTTATGCTCTACGCTGCATGGTGAAAAATTTAAAAGATAAAACGCAGTGCCAGAATTGATGGGGTTGTTTTTTAATCCACCAAGAAAGAGTTAATAAAATTTATTTAATAAGTTGTAAGCACCTAAAAATGATGTCATTAAAAAATACATCTCACCCCGCAAACAACAAGCCCTCATATGGCTACATCACCAGAGAAATAAAGAAAATATAGCTCGTACAATGTGAAGACAAAAACCCCAAAAATCGCCAAATCGTTAGAACATAACTGGCTGCGGCAGGAAGGGAATGCATAAGCTGTGCGAGCGTATATTAGGGTACAAACCAGATTTAGAGCTTACGAGGGACAATAAACCAGAAATGACCCCCAGAGTGACCCCCCAATAATAGGAACTACTGGGGAAATAGTAGGGAATTTAGTGTACCCAATGTACTACGCACAGCTTACATATTCATTCACTTTTCCCCATCCGCTGTGCAGTCACGTCTGGGATACTAATGCTCACTACACCCCTTGATAAATTCTTTGAGGGGTGCACTTTTCAAAATGGGGTCATTCCCTAGGGGATTCCACTTTACTGGTACTTTAGAGGCTCTGCAAACATGACATGGCATCCAGATCCCAAACATCTGAATCTGCTCTCCAAAAGCCACATAGCGCTCCTTCCCTTCTGCGCCCTACTGTGTGCCCAAACCGCAGTTTATACCCACATGTATGACACTGGTGTACCCAGGATAAGGTACATATGGCATTGTTAAGTATGTTATCCTGGGTACACCAGTGTCATACATGTAGGCATAAACTGTCATTTGGGGTGCTTTTTCTCCTTTGTCCTCTTGTGAAAATGAAAAATTTGGGGCTAAATTGATGGTTTATTGGAAAAAAAGTAATTTTTCATTTTAATGTCCCAATGTTAATAAAATCTGTGAAACCGCTGTAGGGTCAAAATGCTCACTATACCCCTTGATATGTTCTGTGAGGGGTGTAGTTTCCAAAATGGGGTCACTTTTAGGGGGTTTCCACTGTATTGGTACTTTGGGGGCTCTGCAAATGCGACATGGTACCTGAAAACTATTCCAGCCACATCTGCCCTCCAAAAGCTAAATAGCGCTCTTTCCATTTTGAGCCCTGCCATTTACCGATGCAGCAGATTACAACCACATATGGGGCATTTCTGTGTTCAGGAAAAATTGTGTAACGAACTTTGGGGTGCTTTTTCTCCTTTGTCCTCTTGTGAAAATGAAAAATTTGGGGCTAAATTGACAGTTTATTGGAAAAAAAAGTAATTTTTCATTTTAATGTCCCAATGTTAATAAAATTTGTGAAACAGCTGTAGGGTCAAAATGCTCACTATACCCCTTGATATGTTCTGTGAGGGGTGTAGTTTCCAAAATGGGGTCACTTTTAGGGGGTTTCCACTGTATTGGTACTTTGGGGGCTCTGCAAATGCGACATGGTACCTGAAAACTATTCCAGCAAAATCTGCTCTCCAAAAGCTAAATAGCGCTCTTTCCATTCTGAGCCCTGCCATGTACCCATACAGCAGATTACGACCACATATGGGGTATTGCTGTGTTTAGGAGCAATTATTTTGCAAACTGTGGGTGCTTTTTCTCCTTTAACCCATTGTGAAAATGAAAACTTTGGGGATAAAGTGACATTTTAGTAATGTTTCATTTATACATCCCAGTGTTAGCAAAATCTGTGAAACGACTGTAAGGTCAAAATGCTCACTATACCCCTATACGAATTCTGTGAGGGGTGTAGTTTCCAAAATGGGGTCACTTTTTGGGGTTTTCCTTTGTATTGGTACTTTAGGGGCTTTGCAAATGAGACAGGGCACCTGAAAACTATTCCAGCAAAATCTGCTTTTCAGACGCCCAGTGTCACTCCTTCACTTCCGTGCGCTGCCATTCGCCCAAACATCAGTTTACACCCACTTGTGGGGTATTTCCGTGCTTGGGAGAAATTGCATAACAAACTGTGAGATGCATTTTCTCTTTTAACCCTTTGTGAATGTGTTAATTTTAGGGCTAAATTAAGGAATTAGTGGGAAAAAATTAAATGTCTAAATTTCACCTCCATATTGTTTTAATTCCAGTGAAATGCTTAAAGGGTTAACAAACTTCCCAAATGTTATTTTGAATTATTTGAGGGGTGCAGTTTTGAAAATGGGGTGATTTATGGTGGTTTCTAATATATAGGCCATTATAATCCTCTTCAGAACTGAAGTGGTCCCTAAAAAATTAGTTTGGGAAATTTTCTTGTAAATCTGCAAAATCACTGTTACACTTGTAAGCCTTCTAACATCCAAAATAAATTACAGGACGATTAAAAGATGATGCCGATATAAATCAGAGATATGGTAGATAATATATATTAATGTATTTGGGTGGTATGACTATCTGTCTGAAAAGCAGAGCATTTCACATTTTGAAAATTGCGATTTTTTTTCCAAATTTCCATCAAATTTCCTATTTTTTTATAAATAAATACAAAAATATTCATTAGTGTTTACCACTAACATGAAGTACAATGTGTCACGAAAAAACAATCTCAAAATCACTTGTGTAAGTTAAGACGTCTCAAAGTTATTGCCATATAAAGTGACACATGTCAGTTTTGAAAAACGAGGCCTGGTCCTTAACGCACTTTTGGGCTGGGTCCTTAAGGGGTTAACATGAGAAAATAAATAAAATATTTTCCCATAGTCAAAAAAGGCTAAGGCTGGAGCTGTAGTTATAGCCTGTGTCACTCTTCAAGTTTTTTCTCCAGCTCATTAGTCCATACAATTGGGGCATTTCCAGATGAAGTTTTCTGTAACAATTTAGACAACACTTGTCTATCCTTCTCCCCTTCCTCTATCTGCCTCCAGAAATGTACTATATGGGCCTGAATTTCAGACCAAGGTTTACTCTCAAGTGCAACTATCTGATTCAATTTCTTTGCAACTCTACAGGTAAACCTTTAATAAACGTCTGGTAAAATAACACGTCCCCCTCCTGTCTCATCCCATTCTTGTCCTACCATCTCTCTCTGCATTTTCTCAATATATAGAATAGAATCCTCATCTTTACTCATAGAACTAGCTGTAATTTTACCAAAATCTCTCCTATCTGGATACATGTCCCTTAATGCTTTCCAAATTATGGTATGATAAGGTTTAAACAAAGCCCCATCATATGCATAGATCTCATAGATTGTAAGCCCTTGCGGGCAGGGCCCTCTATCCCACTGTACCAGTTGGTCTCTGTTAGCATTATCTGTTTTGTATATCTGGTGTACCGTATGTAAATCCGCAAATGTAAAGCACCATGGAATTAATGGTGCTATATAAATAAACAATATAAACAAACAATAATAAAATGCATCCTCTCTAGTTGTCACCCGCTCATGCCCAAATGCTGACTTAAAAATCTGATTAGTCTTCTCTCCTATGATGTCAGCTAACAAGGCTTTAATATCCCCAAGTGCTAAAGTCTGACCTGAGGTTTTCTGCTCAAGTTCATAAATCCATTTGCTAGCTCCTGTGGGAAAAGAGGGCAAACTATGTTTTATATTCTCTTTATCAATATGTGGCCATGGCCGATACTTAAGAGTACGTCGGTTTGCCCGTAAAACCGGAAAGGAGCCAGCAGTTGGTTTATGTTGATATTTTTCCCATACACTCATACACTCCTTCATATACTGGTAATCCCATCCTGGATCACCCCATCTCCCATATACACAGTCTTTAGCTGCTTGTATTTTATCGCAAGCAAAAGATCCTTCCCTATGCCATGTATGTGTTAACTGAGATCCTAACTTTTCAGACCATCCAGCAAGATTATCAGAGAATGGATTAGAATAATATTCACCGCCTTTTGCAGCCACAATTTGTCTTGGGGACTGACTGACAGCTACAGCCATTAACTCTTTAGCATCCAAGCCCCCCTCCTCCTCCTCTGACACTACCTTTGATATCTGTTCTCCATCACCCCCCTGTTGTTGTATAGGAGGGTCAGAGGTATCATATGGTAAAAGTACAGGGGGGGAGGGACTTTGATGCTGACTCTTCAATAAGCTTGAATTCTGCTTAACCCTTGATTTCCCCTGACTAGAAACAGTAACTGGCTTAGCTTCTTTTACCATCTGCAAATATCCCTTTACCAAGCAACCTGGACAATTGCTTCACTGTAGTTGGAGGCTGTGCTAAAGATACTAAGCCAGCTACATTAACCTGTTCATTTTCCCACCATCATCCAAATTAGGCTGTTCATCACAGCTTGTCTCTTCCTCTGAGCTAAAAAGTAGCCTCAATATACATATGTAAATGATTTAGCTTAATCTTAGAAAAACTTACTGTTTCTGGCAAAGAAACATTAAGAGATGAAGTTTTCTCACTCCACTTTTTACACCATTTTTCCAACTCTTTCTTATCATCAGGATACTCCTGAATCATCAATAACAGAGTAGACATGATGTAAAATTATTGTAACAATCACACCCACGACAATTAGTATTATGGCCCTAATGGAGGTGCAACTCAAGGTCACAGACACTCCTGCGGAGCTCAGTGAAATGCCCCGACAGGCACCGATCCTAGTAATACGGCACCAGTTAGTGTTACAATTAGTATCTGTCACTCCACTTGCCGCTCTCAAGGTAAAGTCTAATGACACCACTCACTACGCAGCAAGTGTCCCCTTGCCTTAACGCAAGCTGAAGCGACAACGCTTGGCGCGAGCTCTACTTCTCCACACAACTCACAGAAAGGCTAAGACAATTAACAAATAATACAAGACAGATCGATCACTTATCACATCTCTATTACCTACAGGCCTTTTGAACCAGGTAAATAAAACCCAGCCAGCCAGTGACACAAACCTGAAACTGCAGCCTCTTCCAATTTTGATCCAGAACCAAATTTAGTCTGCAATCAATAGGGCATCTCTATCTCTTATCTCTGAGCCTTAGAACCAGGTACCCAGCCAGCCAGTGCCGCAAACCTGAAGCTGTGACTCCTCTCTTTCTTCATCATTATTCAACTACTCATCTCTTCATCATTATTCAGCTACTCATTTCTTCATCTATTTATCTCTTCAATTACTTATTCTCAACTATTTATCTCTTCAATTACTTAGTTAAAACATTATACTTCTTGGAAGTGGTATCAAATTTACCCAAACTAACCCCCCACTCACCGAACCGTGGTGGCCACAGGAAAAAACAGTGCGGACAGACTTTAGCATGGCAAGGTGTCTGCTTACCTATTATGTTGCGCAGGCCTGCACTGCAGAGATTTTCCTGATGGTCAAGCTGCCAGCAAGTGGGTTTGAGTCTTGGGCATCACGTCGGGGTCACCAAAATTTTGTAGGAAATACCACTTCAGACCTCAAATCTTCAAGAAGTAGAAGTCTTTATTCACCTCGAGGTGGGAGAAAACAACACATGGCACCCTCGGCAGTGCAATGCTATTACAATCTCAGAGACATACAGGGCTTGACTCTCCTTTATTCAATAAAATCCCCATCTATGACATCATTCTAACTTCCTATTGGAGGAAGTTTAACATCAATCACTATAAGCATTAGTATGATTCTTAAACAAAGGCTTACACATGAGCTCAGACAGATGTTTATCATCTCTGGGGAATCTCTAAGGTCTGTCCAACATTTCACTAGACAAAGATGACCTTTGACATCAGCTAATGGCTACCCCAACTAAAGAATGTCTCACAGGATATAATATTTCTTAAAAACATATGGTTACAATCACCCAGTATAAGAATATACGTATACAGTAGAACACAAGAGACTTCATTACATTATATTATCTAATGTGATAATATGGCACTACAAGTGGATATATATATATACAGTCATATGAAAAAGTTTGGGCACCCCTATTAATCTTAATCATTTTTAGTTCTAAATATTTGGGTGTTTGCAACAGCCATTTCAATTTGATATATCTAATAACTGATGGACACAGTAATATTTCAGGATTGAAATGAGGTTTATTGTACTAACAGAAAATGTGCAATATGCATTAAACCAAAATTTGACCGGTGCAAAAGTATGGGCACCTCAACAGAAAAGTGACATTAATATTTAGTAGATCCTCCTTTTGCAAAAATAACAGCCTCTAGTCGCTTCCTGTAGCTTTTAATCAGTTCCTGGATCCTGGATGAAGGTATTTTTGACCATTCCTCTTTACAAAACAATTCCAGTTCAGTTAAGTTTGATGGTCGCCGAGCATGGACAGCCCGCTTCAAATTATCCCACAGATGTTCAATGATATTCAGGTCTGGGGACTGGGATGGCCATTCCAGAACATTGTAATTGTTCCTCTGCATGAATGCCTGAGTAGATTTGGAGCTGTGTTTTGGATCATTGTCTTGCTGAAATATCGATCCCCGGCGTAACTTCAAATTCGTCACTGATTCTTGTACATTATTCTCAAGAATCTGCTGATACTGAGTTGAATCCATGCGACCCTCAACTTTAACAAGATTCCCGGTGCCGGCGTTGGCCACACAGCCCCAAAGCATGATGGAACCTCCACCAAATTTTACAGTGGGTAGCAAGTGTTTTTCTTGGAATGCTGTGTTTTTTTGACGCCTTTTTGTATGACCAAACAACTCAATCTTTGTTTCATCAGTCCACAGGACCTTCTTCCAAAATGAAGCTGGCTTGTCCAAATGTGCTTTTGCATACCTCAGGCGACTCTGTTTGTGGCGTGCTTTCAGAAACGGCTTCTTTCGCATCACTCTCCCATACAGCTTCTCCTTGTGCAAAGTGTGCTGTATTGTTGACCGATGCACAGTGACACCATCTGCAGCAAGATGATGCTGCAGCTCTTTGGAGGTAGTCTGTGGATTGTCCTTGACTGTTCTCACCATTCTTCTTCTCTGCCTTTCTGATATTTTTCTTGGCCTGCCACTTCTGGGCTTAACAAGAACTGTCCCTGTGGTCTTCCATTTCCTTACTATGTTCCTCACAGTGGAAACTGACAGGTTAAATCTCTGAGACAACTTTTTGTATCTTTCCCCTGAACAACTATGTTGAACAATCTTTGTTTTCAGATCATTTGAGAGTTGTTTTGAGGAGCCCATGATGCCACTCTTCAGAGGAGATTCAAATAGGAGAACAACTTGCAATTGGCCACCTTAAATACCTTTTCTCACGATTGGATACACCTGGCTATGAAGTTCAAAGCTCACTAAGGTTACAAAAAATTTTGTGCTTCAGTAAGTCAGTAAAAAGTAGTTAGGAGTATTCAAATCAATAAAATGATAAGGGTACCCAAATTTTTGCACCGGTCAAATTTTGGTTTAATGCATATTGCACATTTTCTGTTAGTACAATAAACCTCATTTCAATCCTGAAATATTACTGTGTCCATCAGTTATTAGATATATCAAATTGAAATGGCTGTTGCAAACACCCAAATATTTAGAACTAAAAATGATTAAGATTAATAGGGGTGCCCAAACTTTTTCATATGACTGTATATATATATATGTAATAATTTCTCTTCAGAAGCAAAGAGTGTGTAGAGAAGAAGACTGAGAGACCAGTGAAGGACTAGTTTCTTGGAGTCGAAGGAGTAGAAATAGCAGAATATTCTAAACACAAGAGAAACAAGACGCTGAGCATCACATAGTTTAAAACCGTTTTGGTAAATTAATAACGGTTCTCAAATAACAGAGTGGTTCAGGAGGACAAGTGAAAAGAGAGTGCACTCACACACATAAATGAGTGGTCAAGATGTACTCTCACCTAGTATGGTTGTGATCAGTCACGACAACTATACAGACATATAGATACTACATTAATCACAGGCAGCAGTAACACTTCTACGTGTCTAGGTATCCAAATTCCAGATGGGGCAACATCTCAGGAGGAGAAGGAATTCGTCCCAAAAAACATAGATGAACGTCCACGCTTACAAGTCAAGATTTGTGTATTTGATGCACAGACAGACAGTGCGTTTCGGGGTTTAAACCCCTCTATCAAGTATAAATATGGCAAAAGAGATAAGGCAATACCTATTTGCACAGCAATTTATAGGAAAATGGATTTACAGAGACATCCACAAAGGGGAGGGGCTTTGCTGCAAATCACAGCAAGTAAAAACATCAGCAATCAAGTTCAAATAGACTCTAGTTTTGATTGTTTTAGTATTTAATATTCACGTGAATAAACAGAATGGGGAAAGTTAATCTGGCTTGTATAGACCAGATTATGCTCACAAATAATCGGTTGCCCAAAGAATTACTCTTAAACTGGAAGAGATTTGGAAGATAATATGCCTAATTAATATATAAATATAAAAAGTATATATAAAAATTGCAGAAATAAAAATGCTGAAGTTGAATTAATCTAATGTGTCAAATTAGTGTCCTAATATAAATACAAAGAGCATATACACATATAAAAATACACACATATTAAAGGATACACATATTCCATATAAAACATATGCATAAAATTAATACAACCTGTGGTAAAGTGTACGGCAAAGTCATGGACGGGGTGTATATCTCGCCTGGTTTCCTCAGCCAGGTGAGATAGAGGAAACCCAGGGTTTAGCTTGCTCTAGCAGACCATAGTCTGCTAGCGTTTTTCATTATAATATATGGGCTGGTTTTTCTGGACTGGAGGGCAGGAATTGGTAGTGGGTACTCTCCAGTCCACACCCCGGTCCACTCCGGGATTTGCCTCCCCTAACCCCAGGTGAGGTTTCCTGTGGGTTTTGTGATTGAGGAAGGAAGCTCAACACAAAAGGCGAGCTCTGGTATACTGCAGAGGAGAGAAAGACCAAACGCTCCTGGAGGTGAGCGTTTACACTGGACTGCTGTGCTCATTGTGTTATGGTTACCTGCATGAGGACAGTGAGGTACGCTGTTGTTATCTAGCGCCGGACAGGCCTAGACATTTATTTTGTTTGGACACTTTTTTTGTTTTGTGCTGGAATTACCACAAATAAAGCACTCTCACAGTTTTAAGCAACCTGCTGTGTGTGAACTTGGTCATTGCCGCCCCTCCGTGCGTGCTGATCCCTACAAACCTATACTAATAAGTGGGGTCAATAAAATAATACTGACAAAAATAAAAGTAAAAAAGGTTAATATTTGCATCATATGCCATTGTAATGGGTATAAATCTCGCAATTTCGACCAAAATTAAAGCTGATAAATACATACTTCTAAATTATAAATATATTGTATGCATTCCCCCATTTTTGTTTATAAAATATGAAATGGCCCACAACTCAAACGACTTGACTAATAAGTAAAGAGACGGTACAGTATGCACTATTGCTTATCAATTTTTATGACATAAGTATATGACATAAAAGTTGATATTCAATAGTGCATAGGTTTGAAAACCTAAAGAGGCACGAGATGTATTGGATCTAAAAGTTCAATACCCTCGCTCCATAAGGTTTAAATGATGCCCTTGAAAACCTGTTTGATTAATACACATGCCCCTGTACTGTACATATCCTCCAATCAGGAGGCATATTTCTCTGAGAGATATATAAGTATTTTTACCATATTTCATATATGTTATATTAATTTATTTAATTATTTTATTTATTTATTTATTATTGGCATATGTCTGAGAGACGGTACTATATGCACTATTGCATATCAACTTTTATGTAATATAAGTATAAGTAAAGACGTTTGAGTTGTGGGCCATTTCATATTTTATAAACAAACATGCGGGAAAGCATACAATATATCTATGTCTAACAAAAAGCCCCGCACAGCACATAGGCAGCAGCCCCCCAATGTTCAGATCAAGACAGCATAAAGGTGGCAGTCCCCCAGGGACTGGAGCCCCCCCTCCCACCCCCACAGCACACAGGGGGTAGCATCCCTCCTCCCAATGCATAGGTGGCAAGACCACAGGGGCCCGACCCCCTCCAAAACACAGACAGCACCCCAGGGACCACCACCAGCAACCCCCGCGCACACACAGGCAGCACCACAGGAACCCCTCACTTACATGAAGGTAGTACCCCAGTGACCTGCACACCACACAGAAGCAACCCTCGGACCCTCCGCTATATGCACACAGGTAGAAGTACCCAAGGGACCACCACCATCACCTCCTCACACACACTGGTAGCACCCCAGGGACCCCCAAACATGCACACAGGTGATAGCGCCCTGGGACCACCTCCAGAACCCCCCTCTTACACAAGCAATACCCCAGGAATCCCACACACAAAATCAATACCCCAGGGATCCGACACAGACACATGGAGCAGCCCTACAGGGACCCGAACACCACAAGACACTGCCCCCCATTACATGCCAGCAGCAACCCAGGGACCCTTGCTTCCAATTTAGATGCCAGCAGCACCTCACAGATCCCTGCCCCTCCCCAGATGACAGCAGCACCCCAAGGACCCCTGCCCCCCCCCCCCCCTTAGATGCGACAGTGAGACTTCTGCACCTCTCAACAGGTATTTTGGGTCGCTCCTCATGAGCAAACTGCTCCATTTGTCTCGGGTTTGAAGGATGCCTTTTCCAGACGGCATGTTTCAGCTCCTTCCAAAGATGCTCAATAGGATTTAGGTCAGGGCTCATAGAAGGCCACTTCAGAATAGTCCAATGTTTTCCTCTTAGCCATTCTTGGGTGTTTTTAGCTGTGTGTTTAGGGTCACTATCCTGTTGCAAGGCCCATGACCTGCGACTGAGACCAAGCTTTCTGACACTGGGCAGCACATTTTTCTCTAGAATCCCTTGATAGTCTTGAGATTTCATTATAATCTGCACAGATTCAAGACACACTGTGCCAGATGCAGCAAAGCAGCCCCAGAACATAACAGAGCCTCCTCCATGTTTCAAAGTAGGGAGAGTGTTCTTTTCAAGATATGCTTCATTTTTCAGTCTGTGAACATAGAGCTGATGTGCCTTGCCTAAAATTTTGATTTTTGTCTCATCTGTCCATAGGACATTCTCCCAGAAGCTTTGTGGCTTGTCAACATGTAGTTTTGCAAATTCCAGCCTGGCTTTTTTATGATTTGTTTTCAACAACGGTGTCCTCCTTGGTCGTCTCCCATCAAGTTCACTTTGGCTCAAACAACGACGGATTGTGCGATCTGACACTGATGTTCCTTGAGCTTGAAGTTCACCTTTAATCTCTTTAGAAGTTTTTCTGGGCTCTTTTGTTACCATTCATATTATCCTTCTCTTTGATTTGTCATCAATTTTCCTCCTGCGGCCACGTCCAGGGAGGTTGGCTACAGTCCCATAGATCTTAAATTTCTGAATAATATGTGCAACTGTAGTCACAGGAACATCAAGCTGCTTGGAGATGGTCTTATAACCTTTACCTTTAACATGCTTGTCTATAATTTTCTTCCTAAGCTCCTGAGACAACTCTTTCCTTCGCTTCCTCTGGTCCATGTTGAGTGTGGTACTCACCATGTAACCAAACAGCACAGTGAGTAGCCCTATATACAGGCCCACTGACTGATTACAAGATTGTAGACACCTGTGATGCTAATTAGTGGACATACCTTGATTTAACATGTCCCTTTGGTCACATTATTTTCAGGGGTACCATCATTTCTGTCCAGGCCTCTTTCATGAGTTTCCTTTTTAAAAAATTCTGTTGAAGCATGGTTGAAAAGCAATGTCTGACTTTCATTTGTTCATTTTCATAGAATTTTTATATATTATTACTTTTGTCAGATTCAAGTTATTTCTGTGACCATTGTGGGTTTTTCTTTCATTAAACGAAGGGTACCAACAATTTTGTCCACGTGTGGACAACACAGACACCTATCCTAACAGGGAAAAAGCAAATCACCAAACAATGTATACCCACACATGTGATTAGAAGCCCGAGCGCCGCAATAAGCCAGTTAGCGGGAGTAGACCATTGTGCGTACGTGAGAACAAACCCACGCATGTGCAAAAGAAAAAATGATGTCACCGGGTATCAGTAATGCACAGCCATAAGCCAGTCAACGAATGTAAACTTCTGCACCTGTGTGAGTCAAGCCCACACTTGAGCATAGGAAGAAAGCATGCCACCGAGTATAAGTGCCATACCCTAATAAAACAATAATAAATACTATGTCGCTTACGTGGGGAGAAGAGCCTGCGCATGTGCAATAGTGGCAAAAGATCCTGCAATGTGGAACACACAATGTGAAAACAAAAATAAGAAACGCCAATGGAACGGAATTCAGGGCATAACAATATCATGGAGCTAACCTAGATTAAAAAAACAAATAAAAAATGGACAAAAAGCAAAGTAACTAAATAAATACTAAATGTATCAATAACCAAAATAAAAACCAATAAAGACATCAAAGAATAGTAAATATAATACAAGAGACCTCAGAAAATTGTACATATCAATTGATATAAGGAGTGATATGTGGGCACTATTTAGTCACACGTCTTCCATTTGAGGGTACGCTGTATATGATTAGGGTTTAGGCATTTTTTCTTTAATTTTATATAATTAATAAACTCACATTTTATATGTATTTATGTTGCGAGAACTTTGAATACATTTTTGTATATACTCACCAATTAATTTAGCTTGACATGAATTTGCTTGTTTTTTGCGTTTTTGTATATTCCTTTAGTTTCTACGTTTTTTGTCCATATACCAGAATGGATTTTCAAGCACGCGAAGTATCGTGGCAAACTCAAATCGACGCATTATTTGGAGGCCTGAACCCTATCATGGAAACAACTGATCAGAGATACATTCGTGAGTTAAAACACACACTTAAACACTTATAACAGAAGTGGATTAGGCTTTGGTGGAACACAGCTTTCCTGGAAAATTAAATAGCCAAACAACTTATTCCTAGGGGTTTACGGGTGCAAATTTTTCCCACCTTTGGTACGGATCAGGCGGATTTTGCATCTAGATGGGAGAAGATCTGCAACCACACTAGCATGTCTTTTATGGAGCTCATCATTGAACATAATTCCAAATCATTTGATGAATTGACTGCTGACATTAATAAAATAGAGCAAGAACTGATTAAACGCTTATCCACACCAGAGATGGAATTGGTACGTAAAGAATAAAGATGAAATTTCTACCAATTGGGAAAAATAGGTACAACAAATTAAAAGTAAATAGTACCAATGTTACCTTGCAGACACTCAGCATAATCGGATATATAAATGGAAATCGAGTGTATATAAGAGTAGGAGTAAATCTTCCTCCGCTTCTTCCATGAGCTCCACAGGTGGTGAGATGATTGCTCCCTTCAAATTCCAATATCAGCAACAAACTAGACAACAGAAACGAAAACAGAAGCCTAGTGATTTTTTCAAGAGAAGGAAAGCAAATAAAATCTCTGATGCCTCCCTAACCAGCAATACCTCTCAGGTAATTAATTTATCTAATGTTCCTCTTACAAAGTTACGGCTTGAGGTATACTCAGTATAGGTCTTAATTTTTCTCCGTCATCTAGGCCTGATCACTTTACATTGATTAAGGATCTTCTTTTTTTTTTTTTTTGAGTTGGAAGGGTGCGAGTGCACCTGCGAGTGCAGGTTTTCCTAAATAATCCCAGCTATATGTTTATCCAGATTCCACTTGAAGATTTCCATTGATGAAGAGCTCACCACCTCCCGTGGCAACCTATTCCACTCTCTCACTACCCTCACTGTCAGAAAGTTTTTCCTAATGTCTAATCTATATCTCCTTCCCTTTAGTTTCATTCCATTGCTTCTTGTACTTCCTTCCACTAATGAGAATAGGATAGATTCCTCTTCATCTCTTTGCTAGAAAATTAATTTTTAAAAAATTCTTTAATCAAGAAACCTTATTGTTTCCTACTTTACAAGAACAAACAGCGGTCGGTATATTACAGGTAAGTTTCCATGTGACCTTATCCCAGATTCTAAAAAATTTCCCCCTTTGTCAACTGTTCCAAATGCGGCCTGTTTGAGAAGCTAGTGAGTGATCACCTGCGGAATTTCCCAGCAACATTATGAATGACAATTGTACACCAGGTCATTGACGGTTTATCTGAGAATTGTCAGAAAGGACTGATGTATTGATTAAAATCTCAGACAAGGCTGGCAATGTCGTACTCGGGCCGGTCTCTATGTATGAACGAGAAGCCTTCCGACAACTCCGTAATACGACTTACTATAAACATTTGACCTTTAATGCACTGCAGAAATTTACTGTGGAACTATCTTTTATTTTACAGGATGCAGTGGACAGAGGCATTATTACCTCTAAACAATCTACGTATCTACTCCCTGAATCCCTGAGTGTATCCACATTTTACATGCTCCCTAAGACCCACAAAAATCTGGTATGTCCACCGGGCCGCTCAATAGTATTGGGCAACAACAGCCTATGCGAGCCTATTTGCAAATTTATCGACCATCATCTTAAATCTATCATAGAGATGTTCCCCTCTTATATAAGAGATACAACAGATATATTTCAAAAATTGGATGGTATTCATCTGGAAGCAGGTATGTATCTCGTAACCTGTGACGTGGAGTTTCTTTATACTTTATCAGACATGAAGATGGATTAGAAGTGACTCAGGAGTTCCTTTTGCGGTCAGACATAGATCCAGAATTTGATGAGTTCCTGATGACCCTCCTCAGATTTGCACTCACCGATAATTTTTTTCTTTTTGATGATGTGGTCTATCTGCAGCTCCAGGGCACAGCTATGGGGGGCGTCTTGTGTGCCTTCTTATGCTAATTTGTTCTTGGGTCTGTGGGAAAGACATCTTCTTGACGATCCATCTTCTTTAATAGAGGGGGTGCAATTCTGAGGAAGGTACATTGATGATATGTTGATTTGGCAGGGCTCTGAAAGGGATCTATTAAGATTCATGGAATTGCTCAACTGCAATGATAAGAGCATCAAGTTAACTTTCCACTACAGTCGTACTGAGATTGATTTCCTTGACATAAAATCACTCTGATTGTAGTATTCAGACTGAATTATTTCGGAAGAAGACATTCACCAACTCCCTTCTTCATTCCTTATCTTTTCAGCCTTCTAAACTTATTAGAGAGATACCAACTGGACAGTTTTTGAGATTACATCGTATCTGTTCTTCTGGCCAAACATTTGAGGATTCTGCACACGAGTTGGGCCAATGCCTCAAAAAAGAGGTTATCGAGATGACTGGATCTGTCAAGGGTATGAGAGAGCAAGTAATGCTGACCGAAAAACATTTTTGAGACCACAACAGAAGACAAGATCACCTGACAAAATGGTAGGGTTTATTACATCTTATAATTCAAGATGGTACGATGTTCTGTGTGAATTTTGGCCAATACTTACCACTGATCCCGTATTAGGGTCCTATATGGGCAAACAACCTTCGATTACATATAGAAGATCCCAAAATCTTTGCGATACATTAATATGTAGTCATTTCCAGAAAATGACTACACCATCACTTTGTCATTATATGCGCACGCACTTTATTTTATTTATTGTTTTGTCTCATTTGTCATATGCATTTGTGCTTTGTATAGCGGCCTATTCACATCAAGCCTTTATTTCTCTATCAATTGATAAGTACAATTTTCTGAGATATCTTTTATTATATTTACTATTCTTTGATTGATGTCTTTATTCATTTTTATTTTGGTTATTGATTTATTTAGTATTTATTTAGTTACTTTGGTTTATGCCCATTATTTATTGTTTTGTACTGCTCCATTGGTGGTTCTTATTTTCATTTTAACATTGTGCGTTCCACATTGCGGGCTCTTCTCCCCACGCAAGCGACATAGTATTTAGTATCGTTTTATTAGGGTATAGTTTTTACACTCGGCGGCATTCTTTATTCCTATGCGCAAGCGTGGGCTTGACTCACGCATGTACAACGGTCTATTCCCGATACCTGGATTATTGTGACGCTTGGGCTTCTGATCATATGTGTGGGTATATATTGTTTGGTGATTTGCTTTTTCCCAGTTAGGATAGGCGTCCGTGTTTTATATATGGGCCAGTTTCTGGGTAGTTACATGTTTTAGCATAGAGGGCTGTCGATATTGTGACGTCACCCACCATGTGATTGATACACAAGCGATGCGGTATGGGTAATACCAGTTTCCATTCTTACCATGGGTAATACCAGTTTCCATTCTTACCATGCATGTATTCTGTTTATGTAGGTTACCTTTAGTAGCCATTCAAACCCCTTTGTGTCAACGTCTGGGCAAGTTATCAGGCCAAAATCACCAGGGTATGTGAACTTTTGAACAGGGTCATTTTGATGTTTTTGGTTGTAATTATGATTTAAAAAGAGAAAAACACAGAAGTTTGACAATAAAAGTCTTCAACCAACCACTAACCATGAGTGGAGAAAGAGTTTGAGTTATCATTCATATTCTCTGAAAAAAGGTAAAAAAAAAAAAAAAAATCTGCAGGGTATGTAAACTTTTTAGCACAACTGTAAGGTTGGCTGTCATAAGGGAGAAAATGTTATATATAAGGGAAGAACTATTATAAATAAATGAGGTGACATATATAAACAGGGAAATGTTATTCATAAGAGGGCTATTAAAAGGGGCAGAACTATTATATATGGATTGTTATAAGAGAGCTACTATGTATAAGGGAGGAACTATTTATAAGGGGGCTATTATAAGAGGAAATTATATATAAGGCAGGCTGTTTATAAGGGAAGAATTATTTATAATAGGCCTATAATAAGGGGACATTATATGGGCGACTATTATGTGGTTTCATTTATTTAGGGAAACTTTATAAGGAGGGTATTGTTAAAGGGGCTATTTATAAGGGGGAACTATTTATAAGAGGTCTATTTATAAGTGAGTATTATTGTAAAGAGGACTATTTATAAGAGGGTTAATATTGATAATGTGGACTATTATTTATAAGGTTAACTATTTATGAGGGGGGCTATTAAGGGGGACTATTTATAAGGGAGCAGTATTATTTATGAGGGAGCTATTACTGATATGGAGCACTGTTTATAAGCAGGGATTATTATTTATAAGGAGGTGCTATAACTGATCAGGGGGTGCAAAAATCTATTAGGCAGTACAAAGGTGGTTATTTGATTTGTGTGTGGGCATAAGGGGGTGGTTGTTATTGTTTGGGGGCAGAAAGGGGGCATTATTAAAGGGGCTTCCACTGGAAATAATAAAATTTGGGGCCCTGCTTTTAATTTTGCCCAGGGCCACTTTGTCTAAAACCGGCCCTGCACCCACCCCCTTGGTTGGAAATTTTCTTTATACAGAAAGGCCCCCTGAAGAAACTCCTATCCATTGTGCAAGAGCTGGAGCGAACTCCGCCCTCTCACGTACGTGTGTGGGAAACCGAATTGCAGATTGTTCTCATGCCGAAAGATCTCTCCTCATTTAACAAGCGAGAAATGGGCTCCTCCCGTTGTGTCCAACTTCAAGAAACAAATAATAAGCTGCTTACCAGGTGGTACAAGACTACTGTACAATTGCACAAGTATTCGCCTGATCTTTCCCCTAAATGCAGGCATTGTCTTGATGACAGCAGCTCCTATTTGCATCTTTGGTAGGAATGTCAAAATCCACCCCTTCTGGACACAAGGCAAACACACACTAATGTAGATATGTGGTTTCTCCATACCCTTGCCGCCAGTGGTGTAACTAAGAATGACTGGGCCCCAAGGCGAACATCTGGCTGGGCCCCAAGGCGAACATTTCGCTGGGCCCCTGACCCCGACCGACCCCCACCCCCCACACATTTATGCCCCACAGTGGCCCCTGCACACACTATTATGCCCCATTGTGGACCACCCATGAACAATTATTATACTCTGGGGTCTTTTCAGACCCCAGAGTATAATGTTTGGAGAGCCAGGGGAGGATACAAACATAAAAAGTGTTACTTACCTCTCCCTGGCTCTGATGCACTTTCCGCTGATTTCGGCTATTTTCAATGTTGACATCAGGTGAGTTGCGACGCATCATGACGCAGGCCCGGCCCAGGAACGTCACCAAATAGGCCCAAAGCCTGCTGGAGTGCAGGAGAGGTAAGTAACAGTATTTTTAATTTTCCCTCACCTCCCCTGGACCCCAGAGTATAATGATAGCAGGGTTTGTGGGCCTTACTTACCAATCCCTGCACCTGCTCACAGCCACCTCTGTTTCCGCAGAATGGAAAGCACAGGTGGCTGTGAGCAGGAGCATGGATTGGTAAGTAAACAGGGTCCGTTACCTGCTGGGGTTACTCAAGCAGGTAACTGCCTATTTAAAAAAAAAACAAAAAAACACTTCATCAGGGGCCCAAGTTCCCCTCCAGTCCCCAACTACTTTCTGCTATCAAAACTATGATCCCCCTGTACTGGGCCTCCGAATCAACCCCCCTCCACCTTATACAGTACAGACCAAAAGTTTGGACACACCTTCTCATTCCAAGAATTTTCTGTATTTTCATGACTATAAAAATTGTAGATTCACACTGAAGGCATCAAAACTATGAATTAACACATGTGGAATTATATACTTAACAAAAAAGTGTGAAACTGAAAATATGTCTTATATTCTAGGTTCTTCAAAGTAGCCACATTTTGCTTTGATTACTGCTTTGCACACTCTTGGCATTCTCTTGATGAGCTTCAAGAGGTAGTCACCTGAAATGGTTTTCACTTCACAGGTGTGCCCTGTCAGGTTTAATAAGTGGAATTTCTTGCCTTATAAATGGGGTTGGGACCATCAGTTGTGTTGTTCAGAAGTCAGGTGGATACACAGCTGATAGTCCTACTGAATGGAGTGTTAGAATTTGTATTATGGCAAGAAAAAAGCAGCTAAGTAAAGAAAAACGAGTGGCCATCATTACTTTAAGAAATGAAGGTCAGTCAGTCCGAAAAATTGGGAAAACTTTGAAAGTGTCCCCAAGTGCAGTGGCCAAAACCATCAAGGGCTACAAAGAAACTGGCTCACATGAGGACCGCCCCAGGAAAGGAAGACCAAGAGTCACCTCTGCTGCGGAGGATAAGTTCATCCGAGTCACCAGCCTCAGAAATCGTAGGTTAACAGCAGCTCAGATTAGAGACCAGGTCAATGCCACACAGAGTTCTAGCAGCAGACACATCTCTACAACAACTGTTAAGAGGAGACTGTGTGCAGCAGGCCTTCATGGTAAAATAGCTGCCAGGAAACCACTGCTAAGGACAGGCAACAAGCAGAAGAGACTTGTTTGGGCTAAAGAAGACAAGGAATGGACATTAGACCTGTGGAAATCTGTGCTTTGGTCTGATGAGTCCAAATTTGAGATCTTTGGTTCCAACCACCGTGTCTTTGTGCGACGCAGAAAAGGCGAACGAATGGACTCTACATGCCTGGTTCCCACCGTGAAGCATGGAGGTGTAGGTGTGATGGTGTGGGGGTGCTTTGCTGGTGACACTGTTGGGGATTTATTCAAAATTGAAGGAATAGTGAACCAGCATGGTTACCACAGCATCTTGCAGCGGCATGCTATTCCATCTGGTTTGCGTTTAGTTGGACCATCATTTATTTTTCAACAGGACAATGACCCCAAACACACCTCCAGACTGTGTAAGGGCTATTTGACCAAGAAGGAGAGTGATGGGGTGCTACGCCAGATGACCTGGCCTCCACAGTCACCAGACCTGAACCCAATCCAGATGGTTTGGGGTGAGCTGGACCGCAGAGTGAAGGCAAAAGGGCCAACAAGTGCTAAGCATCTCTGGGAACTCCTTCAAGACTGTTGGAAGACCATTTCAGGTGACTACCTCTTGAAGCTCATCAAGAGAATGCCAAGAGTGTGCAAAGCAGTAATCAAAGCAAAAGGTGGCTACTTTGAAGAACCTAGAATATAAGACATATTTTCAGTTGTTTCACACGTTTTTGTTAAGTATATAATTCCACATGTGTTAATTCATAGTTTTGATGCCTTCAGTGTGAATCTACAATTTTTATAGTCATGAAAATACAGAAAATTCTTGGAATGAGAAGGTGTGTCCAAACTTTTGGTCTGTACGGTATATAGTGCACTTCCTCAGAAAAATTTCTCAAATAGCTGGATTTGAGGAACACTCAAATCTGTTTTTTTTTTTCATTATTATTATTATTTTTTTTTTTTTTTTTTTAACTGGAAGCAAGTGTTAAAGCATAATATGGCAGCAGAACCACCTAAAGTAGGCATTTATTCATTTCAACAAAACTGGACAGGTTTGTATGAGTTTATTCAACAAAAAGATTGGACTGTGTACATGCCTATGTCTGAAACGTGATCCCATCACAGAAAAAAAAGCTTAATCAACTAATTGGTTGCTGATATGAGTTGTATTATGACTTGTGTAGAAGTCAACATCTTTACAATTTAATGAAAAAAAAAAAAATTTAAAAGTCCGCACACCATACTAAAGGTTGCCAACCCTGCTCAAACATATTTTGTTTTATTTAACTATATGGACACACACACACACTCTATGGTAAGGCTTGACAAAAACTAGTTATGCAAACAACTTGCCAGGAAGGGTTCTTTTTGCTTCTGCACAGTACCACTGTCACTATTACATGGTTATTGTACTTGTCTTTATCATTTGTAAATACAGAGAAAGCTCTGAGACAACCACCCAAAATTTTTCTGTATTTTCATGACTATAAAAATTGTAGATTCACACTGAAGGCATCAAAAGTATGAATTAACACATGTGGAATTATATACTTAACAAAAAAGTGTGAAACTGAAAATATGTCTTATATTCTAGGTTCTTCAAAGTAGCCACCTTTTGCTTTGATTACTGCTTTGCACACTCTTGATGAGATTCAAGAGGTAATCACCTGAAATGGTCTTCCAACAGTCTTGAAGGAGTTCCCACAGATGCTTAGCACTTGTTGGCCCTTTTGCCTTCACTCTGCGGTCCAGCTCACCCCAAACCATCTCGACTGGGTTCAGGTCTGGTGACTGTGGAGGCCAGGTCATCTGGCGTAGCACCCCATCACTCTCCTTCTTGGTCAAATAGCCCTTACACAGTCTGGAGGTGTGTTTGGGGTCATTGTCCTGTTGAAAAATAAATGATGGTCCAAGTAAACGCAAACCTGATGGAATAGCATGCCGCTGCAAGATGCTGTGGTAACCATGCTGGTTCGGTATTCTTTCAATTTTGAATAAATCCCCAACAGTGTCACCAGCAAAGCACCCCCACACCATCACACCTCCTCCTCCATGCTTCACGGTGGGAACCAGGCATGTAGAGTCCATTCGTTCACCTTTTCTGCGTCACACAAAGACACGGTGGTTGGAACCAAAATCTCAAATTTGGACTCATCAGACCAAAGCACAGATTTCCACAGGTCTAATGTCCATTCCTTGTGTTCTTTAGCCAAAACAAGTCTCTTCTGCTTGTTGCCTGTCCTTAGCAGTGGTTTCCTAGCAGCTATTTTACTATGAAGGCCTGCTGCACACAGTCTCCTCTTAACAGTTGTTGTAGAGATGTGTCTGCTGCTAGAACTCTGTGTGGCATTGACCTGGTCTCTAATCTGAGCTGCTGTTAACCTGCGATTTCAGAGGCTGGTGACTCAGATGAACTTATCCTCTGCAGCAGAGGTGACTCTTGGTCTTTCTTTCCTGGGGCGGTTCTCATGTGAGCCAGTTTCTTTGTAGCGCTTGATGGTTTTGGCCACTGCACTTGGGGACACTTTCAAAGTTTTCCCAATTTTTCGGACTGACTGACCTTCATTTCTTAAAGTAATGATGGCCACTCGTTTTTCTTTACTTAGCTGCTTTTTTTCTTGCCATAATACAAATTCTAACACTCCATTCAGTAGGACTATCAGCTGTGTATCCACCTGACTTCTGAACAACACAACTGATGGTCCCAACCCCATTTATAAGGCAAGAAATCCCACTTATTAAACCTGACAGGGCACACCTGTGAAGTGAAAACCATTTCAGGTGACTACCTCTTGAAGCTCATCAAGAGAATGCCAAGAGTGTGCAAAGCAGTAATCAAAGCAAAATGTGGCTATTTTGAAGAACCTAGAATATAAGACATATTTTCAGTTATTTCACACTTGTTTGTTAAGTATATAATTCCACATGTGTTAATTCATAGTTTTGATGCCTTCAGTGTGAATCTACAATTTTTATAGTCATGAAAATACAGAAAACTCTTGGAATGAGAAGGTGTGTCCAAACTTTTGGTCTGTACTGTATGTTTTCCATTTATACCCATCTATTTTATGAATACAGCAACTTAGTTAATGGTTCTATAAAAAAATAAAAAATAAAGACAAAACCACATGATTTGTATATATGCATTTTATTTTTCTTGCACATTAATTTGTGCTCATCATACAGTCCTGCATGAGTAACATTAAACAGTTTTTGAGTAACACTCAGTGGTCTTGGCCAGCATAGAAGTTAGAAAGAAAATCAGCAGGCTGTAGACACTCTGTCTCATGGAAATATCGCATAATGTGAGTTCTTTGCTTCCATACCTTTATGGTTTCTTCCAAATCCATCTTACCCTAAGGGAATCCACAAAATGACAAGATTAGGACATTCATTTTATTTTAGGAGCACAAGTTATTGGCAACATAGCATCATTAACTATCACAAAAGGCATTAAAATGTAAGACTTTACATTATCGAAGTGCACCTTGTACATTCCTAACATCAGCAGAGGTTCATCCAACACACAAAGTGTTGCAGCTCTACTTACCATTCCCAGCTCCTGCCCATCGCTCCCTCTCTTTCAGCTTCCTGGAGACTCAAGGGGAAGCAGAGGCAGCTTTGGAAATGAGTGGAAATCAGTAAAGTAAATGGCTGTTACCTGGAGTAATGGGGGAGAAAAAAAAAAAAAGCCCACCAGGCCCCCAAAGGCTGCAGGCCCTGTAACAGCTGCTATGGTGGTAGTTACACCACTGGTTCCAAACTCAAAAACTCAGGTGGGGGGGGGGGGGGGGAAATTGGCTGGACCTGAAGTGAAGTGGCTCAGGTGACCACTGTGACCCTGTGATTGGGTACTTCTAACATATTGTAATATATTGAGTAGTGTCATCACTGGTAACCAACATGTCACCACTAGAGCCAGTGATTAGCTGCAGCAGTTACCTGAGGAACTTCACTTCCAGCCCTGCCAGTGCGGGCACGGAAAGGGGACCTTGAAAGATCCCTATTCTTGAAATAAAACAGGATACCCACTCAATGACAATGTCAATCTATATCAGTCTCTGTAGATGTAACTACCAACCAATCCTTTCATGCAGTGAACGTACACAGTGATTGTCAT
Organism: Leptodactylus fallax; assembly: GCA_947044405.1. Lineage (NCBI taxonomy): Eukaryota > Metazoa > Chordata > Amphibia > Anura > Leptodactylidae > Leptodactylus > Leptodactylus fallax. The sequence continues at coordinate 3,326,154 of CAMRHE010000226.1, forward strand.
ATCAGCATTTTGTTGTAAGAGCTTCATAAAAGAATGATACATAAATCTACCAGTAATTACCGGAGGGGCTTGGTGGGAGGAGTTGGGCAGGCTTTGCAGGCTAAACCCAGAGCAAATAGCAGTAATGGGACCACCTCAGCTTAACTTGCTACATAATTTACATATTACAAAATAGGACACTTGTGAAGAAATTAGGCTGCTTGACAAGGCAACAAAGGAGGTATTTTGGTAATGCAAAGTAATCTGGAAAGACTCCCTTGAAGGAAAGGAAATAATTAAACTTTATTTTCAACCCATTGAAGACAATCTTTTCTGCCTCCTATCATCTCTATTTAAGTGGTATAGCTATTTCAGGCCTTGTCCTGAAATGGGGATGTGTCTACCATTTTTGGAACCATTTTTGGAAACAACATGATAAGTTTTTCCACCATTTTTCAGGGCGGAATAGGCCCCAGTTAGGATATAAAAACTGACAGGAATGGTCCATAACCATCACTCAATCCATATCCTAGGTTGTATTTTTTTTTTTTTTTTTTTTTAAAGCCTTCCACTGCATGCAAACTGACTGTTTTCTGTTCCTTATAAATGGTTCAGGTACAGGTACGTCCAAGCAGAACTAAGTACCTGCACGAAATCGTACAGCTACTGAAATTGGGAGCCAGCTGTAACTTCAGCCGGAGCTCCCAGAGAGAAGGCAGGGAACGTTTATTAACTTCCCTGCCTTCCCAATTGCTGTGTATACAGCGCTCAATGAGCGCTGTATACAGCGCTATGGGCGCTGCCATCTTGCGGCAGCCCTCTGACCCGGCGGTCAAGTGATCCGCCGGGTGCAGCGTCTGCAAGAGCTGCTGGGTCCTACAGGACGCAGAACGGCTCTATAGTATTGTTCAAGTAACGTGCTAAATGTACCAGCCCCAGTTACAGAGGAAAACCAGCCTCCCCAACAAAAATAAATAAATAAATAAAAAAGTAAATCAGATGATGTCCCCAAAGGTCTATTATGAACTTATGGGGACACAATGTTAAAAAAAAAAAAAAAAAAGTTATGTTTTAGTTAGTTCTCCACTTGGATTGTGGTTCTCTGTGGACCTGCTTCAAAAGAAGGTGGTGAAGGAGGAACTAAGGGTTGCCTACACTGTTTGGAAGAACAACAAATGTATTATTACCAATATAGATTAGCAAGAATACACTTAAAAAGGGGTTGTCCAGGGATTAGTAATTTATGGCCATAAATGGCCCCAACAATGAGCAGCTATATGAGGCCATTTCCAAAACCCATACTGTGACATTACCCCTGCACTAATACAGAACACCAGTTGACTGTCTCTCTGCTGTCGCAAATATGTCTTCTCTAACTGAAACTGAATCTACAGAACTACTGCTGTTTCTACCATCTAACAGACCTAACCCAGATATCTCCATTTCAGACTCCTGCCTTACCAAAACACCCAGGCAGTATGCCGTTGCCTCGGGGTTATGTTTGACTCAGACCTTTCCTTCACCCCCTATATCCAAGCACTTGCACATCTCCACCTCAAACATCTCCAGAATCTGCCCTTTCCTTACCACAGAAACATTAAAGACCCTCATTGTCGCCCTGATTCACTCTCACCTAGACTACTGTAACTCTCTTCTAAACGGTCTTCCCCTTACTAAAACTCTCCCCTTTACAATCTATTCCAAATGAAGCTACACCATGTAAACAAATGCAGAAGATGCCAGGAGCTCCCAGAGAAACACAGAAATCACTTCTAAAGGTATTTGGGTGCATTTATTAACCCATTAATAGCGCTAACATACCATTTTTAAAAAACATTTTCTGCCCGGAAAACCCCTTTAAGGAAGCCTGGCGTCTTATGAAAAGTTTAAAGGATTTTTTTGTGGTTTGCCATTAAATATCATGTGGTTATGAACTGGGGTGGGACATTAGCCCAAGACAAAGACTTGATACCCTATTTTCCCTTTAGGTGTCTGTTTTTCAACATTTGGTTCTGCAAGTTCCCCCTTCTCTACCCCATACCTTGTCTGCAATGTTTCACTGTTTGACTTGTTTTTAGTGTATGTAGGAATGCAGCACATGGAATGACATCGTAAAAGATTATCCTTTGCTAGCATCCTTTGCCAAGTAACTAAGTGGAGATAAATATAATTGCACACATCACGTCTTCCCCCCACCCCCGCCTCAAAATGATCATCAACGTGAAATTAGACAACCATAATTGGTGTATATAGGGTGTTATTCAATAAAACATGTATAAGAAAATGGATTCATTAAGACCCCATGGACTCATTGTCCACATTGTGAAGATCCATCTCGCTTCGCAATGCAGAATCCTCTGATCAAAATTTCTTCCACAAGGTGAGGGTTTTACCACTGCCCTGGAATCTAAAGGTGTTTTATAATTGCCACTGTTTTTGTCCCACATATGTCTGGCCACAGGGGTATCTTCTTTCTGCAGGGTATCAATGTGGTCCTCTAATCCTCCTTCTGAATTGCTTAATCGTTTTGCCAATATATTGAAGGCCGCATGGACACGTCACCACGTATATTACTCCTGCGGTTTTACAGTTGACGAAAGTATTGATTGCATATATTTTGTCCGTAGATAAACTCTTGAATAGCCTGCTCACTTCAATGTGGGAGTCTAACAAGGGTGAAGCATATTAAAAACAGCAACAGTAACAGTAACATTCAGACTCACCTGAACGTAAGGCTAGAATCACACTACAGTCAATACTGGCTGTATGATTATTTTTTTAATTGAATCATTAATTTCACTGTCAGTGAATGCGGCCTACTTGCATAACAGTTATTTGGACGGTCTTATCATGGAGTGGCAAAATATAGATCATGTCCTATTTTTGGCAGTTTTCATGGATCTGTTATGGAAATGTGATGTCTCTAAGATGCCAAGATATGTTTTCTCTTTTATATTTGGCTTGTTTTTCAAAAGTATAAAGATGCATTTAACAGAAGAAGCTTGCACTCCTCTTTCGATATGAATGTACTAGCTGAGGTTCAGACAGCCCCAGCATATCTTACAAGGAAGAACTGTGTCTGCATCTTGTCCTTCAGGCAGAAGTCCAAGATTACAAATTGTTATTTTTTTATTTATAGGACTAAGACTGTTAAGAATAAGGCCCTATGAGAAACAAATGTTTGCCTATAGAGAGGGGAGTGTCAAGAAACTCTTCCCACCAATAAATCAATCATAATTACCAGTTGCTGGGAATGCTTTATTATAAATTGACATGACCATTTATTTTCCTGTTTAAAAATCTTATGTTACGGGGGCGTGGCTAGCCGGCAGAGTCGCTGGACGTGTATTCTGGTGCTCTCCAGCGTTCTTCACCAAATCCGCGCTGCATCCTTACCACCCTAGCCTCTACTGACCTCCAACACCCTTGGGCATTCCCCCAGGCCCTGTTAGTGCACCTAGGGTGTTTTTTTGGCTAAGACTCGGGGCTTCTTGCCGGCTGCTCCGGTTTGAGGCCTAACTTACCTTCCTCACAGCGGCCTGCCAGCGTGGATTCCGAGGCCTCTGCGGCGCTAGCAAGGCCGGACCGCCTAGCTCTCTCTGGTCCTCACCTCTCACCGCCGCGGATACCGTCGATAGCTCCGGCTGCACTTGCGGGACATCCAGGGGTTGCGCCGAGAGCCGCCGCCTTGGGCCCTGCTTTACCGCCGCGGACCAGCCTGAGCGAGATCGCCCGCTACCAGCTGGCACCTCGGCGACTCCACCGTCCGCACCGACAGGCTCCCCCATCTGTGGGGTGATTACATCAGCTACCCCTACACGCTCCGGCCGACGCTGAGGACTATCTGGAGCCTGGGGCCTACCGCCACTCTCACAACGAGAGGCAGCCATCTTGGGGCCTTCAGATTTGCGCTACAAGACCAAGCCTCTCTCTGTCTTGTATGATATCAGCGGCCCTGTGTGAAGCGGATCCTCCACTTGGGTGGTGAGTTAACCCTCGAGTGCCTGCCACTTTCTACTAAGGTCCCTTAGATATTATGATTTCCTAACCTAGCCTGATTGAGCTCTTTCCCGGTGTGGGCCAGCATGCCCTGATAGCTGCATCATGGTTAAAATTGGTCAGAATAAGCCCGTAGACACACAAGCTACACCGAAACAGTCAAAGAAGTCACAAGCAGAAATAGACAAGTTTCTTGAGAAGCGCACACCACTCAACTCCACATCAGCAGCAAGACGCTCTCTAGTTGCCCCTGATCCTGCAGAGGCGTCCGACGCAGAAAGCGTCATGGATGACGGAAACATATCCAACTCCACGGTCACCATTTCCTCCAAGGGACTGCAGAAACTACTTGAGAAAACCTTGCAACCAGTCATGAAAGAACTAGCGGATATTAAACAAGATGTCCGGAGCATTGGTTCCAGAGTCGAGCACCTAGAGGAAACACAGACCTCGCTCCTGGCACATGGCGAAGCCACTACTATGACATTTACGGCTTGCCAGGCCCATCTGAACTCTCTGCACTCTTATCTGGAGGATCAGGACAACAGGGGTAGGCAGAATAATCTACGTATCAGAGGTGTGCCAGAGAACATCCCGCCCGCTGAAACAATGACCTTCACAAAGACTCCTGGAATCAGTCTTGGAGGGTGATCTGTCTTCGGATGTCCAACTTGAACGAGCCCATAGGGCTTTGCGCCCAAAACCTAAGGAAGGGGAACCTCCCAGAGACATCGTCTGCAAACTGCTGTCCTTCCCAGTAAAAGAGGCGATTTTGCAGAAAGCCCGTGTAACCCCCGGACTTCATCTATGAAGGACACAGGATTACATTCTTTCAGGATATCTCCCCGGTGACCCTGGCCAAAAGACGACAGATGAAGTTGTTCACAGACCGTCTCCGGACACTTAAGATACCGTATAAATGGCTATTTCCCTTTGGGATTTCCTACAACTTCAATGGACGTTTGTACAATATTCGGCATCCCGATGATGTATTTGATGCGTGTCCGCCTCTGGAATTGGATCCAGCCATCATTCCATCTTGGCTTACTTTCACAGACATTGCCTCTCTACCCGATCTTCCTAAAGTGGAAGCCTGGAAACGTCCGAAATCTAAACACCAGAGGAAGAGGGCACCTGTGGAACAGGACTGAATTATCTCTCGTGATGTCATAAGTATTCTATATCCTTTTTACTATTTGACCTATGACCGCGATTCCTTACTTGTTATAATGTTGTTTTTTCACGTGTGCTGCCCCGTAGCCGGGGATGGGCCTAGTTTGCATATAGTTCATATATTGTTTGCCTTTATCTCCTAAAAGGGTTTAGAACACCCTTTGCTTTATTAGTGATTCTGTTAACGGCTCTTTGGGCCGACCTCCCTGCTCTACCACCCCCCACGATACGCACTGTAGCTCAGTGCATTTTATATAATCGTTTAAAATTTGAATGCCTCAATATAGCGTTTGTTTTACATACTTAGTATTTCTCAGTTTATTGCTCACTGTTGTCTACGGCTTGTGTTAAGTTCACGTCATGGAACGTCAAGGGTCTCAACTCTCCCACCAAGCGCTCCCAGGTACTCCACGCCCTTAAAAGATCACAATCCTCTATCCTACTCCTCCAAGAGACATTTCCCTACAGGTAAGGTACCTAATCTACCCAAATCTCCTTACTCTGCCTGGTTTCACTCGTGCGATACTGCTGCGAAGAAGAATGGAGTGAGTATTGCCTTTAAATCAGACGTTCCCTTCTCTGTGGTTGCTCGCTTGAGTGATGATCAGGGCAGATACCTGTTTCTTAAGGGTTACATTGCCAATACCCTAGTCACCATTGGCAATGTATACGCACCAAATGTTGGCCAAATTTCATGGCTACTCGATACTCTAGACAGATTTTCTATGTTCGCAGAGAGTCTTGTAGTGTTGGGTGGAAACATTAACATTGCCCTTCAGCCCCTCCAGGACTCCTCCACTGGCACATCTTCACATAGCTTCGCTGCCCTTAGTAAACTCGCCAAACATCTCTCGTCTATGCATCTTGTAGATGTATGGAGGGCCTTTAATCCCGACATTAAGGACTATACGTTTTATTCTAACCCACATAAACCGTACCAGCATCTGGACTACATCTTCCTGCCCCAGAACCAGCTAATTTTATCCTCCTCTCCCACCATTGGCTATCACTATCTCTGACCACGCCCCCATCATTGTACAACTACAGATTTCATCTCTCCCACCCCGTAGCTATGATTGGAGACTTAATGAGACCCTGCTCTGCTCCCGCGACTCTAGTCAAGCTGTTTCGAAAGCGCTCACTGACTATTTCAATGAAAACACTACATCTGACGTACAGCCTTGTGTTATTTGGGAGGCCCACAAATCCGTGATCAGAGGGGTATTCATTAGTCTAAGTTCTCACATTAAGAAAAAAACGTACCAAAGAAATTGACGACCTACTTGCCCGAATTGCAACCTTGGAAAGTCAACATAAGCGAGCTGCGGCTCAGGGGGCTCTCTCAGAACTGATCTTGTGCAGAGAACGACTTAAAGACTGCCTGAACCTAAAAACTGCTAAAGCCTATTTGTCATCCTCCCACAAATACTATATGCATGGTAACAAGGGTGGAAAATTGATGGCATATTTAGTTAAAAAACGACGCAACCAAAGCTTTATAGCGGAGATCACTTCCCGGTCAGGCTCTAGCCTAAAAGACACTCCAGACATAGCTTCTGAATTTTGTGCTTTCTATCAGAAACTGTATAACCTTAGACCTGCTGAGACCCCTCGCGAGCTGCAAGACCGCTCTACTAAAATCCGGTCCTTTTTGCAATCTCTCTCCCTCCCATCGCTCACTCCCCAACAACAAGATGCCCTTACGACTCCCTTTACACTGTCAGAATTACAGTCAGCACTTGCTGACACCCCTTTGGGGAAAGCTCCTGGCCCCAACGGCCTCCCAGCCTTTTATTATAAACAATTTAGCTCTATCCTTCTCCCCCATTTTCTCCAGGTTTGTAACTCTGTGGACGAGACCCACTTCTTCCCCCCCCCCCAAGCCTTGGAAGCCCATATTTCTATCATTCCTAAAGAAGGCAAGGACCCGACGCAATGCGGTAGCTACCGCCCCATCTCCTTGCTAAACGTAGATATTAAACTATACGCCAAGTTAGTAGCTAATAGATTAAAATCCTTCCTACCCTCCCTGGTCCACCCAGAGCAAGTAGGGTTTATAACAGGCAGAGAAGGCAAACATAACACCCAACGAGTACTCCACTTGATACAACACTCCCAGCGTAAGAAAACCCCATTGGTACTTCTTTCAACAGATGTGGAGAAAGCCTTTGATAGGGTAGATTGGGCCTTTATGACAGAGACACTACGGTATTTTGGCTTCCCACACGTGTTTGTCCAGAAGGTCATGGCTCTGTACTCTAGACCTGGCGCTATAATTAGAGTTAATGGATGCCTCTCATCCTCGTTTGATATTAAAAACGGCACCAGGCAGGGATGCCCATTATCCCCTTTACTTTTGTTCTGACCATTGAAACATTAATTCAGAGTATCCGATAGGACCCATTGCTGAAAGGTCTGGTTACTGGAGGGATATGTCATAGTACGGCCGCATTTGCAGACAACCTTTTAATAATCCTTACCAACCCAACCGTTGCACTACCTCACATAGATACGATCTTTACGGCCTTTGGTACCCTCTCGAACTTTAAAATTAATACCACAAAATCCGAAGCCCTATGTGTCTATTGCCCCCCCATCGGTTAAATCTGACTTACAGGCTGCCTCCCCATTCCCACTGCGGCACGACTATATTAAGTATTTAGGATTAACTTTAACGCCCTCATCCAGGCGCTGGTACGATTCTAACTATGCCCCTTTGCTCTCCAACATCAAATCTCTATTAGAATCTTGGCATGTCCCATATATCTCATGGATGGGTAGAACTAGTCTATTGAAAATGATGGTTCTGCCTAAGATATTATACTTATTCCAAACCCTCCCTATCCCTCTTCCACTAACATTCTTCTCCTCCCTCCGCAGAATGTTTTCAAAATTATGTCTGGCATAATTCACGTCCTAGAGTGGCGTTGCTTCACCCTTACCAGACCTAGGAAGTTGGGTGGTATGGGTCTACCAGATATTAGAACATATTATAATGCAGCACAAATGGCAAGGACCATTGATTGGTTTCAGAGCGAAAACTCGAGGCTACGTGTGTCAGTGGAGGAAGCCACTATAGACTTCCCCCTTACTGCAATACTATGGCTTCCCCCGCCAAACGGCTAAGCAGGTCCTCGCCCCCAATGTTCTGACATCAGCGGTCTATGACTCATGGCGATGGGTACGGCGATTACTTCCTTTGTCAATAGTTCCCTCTCCACTCATGTCCGTTCAGGATTTAATCCTATCGGAATCCAAGTTTATAGAATCGGCCCCAAGAGTGCCTAAACATGTCGGGAGGTTACCTTACGATTCTATACTAATTGATGGGGCCTTCCCTTCTTATTCTGAGTTCACCCAACACCCCCTCTCCATCCATACCAATTTCCTAACATATCAGTCGATTAAAACACTGTACCTGAGAGCCCTGAGGCAGGAGCCTGATAATCGCACAATTACATGGCTAGAACAGCTCCTGCTCCGGAAGCAAAATACACCAAGACCTTTATCTACTCTCTACTCCAACCTTCTGAGCGAACTAGGCACAGAGCTCCCCTCATACGTGCTTAAATGGGAGGCAGACCTCCAAATGTCCCTTACCCCTGGAGAAATATCATCCGTCCTCAAGCGATCCAAAGGTCCTTCCAGATGTGTGCGCTTGCAGGAGTCAAGCTACAAATTGGTCACCAGATGGTATAGAACGCCCACTGTAGTCCATAAGTTCTCTCCGGATGTATCCCCTTTGTGTTGGCGCTGCCATAAGTCCTCAGGTTCCTACCTGCATATTTAGTGGGAATGCAAAAAAATATCCCCTTACTGGTCACTCGTTCAGCAGGTACTGAACCGGGTTTGTGGATTCACCGAGCCTCTGACCCCTGTAGGCATATTCTTGAATCTGTGGCCCACTTTCCCGCCTAGGTCCCACAAACGTCTTTGGCTTCAACTTGTGGCTATCGCTAAATCTTTGATCCCTCTATACTGGGCATCCGAATCCCCCCCTCCAGTATCCCACTTTCTGCGGAAAGTCTCTCAAGTTGCTAGGATGGAAGAACTTTCCCATTTAGAACTTCGTACTCACCAGAAGTTTAGCGCTATTTGGGTGCCATGGTACGATTTTTCTAAAGACCCTACCTGGACGCACATATGGGAACCCCCTGTTTAATAAACTAACTTATTGAGACCCTTGGCCTTTCACCCTAAGGATTTTTTTGTATCTTCTCCACCGCCAACGTTCCATTCATTATTGTGTTATTAGTTAACCATTGTATGTAATACGCCAGCTCATCTGATTGTTTGATTAATGATTGTTGTGTCATTCACATTGTATTTAACTATGTACATTCATTGGCGATATTTGAAAATCCAATAAAAAGTTAATTATAAAAAAAAAAAAAAAAAAATCTTATGTTACGATCAAATAAAGGAAGACTTGCTTTGATAACACCTATTTGGCATCACTTGACAATCAGAGTACTGAACCCGGTTTGGGTTCCGATAATTTGGAGGCACCGCTGAGATCAAGGACCAACCCATAAACCCACTAAACCTGAGATCTGCACATCTGAACGGACAAACTAGCAGCGCTGCAATACGGTAACAACTTTTCTCTTACATAATACTCTGTCCTTTCAGTTGTGTGTCAGCTCCGGAATGTTGGGTATAGCGGTATGTAAAAGGAAAATTATACTTGGAGGTTTGGTCCTTTGTAAAAGAAGTCTGTATTTCCCTCAGATATAAAGAGTGACTGTCAAGTGTCTTTTTGGCAGGAAAAGGGAAGCCACAGGTCACGAGAGCAACAAACGGTTGTTAAATTCTTGTTTGCATTGTATATGTACCGTAGTATTTAAGCGGTGGACAAAGTCCAGCGGACATACTGTAGAACTTAAAATGGGAAGTGATGGGTCCAACTGATTTTGATGGTTGGATGACTTATACTTGTAGCTTACATGCTGTACCACACCCAGAACACTGGAAGGAAAAACCATTTAAAGAATTGGTAAACAGGAGAGACCGCATACCTCAAAATCCAGAAGGGGGATTTATTTGTGCGACAACACCCTTAGATATAGAGGATGAAGGATTAGGTTATAGTGATGAGAATTGAGGAAGTAGTGTTGGGATTGATTTTGCTTTGTATATCATCTTTTGGTACTGGGCAGAGAGAAAGGAGGAGAGGGAGAGAATCCATTTTGGGTCAGGACAGAAATTAATTTCTTAGGGAATGTAAGGTTGTCTGGCCCAAGTTTAGCCTTTGCTGAGGAAAAATTCTCTGGCCAGTGTGTGTAAAGTTCAAAGATGGGGGTTCCTCCAGTAAACAGTCCAAACCAGGTTTATCCCCTGCAGAGATTGTAGTGTAGAGGGAGGGAAAAGAGGTCATTAAGAATATGCATAAGCTGATGATAGAAGTGGGAATGCCAAGAGAGGCAGACTTCACCCAGAGAGATGGGAGCAGATTGAGAAGCAACTGTGGAGGACCAAAACCTAGACCAGGATTGTATCCGGTCATCACATGGACAAAACCGGGATATTCACCCAATAATCCTTTTGTGACTTCTCAGCAAACAGCCCCAGTTATAGAGGCCCCAGTGACAAACAAAACTAAATCAAAGTCTGGAACTGATAAAGGCGAAAAAGACGTAGGGACAGAAGTTTCCAATCCTGACGATAGTGACAGACATGAGACAAAGGAACCAGATAGCTCGCCGAGACAAGCAGAACTACAGTTGTTTCTCTGACTCTCCCAGAATACCCTCCAGTGTCCCTCCACAAGAAACTGAAATGAAAAATCCCCAAAAAGAAAGAATTAAGTCATGTGCTACCCAGTTTTTCTGATGATTTTCCCCAGTATACTCTACCTGGAGGTGGAGGTATATTGACTAATATGGGTAACAGAGAAATTCAAGAGAGAGTAGGGTCACCTGAAATAATTGAGTGAGTATATGAAACATGTGGGGGCAAGCATTGCAGACTCTTTGCGGAAAATGGCTCAGCTTCCAGACGAGCCAATATCAGATGTACAAACCATGGCCCCCGACTGACAAGATGCAGTTGCTTAAGACCTTGCCAGACCCAGAGACTAGACCCATGCATCTACCTTCAATGGTACATCTTCTCTTCAACCCAACTATGCTTGCAGTGCATCTAGCTTCAACCGATCGTGTATCTAGCTTCAACTGTACATCTTCTCTTCAACCCAACTCTGCCTGCTTACTGAACCCTAACCTAACATTTCATCCAGGCTGTATTTTTGCAATTCCAAGTGTCCTTATCTATACTAGTGTCAGTCTTTTCACGCTCAGTGATTTTATGGTAGTTCTCTTGTCAGTGTGTGTTGCTTTCTACATAGGCCAGTCTCCTCATGTGCCACAGTTTGTTGATTAATTAGTTAACTTAAATTAGTGCTAGTTATGAACCTCTGCTTCCCTATATAAGTAGATACAGCTTATGGGGGGAAGCATTTCCAACACAGGGGGGCATTTTCTAATGCTGAAGTCCATCTTAAACTAAGTGCAGATTAAACAAAGTGCACTTATACATGGCATTTAGACCGGGAACAAGACAGGCAAACCATGGAAGAACACCAGGTAAACTTAAACCCAAAACAACAAGCTTTAACACATGGTATGATAGAGCTGCACTGTCACTTACTATCTTAGCAATTGTCTCCTGCAGAACTCCTCTCCATCTTTATCACCAATGCACATTATCCACATCAGCCCTTTTAATCATTTTCCCATGTACAACTCTCACACACTTTTCACTCTCTTTAACCACCCCAATCCCTATACTTCTTTTAGCAGTGAAACCAAACATAAGAGTCCACATAAATCACTAAACCACCTTCTGTCTCTGTCTATCTTGCTCCTCCTAGCTGCTGGGGACATCTCTCCAAACCCAGTCCCTCTTCCTTTCCCTAATTTTTCCTCTTCCTGCACACATAGAAATCCTACAAACCTCATCAATATTTGCAGTGTTCCCTCTCCTTATCTTTCTCCTGTCTCTTAACGGTTCTCTATGAAACGCATGCTCAGTGTGTTACAAACTAGAATATATGAATGACATTCCTCAGTAAATCTCTCAACATGCTTGCCGTTACTGAAAGCTGGATCTAGCAGTCGGATACAGCATCCACTGCTGTTCTGTCTCATGGTGGCCTACAATTCTCACACACTTCTAGGCCTGACAACAGGAAGGGTGGAGGGGAAGGGATACTTCTGTCACCACAGTGCACTTTTCAGGTTATCCCACCGGTACCCTCACTCACATTCCCCTCATTTGAAGTCCATGCTATCAGACTTTTCCGCCCACCTCTCCTTATGTGTAGCCGTGATCTACCATCCACCTGGCTCACCATACCAATTTCTGGATCACTTTGCTTCTTAACTTCCCCTCTTTTTATACAGTGAAATTCCTACCCTCATCATGGGTGACTAACATCCCCACTGACACCCGTCTCCCCAGCTGCCTCACAGTTTCCCTCAATAACCACTTCTTTTGGTCTCACACAACTTTCCTCTTCTGCCACACATATAGATGGCAACACCGTTGATCTTGTCTTACATCTACTCCTCACAGTTTCTAAATTTACTAACTCTTCTCTGCCCCTCTCTGATCATAACCTTCTGTCTCTCACAATCAGTGCTTTCTCTCCTTCACAGGACACACCTACTCATCTTACATATAGGAATGTACGTGCTATTAACACCCAGCACCTCTCAGATACTCTACAGTCCTCTCTGTCCCCCATCTCTTTACACTCCTGCCCCAATCTGGCCATCAATCACTATAATGAAACCCTTAAGAGTGCATTGCATGAGGCGGCTCCCCCCTCCACTCGAAAAGTTAGACGCAGGAGGTAGCAATCCTGGCACACGCCACAGACACGTTTTCTTCAGCGGTGCTCTAGGTGTGCTAAACGTCTGTGGAGAAAATCACGTACACCTGCAGACTTCCTCCACTTCACATTTATGCTTAAAACCTATAGTTCTTCCCTTCACCTTGCCAAACAAGCCTATTTCACCAATCTCATCTCTACTCTCTCCTGTAACCCCAAAAGGCTCTTTTCACTCCATACTCACTCCCAAGGTCCAGGTGCCATTCACAGACCTTAGTGCAGATGACCTGGCCACTTATTTCCATGATAAAAATTGATAAGATCAGTCAGGAAATAACTGCCAAATCCAGCAGGTGGCATTGATCCCCTCACCAACCTCACTGCAGACTGTCCATTCTCCTCTTTTGAACCTGTGAAAGATCCTCAGTGGGCCAACACCGCTTTGGCTCACACCTGAGTCTTCTTTCATAAAAAAACCCACACTCACCGCCAGTGAGTGTTGGGTCCACAAGATAAATACAAGACAAGCTTTCTAAATTTTATATATTTATTAACCCCTAAATGGGTCGGTATTAACATCTAACACATGCAGTTCAGAACAGATATGCAGATGTATACAAGCATTAACAGTTACTAGTTACAAGATACAGTGCAATGAAATAAAGGCATAAAAGTGAAATAGTTACTTTACCACGCATCTCCTTGATGTGGCTCTATAATCTAACACACACACATGCTCTGTCATGTGTGAATAACCAGTGGATGCATCAATACAATAATCCAGCCTGCATGTTCTTCACAGTGGTCTGTCTGTCTGTAAAAAACTCTGTAGTCTGTGATGGTCTGTCTGTAATCGCCTGTAAAAACTCCCCCACTGGCCTCTTACCTCATCTTTTATACCCTTGATGACACCACCCAGAATGAGGTCATCAACAACAGCAAGTCTGATTGATTAATGCACTCAAGTCCAGATTCTTTGTAAAGAGCTGAGGCCAAGTGAAATGATACAATGTTATCAACCATGTCTGATCTACTAGCCCAGACTGATCAATGCATGTTTCTTTGATCACTTGGGGCTGTGTATGAATTCAATGGAGCCCTGCTGGGATGGATACAAAGCCCTATTGTTCCAGTCCGGCCACTATTGGCAATATACCTATGAGTAGGCTGTGCACATTATGAATAAATGCAAGTAAGAAGGGAGATACTATACCCAGAGATCAAAATACAGCTTTGAGTTATAGCCATATTTAAGTGGAATCATCACAGAACCTGTTACAGAGGAGGAAGTATCTCAGCTACTTTCTTATTCTCGCCCTATGACCTGCAGTAGTGACCCTTTCCCCTCACACCTTCTCCAGTCTCTGTCTCCTGCTATCACTACTTACCTTACTAAAATATTTAACCCCTCTCTTCTAGAACTTTCCCATCCTCTTTCAAACATGCTGTCATAACCCCGCTATAAAGAAATCCTCCCTTGACCCGTCCTGTGCTGCTAACTATGGACCTGTCTCTAACCTCCCCTTCATCTCCAAAATCTTGGAATGCTTGGTCTATTCTCGTTTAATCCGCTATCTTTCTGCTAACTCTCTTCTTGACCCCTTACAGTTTGGCTTCCACACTCTCCTCTGCACTCTAGTGAAACAGCCATCACGAAAGTCTCCAATGATCACCTGACGGCTAAATCCAAAGGGCACTTCTCACTTATTCTTCTAGATCTCTCCGCAGCATTTGACACTGTTGACCATCAACTCCTCCTCACTATGCTCTGCTCTGTCGGCCTAACAGGCACCACGCTCTCCTGGTTCTCCTCTTATCTCTCAGACTGCACTCTTTGTGTATCATTTGCGGGCTCTGATTCTTCCCCATACCGTTGGGGTTCCTCAGGGCTCAGTCCTAGGTCCCCTTCTCTTCTCCCTCTACACAGCCCCCATTGGACAAATCATCACCAGATTTGGCTTTCGGTACCATCTTTATGCTGATGACACCCAATTATATAAGTCATCCCATGACATCACCCCTGCACGAATACAGAACACCAGAGACTGTCTCTCTGCTGTTTCAAGTACCATTTCTTCGCTCTGAAACTGAATCTCTCAAAGACTGAATTACTGATGTTTCCACCATCCAATAGATCTGTCCCTGATATCTCCATTGCAGTCTCCGGCCTTAGCATAACACCTAGGCAGCATGCCCGCTGCATCGGGGTTATGTTTGACTCAGACCTTTCCTTCACCCCCCCCCCCCCCATATCCAATCACTCGCACGCTCATGTCATCTCCACCTCAAAAACATCTCCAGAATCTGCCCTTTCCTTACCAGAGATACACTAAAGACACTTATTGTTGCCCTGATTCACTCTCGCCTTGACTACTGTAACTCCTTACTAATCAGTCTTCCTCTTAATAAACTCTCCCCTCTACAATCTATTCTGAATACAGCGGCCAAGCTCACCTATCAGTGTAGACGCTACAGCGATGCCTCCGGTCTGTGCCGGTCACTACATTGGCTGCCTATTCAATGCAGAATACAATATAAACTTATCATCCTCATCCACAAGGCTTTCCATAATGTTCCACCTCCCTACATTTCCTCCCTTATCTCTGTCTATCGCACAACCCGTGCTCTCCATTCACTCAAAAGACCTAAGACTAACATCCTCTATTATCAGAACCTCCCACGCTCGTACACAAGACGTCTCCCGAGTTGCACCATTTCCCTGAAATTCTCTATTCGGGACTATCAGATTAAGTTCCAATTTCTACAGCTTCAAGCGCAAACTAAAGACACATCTTTTGAGACAGGCCTAGCAACTCCTAATGTAAATCCTTCTGTAGTTAGAATCCCTAAAACGAACCCTCCTCTGTACACGCTCCCACATTACTTCACAGAATATGATGCCGTTTCAGCCTAACTTTATACGTCCAGGCACCATCTGCACATTAAAAAGACACGACTAGTGACGGCTTATACAGCTTTATATATGTGTAATGACAGTAACCGCTATTAGAAAATTGTCTGACCATTGTATAAGCAATGCTATCTCCGATACCACCCCTGCTACCTCTTGTGTCACCCGTCTACCTCATAGATTGTAAGCTCTTGCGAGCAGGGCCCTAAGTCCCATTGTGTGAATTGACTATTTAATTGTAATTTATCTTTTTTGCCTATACTTGAACCCTACAAATTGTACAGTGCTTCGGAATATGTTGGTGCTATATAAATAAACTGTATTATTATTATTAAAGGTATTGTCTCAGATACAGGCTCCATATGGGTCCACATGGGATGACATGAAACAGTTGGTTGAAGCTAAAATGGGTGACATGACTAGTACCAAGCTTGAAGAAGGGAGTGACAGGGGAGCACCAAGCAGTCTGTGTGATCCTTAGAATGGTGATCCGTTGATAACACCCTGGATCAGTTGGTTGAATGGTAGTAGGAACACTTTCTCCAATGAGACGGTGTTAACTCTTCATATAGGATGTATTCGATAGCAGCAGGAGCCTCTACATCCCAATTACAGGATGCAATAGTACAGGGAACTGGGTAGACCAAATGGTACCACCACTCTGGATTTATTCCAACACGCAAATGTTGGAGAACGTAACCATCACACACCACAGAGTTCTTACACAAACGGATGGTGCACAACAAAGGCCCAAAGCTTATTATTCTGCTAAACTATATTTAGTAGCATCTTGTGTTGGTGCAATCATTGCTGTACAATTGCTCTTAGACAAAATCGGCAGACATTGTTTTGAACTATCCACTTCTAGTTTTGGCACCACATGACATTGCTGCCGTGTTAACACAAGTAGAAGCAAGATATTTATCACATGCAAGACATCTCCGCATTTAGCATGCATTACTAATGCCATCAAATGTCACATTTGCATGATGTACTACAATTAACCCATCAAACCAATTGCCTATGGAGAAAGGGGAGGGAGATAAGACAGACCCTGAAATTTCTGAGCCCCATGATTGTTTAGCCCTTATAGCACAGGAGACGGTGGATTTTTCACACGTTTCAGACCACCCATTAGCTAACCCTGAGTTTGAACTCTTCGTGGATGGATTTAGGTATGGTATTGAGGGAAAGTTTTACACAGCATATGCATGAGAACATGATGTGTTGCGAACTGAACCTCTACCGCCTCACATGTCAGCACAGAAGGCAGAGCTTAGGGCTCTGACTGAAGCCTGCAAGATAGCAGGAGATAAAACAGCAAACATTTACACTGATTCCAAATATGCTTTTGGATTTGCACATGACTATGGACCTATATGGAAGGCCAGATGCTTCCTGACATCCAGTGGTAAGGTAATTAAAAATTCTGAAAGTGTAAAATATTTAATGGCCTGCTTATTGTTACCAGAACAAGTAGCTGTGGTGAAAATTAAAAGTCACAGCAAAGCAGATACTTCTACAAGGAGAAGGAATGACCGAGCTGATCAGGCTGCTAAGAGAGCGGCAGCCACCTACACTATTGCAAATGTAATGGTAGCTGCTCCTGCTGATATAACAGTCTCGGACACTCTATCCTATGATGGCTCAGGTATCACTTGGTGTGACACACCAATTTAAGACTGCTATGAATGATTTGGTAAGTGCTCAGTGGTTTTCCCCTGGATTCAGCACTGCTGCAGCAGCTTTCACTCAGGCATGTATGATATGTGCAGAGTATCAGAGTATTGAACCCAGTTTGGGTTCCGATAACAGATCCCTCCATACACGGGTGCCCCTCGTGTACAAGACATCTCCAAAGACATACTGATAGGGAATGTACTGTAGATTGTGAGCCCTATATGGGACAGTGACTGACAATGGCTGTAAAGCTCTGCAGAAAATGATGGCGCTATACAAGTAAGCTAATAAAAATCCATTTTTCACAACCGTTTTGCACCTCTTTCAAGTGAATATATCCCAACGCTTTTTTTTCCCCCCAGAACATTTGTGCCTCCATTGTAGAGATTAAATTCACAATATGGAAATAAGCAGTATGAAGCACAGAGGGTGGCTCTGTAGCTCGAAACTGCTATGCTCCACATTACTCTAATATGCTCAACCCCCTTCCTTCTTAGATTGACAAGGTCAGATATTTCAGCTTAGCTACCTGGTTCTGTCCAGAGGGCGTTGGTGGGCAGTGTCGGGTATAGTTATCTGGAGCAACGGAACTGCTTTCAGTGCTCCAGATTGCTCACTTGAATATTGTGAAATAAATGAATATCTTGGCAACAAAGCCCTGGGGGAAAAAAAGCATTCCAATCAGGTGAGCCTGACCTATCCAACTGTGTTGCTGGTTTAATATGCTTCAGTGGGAGTCTGATCACTGGGACCCACCATAGATCATAAAAACTGGGTAGTTTTGCACCCCAGTTTGAACAGAGCAATGGGCCAAAAACACACACCAATTATTTCAATAAGAACCACTGGAGATAGCCAAGCAATCAGATCCCTATAAATCAGCAAAGTACCCCCTATCATGTGCATAAGGAGTAACTTGTATTAAAGGATATTTCGTTCACAAGTAAAAAAAATTTTATAAATCTTAAATTAGTAATAAAATAAAAATAGTGAAACATTTCTGTTATCAGGAAATTTGAAAAGCCACAGTGCATTGTATGGTACATTATAATTAGCACTATAATACCTTTATACAGTCCAACATATTGTATGCACCTTTCCCTTGAAAAGGGTGTTTTTCTCAATATGCTAATGATAAATCAAGTGGAAATGAGCATGCTAGAGTCTCCAAAGGCTCTGTATTCAGGTTTTCAAAAATGAAGACAGAATTTTTAAAGGCACTGGCATGTGCAGAATATGGAGAAATTAAGATTTACAAAAGGCAAGAAATGATTTTACCTTGATCACAAGAAGATCAATGACCCTAGGATCTGTTACATCTGCATTTTTTTTAAACTTCTCTCTCACCATTTCTCTTCCTTGTTTCACGGTGATATCTAGTTGAAACACATGCACTGAAAAGCAAAGATATGAAAGACCAGTAATCAGTTTGACATGTTACCAGTATATTAGATGAAAAGTATTAGTAGAATTACGCTAGGTTCACAGAGACCCTGTCCGCTTACCCATGGACAATATAAACTATAATGGGGACTGCCTGGTTTTATACTGAAACTGCAGGACTTTTCTCTCTGCCGATTTAATGCGGAATCTGCATCAAAGTCTCTGTAGGAGATGCCGATGTGAACCTAGCCTTATCCAGCTTAAAATTGAATTCTCTATTTATATATATCAACTTTACATCAGCGGGAGTCTGACTGTTGGGACCACCGTAGATCAGTTTTCCCTTGCTGATGCGAGCTGCACTGCTTACTTGCTGTACTTTTAATGGCTGTCATAATGGGTGGTCTCATTTAAAAGTACAGGACAATTGCAGTACTCACAATGGCCACAATTATGGAAATCTTCTTGTGTGGTACCAGTTCCAAAGAAACCTCACCCTATGGACCTCGACTACAGACCTGTAGCACTGACATCCCACTTGATGAAGATCTTAGAGAGATTGGTTCTCACACATCTTCGCCCTCTAGTGAGCCCCGCTATGGACCCTCTCCAGTTTGCTTATCGACCGGGCATTGGGGTAGATGATGCCATCATCCATCTTCTGCACAGGGCTCTGTCTCACCTGGAGAAACCAGGGAACACAGTGAGAATAATGTTCTTTGACTTCTCCAGTGCTTTTAACACCATACAGCCCAGGTTACTGAGAGACAAGCTGGGCCTTGCTGGAGTGGACCACCACCTCTCCAACTGGATCCTAGACTACCTCACAAATCGACCTCAATACGTGAGAGCCCAAGACTGTGTGTCAGGTACCGTGATCTGTAATACGGGGGCACCTCAGGGTACGGTTCTCGCCCCTTTCCTCTTCACACTGTACACTGCTTTTAGGTGCAACTCATCCAGCTGCTACCTACAGAAGTATTCTGACGACTCTGCAATAGTAGGCCTCATCACAGAGGATGATGACAGGGAGTACAGAGAACTGAACCGTTTTTTTGTGGACTGGTGCCACCGGAACCACCTGAAGATTAACGCGGGGAAGACCAAGGAGATGGTGGTGGACTTCCGTAAAGTCAGATGCCCTCCAAAACCAGTGGACATCCTGGGGACGGGCAATGAGATTGTGAACACCTATAAGTACCTGGGTCTGCTCCTTAATAAGCTGGACTGGGCAGATCATATGGAGGCCCTGTACAGGAAGGGCCACAGCAGGCTCTACCTGCTTAGGAAGCTGAGAGCCTTTGGAATCCGGGGGGCACTTCTTAGAACTTTCTTCAACTCGGTAGTGGCATCAGCCATCTTCTTTGGAGTGGCCTGCTGGGGGAGCAGTATATCAACCAGGGACAGAAATAAACTTGACAAGCTGATTAGAAGGGCCAGCTCTGTCCTGGGGAGCCCACTGGACCCAGTGCAGGTGGTGGGTGACAGAAGGATACTGTCCGTGGTGAGCTCCATGCGGGAGAATAACTCCCATCCCATGCATGAGACTGTGATTGCGCTGGGCAGTACTGTCAGTGACCAACTGCTCCACCCTAGGTGTGAGAAGGAGCGCTATCGGAAGTCTTTCCTCCCCCACCGCGGTTAGGCTGTACAACCAACACCGACCTAAGCGGAGATCATTACATACAGAGAACTGAAATATCTTTCTGCCTGTTAAATCCCCCCCCCCCCCCCTCTGCTACGTCCTATCTGTCTGTGCTATTAATGTAATGCCTCTCACCTTGGAACATTCCTGTACATGTTGTATTTGTATCTGCTTATCTTATCTTTGCTGCTGTAACACACTGAATTTCCCCACTGTGGGACTATTAAAGGACTATTATTATTATTATTATTATTATTATTAATTAAAAATATGGCAAGTAAGCACTGCAGCTCTCGCTGGCACGGAGAAGGCACTTTTTTTCTCAAAAGAAAAAAATCAAAAAGTGATTAAAACATTATTATTGGTATCAATGAAAACTAAAACTTCCCCACAAGCTTGTCCCTGCCCCCCTACCCAAAACCTGCAAGTATTAAAAGCAAAACACACACACACACTCTCACTTGCACTTGATAAGCAAAGTAATCCGATTAGAAGTAACTAAGTAGTAACTAGCAGTAAGTGGTCCGACTGTTTTAAAGAAGCCCAGAGACTTTAATTTAATTCATTATATATGTATTTTAACATGGAGACTAGAGACTTTATTTTGTTCCTATTTTTTCCCTTTTAGTAATCAATGGCTCCAGAGCATGTTTTTTAGTTTGATGCACTGCAAAGAAAAAAAAAATTTGTGTGTATAAAAAATGACTAGTTACCACCCCCCAAATTGGAGGGAGGGGGGGAATTACCCTTTTTGGGAGCAGATATCGCACCATCATGTTGGTATTAGAAGAAACAATGTTTTTTTTGTTTCACTCTATTTTTGTTATAAAGAAAAATTTGTGGCAGACTAGCAGTACAAGAGAGAGAGAAAAGAAAAAAAAAATACCCCTGTATGGGAACAGATGCTGTACCAACATGGCATTGGAGAAGACAACTATAGAATTTGAAGAAAAAAAAATTTAAAAAGCTAACACTATGGAATGAACAGTATCGAAATTATTATTACAGACTTGGCTGTAAGGCAGTGGTGATTGTAGTAGCATTGGCAACATCAGTGGCAGTATAATATGGAATTTAAAGGGATTGATCAGGCCACAGGAAATGAAGGGAGACAGATGCAGTGATAGACCTACTCATTGGCATCAGTTAGTGGTGTGTGAACATCCCCATGCCCGATTCATTTTCGCATAAGCCATTTTTCCACACTTGTGGTGGACAGTTTGGTACACCTACAGTGCTGGCCAAAAGTATTGGCACCCCTGCAATTCTGTCAGATAATACTCAATTTCTTCCAGAAAATTATTGCAATCACAAATGCTTTGGTAATAATATCTTCATTTAATTTTCTTGCAATGAAAAAACACAAAAGAGAATGAAAAAAAAAAGTCAAATCTTTGATCATTTTACACAAAACTCCAAAAATTGGCACCCTCAGCCTAATACTTGGTAGCACAACCTTTAGACAAAATAACTGCGAACAACCGCTTCCGGTAACCATCAATGAGTTTCTTACAATGCTCTGCTGGAATTTTAGACCATTCTTCTTTGGCAAATTTCTCCAGGTCCCTGAGATTTGAAGGGTGCCTTCTCCAAACTGCCATTTTGAGATCTCTCCACAGGTGTTCTATGGGATTCAGGTCTGGACTCATTGCTGGCCACTTTAGAAGTCTCCAGTGCTTTCTCTCAAACCATTTTCTAGTGCTTTTTGAAGTGTGTTTTGGGTCAGTCTCCTGCTGGAAGACCCATGACCTCTGAGGGAGACCCAGCTTTCTCACACTGGGCCCTACATTATGCTGCAAAATTTGTTGGTAGTCTTCAGACTTCATAATGCCATGCACACGGTCAAGCAGTCCAGTGCCAGAGGCAGCAAAGCAACCCCAAAACATCAGGGAACCTCCACCATGTTTGACTGTAGGGACCGTGTTCTTTTCTTTGAAGGCCTCTTTTTTTTTTCCTGTAAACTCTATGTTGATGCCTTTTCCCAATAAGCTCTACTTTTGTCTCATCTGACCAGAGAACATTCTTCCAAAAAGTTTTTGGCTTTCTCAGGTAAGTTTTGGCAAACTCCAGCCTGGCTTTTTTATGTCTCTGGGTCAGAAGTGGGGTCTTCCTGGGTATCCTACCATAGAGTCCCTTTTCAGACGCCGACGGATAGTACGGGTTGACACTGTTGTACCCTCGGACTGCAGGGCAGCTAGAACTTGTTTGGATGTTAGTCGAGGTTCTTTAGCCACCATCAGCACAATCTTTCGTTGAAATCTCTCGGCAATTTTTCTTTTCCGTCCACATCTAGGGAGGTTAGCCACAGTGCCATGGGCTTTAAACTTCTTGATGACACTGCGCACGGTAGACACAGGAACATTCAGGTCTTTGGAGATGGACTTGTAGCCTTGAGATTGCTCATGCTTCCTCACAATTTTGCTTCTCAAGTCCTCAGACAGTTCTTTGGTCTTCTTTCTTTTCTCCATGCTCAATGTGGTACACACAAGGACACAGGACAGAGGTTGAGTCAACTTTAATCCATTTCAACTGGCTGCAAGTGTGATTTAGTTATTGCCACCACCTGTTATGTGCCACAGGTAAGTAACAGGTGCTGTTTATTACACAAATTAGAGAATCACCACATGATTTTTCAAAGGGTGCCAATACTTTTGTCCACCCTCTTTTTTATGTTTGGTGTGGAATTATATCCAATTTGGCTTTTTGACAATTCTTTTTGTGGTTTTCCATTGAAGACAAATTAAATGAAGATATTATTACCAAAGCATTTGTGATTACAATCATTTTCTGGAAGAAATTGAGTATTATCTGACAGAATTGCAGGGGTGCCAATACTTTTGGCCAGCACTGTACAGTCATGGCCAAAAGTTTTGAGAATGATACAAATATTAATTTTTACAAAGTCTACTGCTTCAGTTTTTCTAATGGCAATTTGCATATACTCCAGAATGTTATAAAGAGTGATCAGCTTAACAGCAATTACTTGCAAAGTCAATATTTGCCTAGAAAATGAACTTTATCCCCCAAAACACATTTCAACATCATTGCAGCCCTGCCTTAAAAGGACCACCTAACATCGTTTCAGTGATTGCTCCATTAACACAGGTGTGGGTGTTGATGAGGACAGGGCTGGAGATCAATCTGTCATGATTAAGTAAGAATGACACCACTGGACACTTTAAAAGGAGGCTGGTGCTTGCCATCATTGTTTCTCTTCTGTTAACCATGGTTATCTCTAAAGAAACACGTGCAGTCATCATTGCACTGCACAAAAATGGCCTAACTGGGAAGAGTATTGCAGCTAGAAAGATTGCACCTCAGTCAACAATCTATCGCATCATCAAGAGCTTCAAGGAGAGAGGTTCCATTGGTGCCAAAAAGGCTCCAGGGCGCCCAAGAAAGACCAGCAAGCGGCAGGACCGTCTCTTAAAAGTGTTTCAGCTGCGGGATCGGGCTACCAGCAGTGCAGAGCTTGCTGAGGAATGGCAGCAGGCAGGTGTGAGTGCATCTGCACGCACTGTGAGGCGGAGACTCTTGGAGCAAGGCCTGGTCTCAAGGAGGGCAGCAAAGAAGCCACTTCTCTCCAGAAAAAACATCAGGGACAGACTGATATTCTGCAAAAGGTACAGGGATTGGACTGCTGAGGACTGGGGTAAAGTCATTTTCTCTGATGAATCCCCTTTTCGATTGTTTGGAACATCTGGAAAACAGCTTATTCAGAGAAGAAGAGGTGAGCGCTACCACCAGTCTTGTCTCATGCCAACTGTAAAGCATCCTGAAACCATTCATGTGTGGGGTTGCTTCTCAGTCAAGGGAATCGGCTCTCTCACAGTCTTGCCTAAAAACACAGCCATGAATAAAGAATGGTACCAGAATGTCCTCCAAGAGCAACTTCTCCCAACCGTCCAAGAGCAGTTTGGCGCTCAACAATGCCTTTTCCAGCATGATGGAGCACCTTGCCATAAAGCAAAGGTGATAACTAAATGGCTCATGGAACAAAACAGAGATTTTGGGCCCATGGCCTGGAAACTCCCCAGATCTTAATCCCATTGAGAACTTGTGGTCAATCATCAAGAGACGGGTGGACAAACAAAAACCAACAAATTCAGACAAAATTAAAGCATTGATTCTGCAAGAATGGACTGCTATCAGTCAGGATTTGGTCCAGAAGTTGATTGAGAGCATGCCAGGGAGAATTGCAGAGGTCCTGAAGAAGAAGGGTCAACACTGCAAATATTGACTTGCTGCATTAACTCATTCTAACTGTCAATATAAGCTTCTGTTACTCATAATATGAATGCAATTATATTTCTGTATGTGATAAAAACATCTGACAAACACACATAAAAACCAGAGGGCAGCAGATCTTGTGAAAATATAATATTTGTGTCATTCTCAAAACTTTTGGCCATGACTGTAGGTGTTACAACGCCACCAGCAGCACTGACAACCGTCTTAGTTATTAACTGAGATAGGAGAAGTCAAAATCTAATCTAGCAGGTATAATCTGCTGGCCCAAAAGTCCATGGGGCGAAGGTTATCTGCAGGAGTAAACAAAGTTTAGGTACAACTCTATTAAAGAGGACTTTTCACATCCTCTGGAATCAGCGGTATTATATCAACTTCGTATTATATCAACTTCGAAGGTACACGCCATAGACATTGGTGCTGTTAAGTGTCGGCACAAATATCTCTCCACACCCAATTTATCAAGAGGTTCCAGAAAGGATTTTGTACCAAAACTGGTGTAGATGGGATAACTACAAAGTTACAGTTCGTACAGTTAAAAAAAAAAAAAAAAAAAAAAAAAGACATATGTCCATCAAGTTCAACCAGGGGATGGAAAAAGGCATGACATTCTATACATTTCCTTAACTCCTTCGCGACCGCCCACTGTATATAAACGCCAGGGCTTGCTGGGCTTTATGCAGTGTGACGTTTATAAACGGACCCTGCTAAATTAGGGATCTGGTCTCCCCAAGGGTCAGGAACTCCGTGAACACAGCGCTAATAGCTGCTGGCGTTTACGGAGACATGATCAGGACCCGATAGGTTCAGGTCCCAATCATGTAGCCGCCATATCAGGGAAAGATTGTTGCAGTAACAAACTTTCCCTGATATTAGCTGCCAGCCTGCCCCCGGGCATCATCAGAAGCAGGTGTTAGCTGTATCTGACAGCTAACACCCTGCTCCTTAACCCCTGGTCAGAGCTGAGCTACGATCGCGAGTTTTAACCTCTAGGATGCCCCCCCCCTCTGCACCTCCCTGGCGAGATCGGGGGGTGCAGTTTTCAAATTTCTGCAGCCCGGTGTCTGGTCAGTGACCCCAAGCTGCCTGTAGCCCCCAGTACTGGGTTGATCAGTACCCAGGACCTCTGGAAGTCAGCCTATGCCTCTACATAATAGACTGCATATGCATATGCCTCTTCCTCTATAGACTGCAATACACATGTACTGCAGTCTATAGTGCTGAATCAGCGATCAGTGTATCGCTGGTTCAGGTCTCCTAGTGGGACATCACTAAAAAAGAAAAAAAAAAGAAAAAAGTTGAAAATAAAGTGAATTGTATGAAAATAAATAAATTAAATAAAGCAAGGAAATAATGATGATTTTTCGCCATCTCGCCTTAAAAAAATGCTATAAAACGTGATCAAAAAGTCATATGTACCCCAAAACAGTACCGATAAAAAGCACAGATTGTCCCACAAAAAAATAAGCCCTAAACCAACTCTGCCAATTGAAAAAAAAAAATAAAAAATTGCTACACATCTCAGAAGATGGCAAAAATAATTGATTTCTTTCCCCATTTGGGTTTTTGTTCTGCAAAACTAGTAACGCATAAAAAAAAAAAAAAAAACAATATAAATGAGGTATCGCTATAATCGTACCGACCCGCAGAATAAAAAGTAACATGTTACTTATGCTGTATGCAGCGCAGAAAATACATAAGGTAAAAAGCAATACCAAAATGGATGTTTTTTTTTTTTAATCCACCAAGAAAGAGTTAATACAATTTAGTCAATAAGTTATAGGCACCCAAAAATTATATCATTACAAAATACATCTCACAAAAATAAAGAAAGTATAGCTTGCACAATGTGAAAACAAAAATCCCAAAAATCGCCAATATATCCAGCATTACAGTGAGCATTTTTAACCCCTAAGTGTTGTATTAATTTTCCAGAAATGAATTCGCAGCTGAAGGTGAAAATGACAATTTTTCCAGGAATACATAATTTCAGTGCGTAATATGTTGTGCCTGGCTTATATGAGAGATGAATGCTCCAAAAGCTGTTGTGCCCAGGATACCCGCTTAACAGTTTTTGGAGTGTGTGTCTCTGCTGACAAGTTGGGCACAACATGTCGGGCACTGAAATTTTCTATGGAAAAATTGCAATTTTCACTTTTCATTATCAGTCGCTCATTCTTTTCTGGAAATTAAATTAATGCAACGCTCAAAGGTTAAAAATGCTTGCTACGCCACTCAAATCTCGAGGGGTGTAGTTATCAAAATGGAGTGGTGTCGGGGCGTGGCCTGGACGCGCATGGAGTAGCACGCGCGCAGGTCCTTCTCCGCTCGCTACTGAGACCCGTGGACCCCTCAGCAGGCGCAGTATGGGCAAGCGCTTACCGAGGAAGGTGGCCCCGGGCACCCCAGCGCCCGTGGAGAGGTCTGGGGGGGCCACCCTGGACGCCTTTCTGGCCCAGCGGCCTTCTCTACCGGGCCAGGCTGCTGCGGGGCGGCCATCTTGGATTTCCTCCGCTCTCCAGGCACAGGGGTCGCAGCGCAGCTTCTCTCCTCCCGCGCTCCCCCTGTCAGCCAGCGGAGCGCCGCTTCAACAGAGATCCCTGTCGGCGCCTGGGCAACCCAGAGTTTCCCCAGCACGAGTGCTCCCACAGTCTCCTCACCCTGGGATGTCCCAGCAACTACATTCTGCTTCACCAGCACTCCTGGCAGAGCGGCATGAGAGGACCCCGGATGTCTCCAGCTTCTCAAGGAGTTCTGAGGTCAGTGGCTCTGCTCCCTCCTACACCGCTGATGAGTTGCAGCCTGTGGCCACAGAGCTGGTCTCTGTGGCCCCCCATCTACTATCTTCCCCCATCGCCCCTCCCCTCCATAGCTCAGGGGGGGATGGCGCGGTGGAAGGCGCTGGCGTAGGGGCTCCTCCGCCCCACACTCCCAAGGATTATGCCTCCCCCCCCTCCAGTCCTGCACCCCCAGAGCTGCATTCCAGGCCCATCTTCAGCACCATCATCCATGGCGGACCTTCTTCCTCAACTTCCTACTAAACAAGACCTTAAAAGTATGGTTGCGGAAATCACAGCATCCTTCCGATCTGAAATTGCTACCCTCCGCACTGATTTACACTCCATTGCTAACCGAATGGACACGCTGGAGAATGACTATGACACTACCAGAGACTATGTTGCCTCACTGCATGATACTACCACTGAACAGGGTTCAGCTATACGGGACATGCAACGCCACTTGGAGGATCTTGACAACAGGGGCCGGCGCAACAATATACGCATCAAGGGACTCCCAGAGGCTGACCAATCTGAGGATCTGCCTGTTCTGCTGGAGGCTGTCTTCAACACTATACTGCAGGAGCCCCCGTCCCACAAAATTAAGTTTGATAGGGCACATCGAGCCCTTCGACCCAGAGGATCTTCCGCCACACCCCGTGATGTCATCTGCTGCCTCCACGACTTCACCCTTAAAGAGGCTATAATGAGCAAAGTGCGCAAACTCAAAGACTTCGAGTTTCAGGGAGCTCCACTACAATTCTATCAGGATCTGTCGCTAATCACCCTCCAGAAACGCCGCCATCTCCGACCCCTCCTCCAGATTCTTCAGGAGCACCAAATTCCTTACCGGTGGGGATTTCCGTTTGCTCTCATTGCTCGTAGGGATGGTCGCTCCGCTACGCTTCGCTCCTTTGCGGATTTGCCTCTCTTCTGTGACCTATTGGATGTTCCCCTGCCGGATTTAACAGACTGGGAGCTATTCTCTCCACCCCCTCCCCCCACCACCGGTTTGGCAACGATTGGAGCCCAGACGACGTCATGCATCCTCCGCGGTGGTGACCACTCGGAGGCCCCGGCTGGAGACTGATCCCTGAGGAGGCTGCCCCCCCTTGAGACGTTCTCCCTTTTCTCGGTGGTGCTTTGGAATCTGCATGCCTTAATGTTATGTTTGCTTCTTTTTTTTTCTTTTTTAGGTCTACGGGTCTCATCTATTATGCTTATTATTGGATTGTTTTAGCGGAGTGGGGCGGGGGTGGGGTTCCGGTGACTCCCCTTCCTTCCTTCTTTTTACTGGTGGTTGGGGATCCACCGCCTCCCCTCCGACCTCCTGTCCACGCTCTCCCCCTAAGGGGATACTTGGACTGTGCGGCCATTGATCCTGATTGGACCTCTGGCTGCCCTCATTGGTCCCCAGGCGAGTGACTTAGCCTCGCCCACAAAGTATTGTTTAACTGTTTTTATTTTTACTTTGTCATTTATGATGTCTTTTGCCTCCCTCCCTCCCTCTCTCCCCCCCCCCCCCTCCCTGATCTAGAGACCCTGCCTCGACTTTGGGTTCCTGTTTGTGGATTGCCCTTTTGCCTCTCCGAGGGAAACTTGCCAGCGTCATGTGAGATGGGTGAGCTTATTGCAATCCGCCACTGTCCTCCAATCCTGGGTCCCAATGGTTAGGTGCGTGACAATTAATGTCAAGGGCCTGGGTTCCAACATTAAAAGGCGCCATGTCCTTAGAGAGCTCCGCTCCTTACGAGCGGATGTGGCGTTTCTTCAGGAGACTCATTTTGACCGCGCTGGTACTTTTGCCTTCGCTAAGCATTATTTTCCCGTAGCTTTTTCAGCCTTCCACAATCGACGCAGAGCTGGGGTGGCTATCCTTCTTTCTCGATCCTGCCCAATTACAGTGACGACTTCCCACATAGACCCAGGTGGCCGGTTTGTTATCTTGGAGGGGCTCCTTTATGGTGCCCCGATTGTTTTATGCAATGTCTATGCCCCCAATTCAGCACAGATCCCGTTCTTGCGCCGGGTATTCTCCCGTCTGCGCGCTCTCCCACCATCAGCTTGGCTGGTGGGGGGAGACTTTAACATGGTCTTCTCTGAACGGGCGGATCGTCTGGCGTTACCCCAGGGCCCAACCCCCCATGGGTTGGCCCGGCTTGCAAGGGAGTTCCGCAGGCTGATCCGCGCCCACTCTTTGTATGACCTTTGGCGAGTGGACAATCCTACGGCGCGCTCCTACACCTTCTTTTCTCACCCTCATAACACTCACACCCGCATTGACTACTTCTTTGGAAATGCTCCCGCTCTTCGTTTGCTTAGGGACACGAACATTGGCCCTCTCACCTGGTCTGATCATGCCCCAGTCGTGGTTACCTTATCTACGACTCCAGTGCCTACTCGCCAATGTCATTGGCGTCTTAACGAAACACTGCTCAATTCGCCGACCTCCCTCGAGACCCTGCGCACACACTTGATAGATTATTTTAGGGACAACTTAGGCTCGGTAGACTCTCTTGCCATTCTCTGGGAAGCCCATAAGGCGGTCATGAGAGGATGCTGTATCGCATTGGCTTCTAGGCTTAAAAGGGACAGACAGGCCCAGGAACAGCTCCTCCAAGCCCGTATTCGGTCCCTTACGACGACTTTGGCAGCGCATCCATCCCTGGGGGTTCTTCGCCGTTTGGTCCTGGCCCGGGCGGACCTCCGTGATTTGGAGACCCGCCATGTGGAACGACTTCTCCTTTATACCCGTCAGCGGTTTTTTGAACGAGGTAATAAATCTCATACCCTCCTGGCAGGAACCCTCAGGGATCATCGGGCCTCTTCCACACCACACTCTGTCCGTGACCCCGCGGGTACTCTTCAACATCACCCTGATGCTGTGGCGCTGGCGTTCCACTCTTACTACTCTAAGCTGTATGACTTACCCCCCCCACGAGCACTACTCCCTGGGGATGACTCAACACTACTGGAAGACTATTTAAAGGATTGTTGTCTCCCACGCCTTCCTCCTGAGGCCCTAACCTCCCTGAACACCCCCATCACCAGGGAGGAACTAGAAGGGGTCCTGAGGGACCTCCCAAATGGGAAAGCCCCAGGCCCAGATGGGTTCACTTACAATTATTATAAGGTTTTCCAGGGTGAACTCTCTGCTCATCTATTGTCCCTCTTCAATTCCTTCCTTTCAGGTTCCCCTATACCCCCGACCATGCTCTCTTCACTACTCACATTGGTCCCTAAACCGGGTAAGGACTTGCAGGATTGTGCTAACTACCGACCGATTGCTTTGCTGAACACGGACCTGAAACTTTTCACCAAACTCTTAGCCAATAGACTGAATGCTTGGCTCCCTCTGCTTGTCCATAAGGACCAGGTGGGATTCATCCCCTGTCGTCAGGGTGGTGACAACACCAGGAGGACTGTGGATTTGGTGGAGGTGGCCAATCATTATTCTACCCCGGCCCTTCTCTTGAGCCTGGACGCTGAAAAGGCTTTTGACCGCATAAATTGGTCGTTTATGCATACTACGCTTAAGGCGTTCGGGCTTACGGGACCTTTTCTCACAGCTATCCAGGCCCTTTACTCCTTACCCTCAGCAGCAATCAAGCTTCCCCATGCATCTTCGCCCTCCTTCCCTATTCGAAATGGCACTAGGCAGGGTTGCCCCCTGTCACCCATCATATTTGCCCTCTGCATTGAACCGCTAGCGGCCAAGATTAGGCGAGACCCTAATATCAAGGGCATCATGGTCCAAGATAAGGAATTTAAGATATCTCTCTTTGCGGACGATGTACTCCTCACTCTCACCTCCCCTCATACTACCCTTCCAAACTTGCTGCGCTCGCTAGAGACCTATGGTGATCTCTCAGGGTATAAGGTGAACCCCGCGAAGACTGAGGCACTCCCACTTAACATCCCACGGGACCTTCTCCTTCTCCGCAGTAATTACGATTTCCAGTGGCGGGAGTCCTCTATCCGCTACCTGGGAGTCCATATATCCACTTCCTATGCGACCCTCTACTCGGCAAACTACCCGCGGTTGTTTTGTGAGCTAAGAGCCCTATTGGACAAATGGCAACCCTTGCCTATCTCCCTTTTGGGGAGAATTGCTGCGGTCAAGATGACTCTCCTCCCGAAGCTACTGTATTTTTTCGAGACTCTCCCAGTCGCGATACCTCGGGGAGAATTACGGAACCTACAGAAAGCTATCTTCCAGTTTATCTGGAAAGCAAAACGACACCGAATACCTAGATCTGTTATGCTGGCGGATAGGGGGTCTGGGGGTATGGCTGTCCCACATCTGTTACATTATTACTGGGCGGCCCACTTACGCCATATCCCATTCTGGGCGGCTATGCCAGCATACACCAGATGGGTGCAGGTAGAGAAGTTATGGCTGGCACCCATGCATCCTAACGCGCTTCTGTGGGTCAGCTCCCCCCCCCCCCCCCCCTGCCTCGTACCTGTTGGGCCCCATTCGGTTTACTAGATCTATCTGGTCTACCTGTTGTGCTAGATTCTCCCTGATGTCCCCGCGCTCATCTATGGTCTCCATACTATACAACCCCCTTCTCCCAGAGAGCCTGACTTCTGCCATGACTAAAGTGTGGTCTGAAGCTGGCCTTTACCGGATTGCTGATATGGTTGACCCTGGAACCTTGGAACTCAGGTCCTTTGCTTATCTTACAGCTAATCAAAACCTGCCAAGTACTGAATGGTTCCATTACTTGCAGGTGGTTCACTTTGTCCGCTCCCTCCATGGGTCTCTTAAGGTGTCACTCCCCACCGCTTTTGAAAAGATTTGCCGTGCAGGCACGTCCACTAGGGGCTTTATATCCTCTATTTACCAACTTCTTAACTCACAAACTACAGGCTCTCCTGTTAATCATCGCTATATGCTTAAATGGGAGGAGGCGGTGGGTAAACCCATCTCCCAGGAACAGTGGCGGATTGTATGGTCTCGGGCCCAGAAATCATCTCAGTGCATTACGTTTAGGGAAACGCAGTATAAGCTGTTGATGCATTGGTATCATACTCCGGCTCTCCTTCATACTTTAAACCCATTAGTTCCCCCATGGTGCTGGCGCTGTGGAGCTGCGGTGGGTACCCTGCACCATATCTTTTGGACGTGCCCTCTCATCCTCGGTTTTTGGAGGGAGGTCAGGACTCTGACGACTGCTCTCTTTTTGCAAGAGGTTCCTCTTGACCCTCTTCTTTATCTCCTGAACCTTCCCCCCAGACACCTGAGCAATAAGTCATCCAGGCTTTTCTTGCATCTTTGTACTGCAGCTAAAACTCTCATAGCTAGAAACTGGAAGAAGGTGAGTCCCCCATCTAGTCTTGAGCTTGTGGCTAGAATGAAGGATGTGAGGAGTCTTGAATACCTGACTGCTGGCCTACATAATTCACGGGAAGCCTTTGGGGCTATTTGGGCACCCTGGGACATGTATTGTACATTACAGGGTCTCTGATCTCTAGTCCTCTCCTTCCCTCCCCCCCCCTTCCCTTTGGTCCTACCCTTGTCTTCTTAACCCCTCCATTCCCCCCTCCCTTGTTCACTGCTTAATTTAAATGCATATTGCTTAAGGGGGAGGAGGCAGATAGCCTCTATTTACCTCAATGCTTCCTGTTTGTTTGATTATTATTGTTTTTTTGTTTTTTTCTTTATTCCTTGTTAATGAAAAATTTTTCAATAAAATTACAGTTATATAAAAAAAAAAAATGGAGTGGTGTCTGCATGATCTACTTTACTGCCAATTCAGGAGCTCTGCAAATGTGGCATGACATCCAAAAACCAAACTGTGCTCCAAAAACCAAAATAGCGCTCCTTCCCTTTTGTGCCTGGCTGTTCCCAAACAGCAATTTATACCCACATATGGCGTTAAGTACGTTACCCTGGGTACAATTGTGTCATACATGTGGGCATAAACTGCCATTTGGGCACACAGGAGGGTGCAGATGTCAAGGAGCACTATGTGGTTTTGGACCACTGATTTAAATTTTTAGTTTTTTTGACCCAATGTCACATTTGTAGAGACTAAAATTGCCCCTACAAAATGGGGTCATTTCTTGGAGAATTCCAACTTACTGGGACCTCCAGGGCTCTGCAAAAACAACATGGCGTCCAGAAAATCCCTCTAAATCAGCACTCCAAAAGCTAATAAGGCCACTGCTTCTGAGCCCTGCTATGTGCCCAAGCAGCAGTTTACACCCACACATACAAATTTTGTCCCCGGAATAGCCCACTTAATAGTTTTAGGAGTGTAAGTCTCTGATGACACAAACTGGGCACAACGGATTGGGCACCAAAATGGCATATTTCTTTAAAACTTTAAATTTTCACTTTGTACATGAAATTTCGGGAAGTACTATTGGGCTCAAAATGATAATACCTTTTCATAAATTCCTTGAGGGGTGTAGTTTCTAAAATGGGGTCACTTTTTGGGAGTTTCCATTGTATTGGTACTCTAGGGGCTCTGCAAATGCGACATGGCACCTGCAAACTATTCCAGCAAATTCTGCCCGCCATGTACCCATACAGCAGATTATGTCCACATATGGGGTATTACCGTGTTTAGGAGAAATTTTTTAACAAACTTTGGGGTGCTTTTTCTCCTTTATCTTCTTGTGAAATTAAAACAATTGGGACTAAACTGACGGTTTATTGAAAAAAAAAAAAAAAAAAAAAAGAATTTCATTTTCACATCCCAATGTTAATAAAATCTGTGAAACAGCTCTAACGTCAAGCTGCTCATTATATCCCTTGATATGTTTTGTGAGGGGTGTAGTTTCCAAAACAGGGTCACTTTGGGGGGTTTCCATTGTACTGGTACTCTATGGGCTCTGCAAATGCGACTTGGCACCCGAAAACTATTCCATCAAAATCTGCCCCCCAAAAGTCAAATAGTGCTATTTCCATTCCAAGCCCCACCATGTACCCATACAGCAGATTACGTCCACATATGGGGTATTGCCGCGTTCATGAGCAATTGTTTAACAAACTGTGGGGTGCCTTTTTATCCTTTAATGAAGACCTTTCATGTCCTCATGTATATGCGGTTTTACATACCGTTATGTGCCCCGGGGCTGGAGCTATCGGTGGTCTTAGTTTCACCGTCCGAAGGGCATTCCTGACAGTCTAGCTGGGCTGTGAGGAACGCCCTTCCCTTACATTACTCGTCCATAGCCCTGTACTGGGGGGGCGCTTTCCTCACAGCTCAGCGTCATCGCTGGGCTGTAAGGAATGCCCCCTCTGACAGTACAGGGCTATGGACGAGTACAATCAGGGAGGGCGTTCCTTATCGCCCAGTGATGACGCTGAGCTGTGAGGAAGGCCCCCCCCCCCAGTACAGGGCTATGGACGAGTACTGTAAGGGAGGGCGTTCCTCACAGCCCAGCTAGACTGTCAGGAACGCCCTTCTGACAGTTGCCTGAGATCAGCGTACTGTCGGCTTTCTAGCGGTATATAATACCACATGTGCCTGAGGACATGAAAGGTCACTTTTAACCCCTTGTGAAATTGAAAACTTTGGGGATAAAGTGACATTTTAATATTTTTTCATTTACACATCTCAATGTTAAAATCTGTGAAAAGGCTGTTGGGTCAAAATGCTCACTATACCCCTTGATACTTGGTACTTTTTAATATTTTTATAAATGATCTGGATGATGGGGTTAATGGGGAACTAATAAAATTTGCAGATGATACAAAGCTAGGAGGAATGGCCAACACTAGAGAGGAGAGAGAATGCATCCACAAGGACTTGGACACACTGGAACAATGGGCTGAGGTGAACAAAATGGTATTCAACAGGGACAAATGCAAAGTTCTACATCTGGGTAACAGAAATGCAAGAAGCATATATAGTATGGGAGGAATAGTACTAAGTGAGAGTACAGGGGAAAAGGATCTGGGCATAATAATAGATCGCAAATTCAACATGAGTCAACAGTGCGGTGCGGTGGCTAAAAAGGCTAATAAAATTCTAGGATGTATCAAGACGAGCATTGAAGCTAGATCAAGAGAGGTAATTATTCCGCTGTACTCTGCCCTGGTCAGACCCCACCTGGAATACTGTGTACAGTTCTGGGCTCCCCAGTTTAAGAAAGACATCAATTTATTGGAGCAGGTCCAGAGAAGAGCAACCAAAATGGTGGAAGGTCTACAAACCATGTCCTACAAGGAGAGGCTAAAAGAATTGGGACTGCTTAGTTTGCAGAAGAGAAGGCTAAGGGGAGACTTAATAGCGGAATTTAAATATCTGAAAGGTTGTCACAGTGCAGAGGGATTTACCCTTTTCTCATTAGCAGAAGGAAGCACGAGAAGTAATGGGATGAAACTAAGGGGAAGGAGATTTAGATTAGACATTAGGAAAAACTTTCTAACAGTAAGGGTAGTGAGAGAGTGGAATAAGCTGCCACGGGAGGTGGCGAGTTCTCCATCAATTGAAATCTTCAAGCGGAAACTGGATAGGTATATAGCTGGGATGTTTTAGGAATTCCTGCTTTTGCAGGGGGTTGGACTCGATGGCCCTTGAGGTCCCTTCCAACTCAAACAAACAATAATAAAAAAAAATTCTGAAAGGGGTGTAGTTTTCAAATTGGGGTCACTTTTTGGGAATTTCCTTTGTATTAGTACTCTAGGGGCTCTGCAAATGAGACATGGCACCGAAAACTATTCCAGCAAAATCTGCTTTTCAAACATCCAGTGGCGCTCCGTCCCTTCTGTGCGCTGCTGTGTGCCGAAAAATCAATTTGCACCCACATATGGGGTATTTTTGTGTTCAGGAGAAATTGCGTAACAAAGTATGAAATTTTCTCATTTAACCCTTTGTGAGTGTGTTAATTTTAGGGCTAAATGAATGTATTACTGAAAAAAAAGGTTAAATTTTACCTCCATATTGTTTTAATTTCCGTGAAATGCTTAAAAGGGTTAAACTTCCCAAATGCTGTTTTGAATTATTTGAGGGGTGCAGTTTTGAAAACGAGGTGATTCATGGGGTTTTCTAATATATAGGCCTTTAGAATCCCCTTTGAGAACCGACGTGGTCCCTGAGAAATTAGTTTGGGAAATTTTCTTGTAAATCTAGAAAATCGCTGTCACACTTGTAAGTCTTCTAATGTCCAAAATAAATGAAAGGATGATTAAAAGATGATACCAATATAAAATCAGAGATATGGTAGATAATATGTATTAATGTATTTGGGTGGTATGACTAACTGTTTGAAATGCAGAGCATTTCACATTTTGAAAATTGCGATTTTTTTCAAAATTTTCATAAAATTTCCTATTTTTTGACTATTCTCTTATTCTTCTGGATCTCTCAGCAGCATTTGACACTATTGACCAACTCCTCCTCACTATGTTCCACTCTATTGGCCCCACGGACACCGCGCTATCTTGGTTCTACTCTTATCTCTCAGACTACACTTTTAGTGTATCATTTGTGGGCTCTGTTTCTTCCCCTCGCCGTTGGGGTTCCTCAGGGCTCAGTCCTAGGCCCCCTGCTCTTCTCTCTCTACACAACCCCCATTGGACAAACAATCACCAGATTTAGCTTCCGGCACCATCTTTATGCTGATGACACCCAATTATATATGTCATCCCGTGACATCACCCCTGCGCTTATACAGAACACCAGTGACTGCTGTCTCAAATATCATGTCTTTGCTCTATCTGAAACTGAATCTCTCAAAGACTGAACTACTGCTATTTCCACCATCTAATAGATCAGTCCCTGATCTCTCCATTGCAGTCTCTGGCTTTATTATAACTCCTAGACAACATGTCTGCTGCCTCGGGGTTATGTTTGACTCAGACCTTTCCTTCACCCCTTATATCCAATCACTCGCATGCTCATATCATGTCCACCTCAAAAACATGTCCACAATCCGCCCTTTCCTTATCACAAATACACTAAAGACCCTTATTGTCGCCCTGATTCACTCTCGCCTTGACTACTGTAACGCCTTGCTATTTGGTCTTCCCCTTACTAAACTCTCCCCTCTACAATCTATTCTGTATGCAGCAGCCAGGCTCATCTATCAGTCTAGACGCTACAGCAATGCCTCCAGTCTGTGTCAGGGACTACATTGACTTCCTATTCAATACAGAATAGAATATACACTTATCACCCTCATCCACAAGGCTCTCCATAATGCTACACCTCCCTAAATTTCCTCCCTCATCTTTGTCTATCGCCCAACCCGTGCTCTCCGTTCACTCAATGACCTAAGACTAACATCCTCTATTATCAGATCCTCCACTCCCATATCCAAGACTTCTCCCGAATTGCACCACTTCTCTGGAATGCTCTACCCGGACAATCAGATTAACTCCCAATTTCTACAGCTTCAAGCGCAAACTAAAGACATATTTTCCGACACGCCTACCACAATTCCTAATGTAAACCCTTCTGCAATTAGAATCCCTAAAACGAACCCTCTGTTCACGCTTCCACATTACCCCACAGGATATGATGCAGTTTCATATTAATTTTATATGTCCAGGCACCATCTGCACGTTAAAGGACACTGACTGGTGACGGCTCATACAGCTTTTTATGCGTAATGAAAGTAACAGTAATTTAAGTAAAAATGTCTGGACCACTGTATAAGCAATGCTACCTCTGATGCTGCCCCTGCTACCTCTTGTGTCACCCCCTCTACCTCATAGATTGTAAGCTCTAACGAGCAAGGCCCTCAGTCCCATTGCATTAATTGACTATTTCTTTGTAATGTATCTTGTTGTCTGTACTTGCAGCCTACAATTTGTAAAGTGCTGCAGAATATGTTGGTGCTATATAAATAAAATGTATTATTATTATTATTATAAGCAGCTGATTGATAGTGTATGTAGTAATTTAACCTATGATCTACAAATATTCCCAGGTCATTCTCCAGCATTTTTTTTAAAATAAGCACCACATTGCCTTGTGCCAGTCCCTTGGCACTGTACCAGTAAATAGAGAATCTCCAAAAGTTTAAACATAGGGGTACAGTCTGGATGGAGTTCTTTAAGTACCCGTGGGTGTAATCCTTCTGGATCTGGAGCCTTGCTCACGTTTAGATTGTTTAGCTTGGCTTGGACTGTGTTTATCCAGTTTACTATATTGGTTGATTACTAGCATTGGTGACACCTACATTAACTACTGACTGTTCTGTATACACAGAGCTAAAGAACCCAGCTCTGCTTTTTCTTGATCCCCGGCTAATTGATAACAGTCTCTCAGCAAAGAAAATTGCCACACTGCATCATGTGACTGCCATAACAGTTGGAAAAATATGAAATGAAGTCCATCCACCTATTCAAAAGCCAAGTGGTGGCCGTCCAGGCAAAACATCAGAGTCAACAAGCTGGCTCATCATAAGGTCTATCAGTTCTGGCGCAACAAACACGGCAGTGGAGGTGGCTCACATGCAAGCACAGTGTAACACGCGTTACACAAGTCCAGAATAGTTGCTCGAAAAGAAAAAAAAAAAAAAAAAGCTAAAAGAAGCCTCGACTTCAATATTGTCGTAAGAAGCATCAGCTAGAGTTTGCAAAAAAGTACAAAAAGTATCGATGGTGGTCTTAATGCTGAGCTATATGCGAGTATCATACAAGATGGGTACACTTGAGTACTATGGGTATGAAAAGGAAGACAGTGTTCCAGCAGGACAACGACCCGAAAAATACATTGAGATTAGCAAAGAAATGGTTCAATGACAATGAAGTAGGAGGTGCTGGAATGGTCCCCACAGTCCCCAGACCTCAACCCAATAGAACACTTGTGGGTAAAGTTGAAGAAAAAAGCTGTATTCGTACCTAAGTGAGTCAACCAGTACGCACCAGCATTGGGAACATGTAGAAGAGACCTGGGATCAGATTTCAGTCGCGACATGCTTGAATCTGATTGAGAGCATGCCAAGAAGGATTTGGGCAGTGTTGAAAGCCTAAAAAGTGGATTTACAAAATAAATATTATAATTTAGATTTTTAGGAGCTTATGCAAGGGTGGGAATATATGTATGTGCAGTAACAGTGGAATCATGGAAACAGAATTACCAGCAATCCTAAATCCTATTTTCCATAACGGCATCAAGTGGAGATTAATAGTCACAGAACCTTACCAATATAAATCCCCAATCTCAAACTATATTCACAGAAAAAAGATCCTAATTGGAGACACTGATTGCCAACTAAATATATAAAAAAAAACTTCACTTTTATATCATAATCAATCATAATAGATCATAATCCAATAAAAAATATTTGTTTATTCCAGGGCACAATATATAAAATCATACAAAACCGCCAAACACAGCAGTAACCTGCCTTCAAGCGGCAGTGTATCATAAACCTAATTGTGTTCTAACATCAAAGACTTGCAATTGTATGTGGATAGACAGCGTTTCGGTGGATATAGCTATAATCTCACCCTATATCTCTCCACTATCTAAACTCCCTCATCCAAATATGCATGTCAGAACAAAACCTGAAATGGCTTCATAAAATGCAATTGAGCTAGTCACAAATTCCAGCACGTATATCCCCTCATAACCCAGAGGCTTCCAGGCCTACACCAACAGGGCTTGGAAGGGAAAACATCCTGTCCACTAAAACTCAAATAGAAGCCAATTAAGAATGTTTTAAACATAAAACTGATGTTACTGCAACCTCAAAAGTCACCCTACGCGTTTCCTCACAAATGATTCATCAGGGGCTGATTTCCAAATTCATCCAAGCAGTAAAAACTGCTGTTAAATATAATAGTAACAAAACGGTAATGTTAATTTGACTGCCAGCATGACCGCTCTAATGTCGGTGGTAATGAATGCAGCACTCTTTCACCCTTAAATAGGGTTATACTTCGCCCTTGTAACTGCTTGAGCCAATTACTCCAAGTCCAACCTACATGCCTTCTTTAACGCACAAACAGCTGATAATACTACGTAACTTCTACTGGTACCTCCCCTGATAACTCAGGGGAGGTACCAGGCATGCGCACTCAGGCATGCGCACTCAGCAGCAGGCTACGTAGCAGATCTAGCAACTCCCCCAGATGTACGGGAGATGCTCCCCCTACCTTCCAAAACGATGCGTACTCTATACCAACGAGATATCGTAGTCTTAAACCATTGCAATACAAACTACGCATAATGATCTATAGGAGACGAAAAGAGCATGCTAGTGGGGTCTACACAGTTATTACTTTTGGTGAGCATAGTTCTCGATATTGCAAAGAGACAGGGGGTAAACTAAATACCACCCTATAAGACAGATTCATAGCTGCTATATGTTAAACTTCTGGCTGGAAGCTATAGAATATGATTGCAGAGAGAATCTCCATAATGAAATATAACTAATTTTTAGACCTACAGTCAATTTGTCCCAATAAAGATAACAGGAGAAAAAATAAAAAAAAATTACCCATTCTGAACAGACTAAGAGGGAATAACCTTAAAGAGACATAACTGAGAAAGGGAAAGTATACCTAGAAAAAACAGTGGCATGTGGAAATCTATATTCGAATATATAAACATTTCAACCTATATATAACAGCTGAAATCCAATTGTTCATTTAATCCCTGTGGATACAAAGTCTCCAAACGATTAATCTTATGAAAGGAGGTACAGTGGATTTAAT
This sequence comes from Leptodactylus fallax, assembly GCA_947044405.1. NCBI lineage: Eukaryota > Metazoa > Chordata > Amphibia > Anura > Leptodactylidae > Leptodactylus > Leptodactylus fallax. Next base: position 3,367,413 of record CAMRHE010000226.1, read on the forward strand.
TGTCCCAATCCTCACCCCTCAATGGCAGTCTAACCCACTCAATTGCTTGAAACTTAAGTCCTGAGACATCTCCGGCATGATGTTGAACAAAGTGTCGCGCTATTGGCGTATCACATTTGTTTAAAATATCGCACACACGGTCTCTGATCCTCCTCCACAACTGCCTCCTAGTCTTACCCACATAGTTGAGAGGACAAGGACAGCTGAGGAGGTAGATCACTCCCGTAGTTGCACAATTAACAAAATCTCTACAACTATAAGAGACCCTTGTAGCAACACTCAAAAAGTTTTTGTTTTTTTTTGTTTTTTTTATCAATATGGCTGCATGCAGTACATCTCCCACATTTAAAAGTCCCAACTGGCTTTTTATCTGTCAACCAAGTTGACCCCGTTGGCTCATGCGGTAAATAACTGAACTAAGCGGTCTCTGAGATTTTTACCCCTTCTATAGGTTACCAGAGGCCTATCGCCTATCTCATCCACCAATTCCAGATCAGCCTGTAGAATTTTCCAATATTTTTTCAAAACCGTCAGAACCGCTCGATGTTGAGTATCAAAAGTCCCTAACACCCTCAATTACTGTTTTTCATGTTTAACTTTGGGTACCAAAAGTGTGCGCCTTTCTACATTTGATGCCCTTCTAAATGCCTTAATCCCTTTGGGGAAACCTCTCACTTGAAGGCGCCTCAATATATCCCTGGATTGGCTAATAAATTCTCCATAAAATGAACAGTTTCGACGCTCTCTAAGAAACTGGCCTACCGGTATGCCACGTTTTAACTACGCCGGATGACAGCTTCCCCAACTCAAAAAACTATTGGTTGCTGTTTGTTTTCAATGGATGGTTGTAGCAATTTTATCATTCATTGTTCTAGTTAACCTGAGGTCCAGGAAGGTCAGGAAACGCACATTAAATTCTGTGGTGAACTTTAAAACCAGATCAATTTGGTTTAGCTCTGTCACAAAGGTGTTGAACTCCTCTCTTGGTCCCCTCCATAGTAAAAAGATGTTGTCTATGTATCGGATCCAGAGCTCAATCTTCGTGGCCCAGAGACTGTTGCCTCTGCAAATACTACGGTTTTCACCCACCAGCCGAGGTACAGATTAGCCTAAGTGGGGCCACTGGGCTCCCCATAGCTGTTCCCCTCAGCTGGTGAAAGGTCCTCCCCTCAAAGATAAAGACATTTCATTCCAAAACAAAGGACAACAGTATCTTCACCAGTAAATTATGCGGTTGCATCTGCACCCCCCTGGACCTCAGGTAATATTCCACTGCCTCATACCCACGATTATGTGGTATGGAGGAGTACAGCACCTTGACATCCAGACATCATCATCAAGGGTGTTCCCTTCAATCTTATTAAGGACGTCCATAATGTCCATCGCGTAAGATGCAAGTCCAAGGACAAAAGGGTCAAACTACCAATTTGAGACACTATTGGACGTCCCTTCAGAGGGACCACCCTTTTTTGTATCTTAGGTAATGTATAAAAACATGCCATGACTGGATGTCGAGGCGCCAAAAACTCCCTTTCTTGTTTATCAAACCAGTCAATAAAGCATCATCCAAAATCGCCTTCAGTTCTATATTAAACTGTACTACTGTCTCCCTTGGAATGATTTTGTAACAATGTTCATCTCTAAGTAATGCCCAACACATTTCCAAATATTGGGATCTATCAAGTGCCACAATGTTCCCCCCTTTGTTGGCAGGTTTCAATACTAGATTATGCTCTTTCTCCAACAAAAGGAGGGCCCTCATCTCTTCCTTCCTCAAATTAGATACATAATCTCCCCGACTGTACTCAATACGCTTTAAATCATCAGTCACCATTTGTATGAATAAATCTACATGGGTGAAGTTTCTTGGTGGTCGTTGTATTCTATTGATGGGTTTTAAGTCAGTAAATGGACCCTTAACGGAGTCTCTCTCCGATTCCTCCAAAAGATCCTCCACCACTCGAAAACCCTCAAAGTCAGACTGTTCCAGCTCCAGTTCCTCACATTTATCTTTATTTACCTTCTTATGAAATATACACCATTTGAGTTTTCTCGCAAAAAGGTGTGTATCTTTAGTCCACGTAAATGCATTGAATCTAACTGTCGGAACATAGGACAACCCTTTCCCCAGAAGTGACAGTTCAGCAGTGGTAAATACATGAGAGGACAAATTAACTACCTGTATTAACTATTGTGCCATGGGACATTTTAAGACGCAGAGGGAAAGAAAGGAATGGGAATATAAGTTAATGCAAAAATTTAAAACTCTGCAATTTGGACTTAATATTTATGCCAGTTTCATGTCACACTATGTATGAACTGTGAGGGTCACAAATCACCACCTGACACAAACAGATAACAGCAAGAATTACTGATCCCTCCCTCACATCTCACAAGTTTCCAGATTGTTTATTTTTTGACCTGTTGTAAACAGTTTCTCTACTTATATTGCATTTTGTTTGTTTTTTTTAGGATTGTAAGATCCTTTGAAGGTCCATGACTTTAGTGTATAAAAAGTCTGTGAATTTTCAGTTTCTTGTATAACACCATGTCTGAAGAAGAGAGCTAGTACTCTTGAAAGCTCACCATCAAATATACTCAGAAAGCCTCTAAAAGGTATCGCCTGATTTCTTCACTCTTCCACTACTCTCTATGGCTAACACGGTACAACATTATACTATTGTGAAACACAAACATTAGGCATCCCTGTGTCTGAAAATCCCCTATCTACAAACTATCAAAATATTTTTCCCGTACGGAAGACACTGTAGGACTGTTTCGCCTCTGATAAAAATTTTAATTAAAACGAGGGCTGTGGAGTCGGAGTCGTGGAGTCGGTGCCTATTTTGGTGGATTTGGTTGCTGTGAGCTCTGACTGGTTGCTATGGGTAACAAAGAAAGTCTTAGACCAAGACAGTTTTCCCACATCAGGACCTTAGTGAGCTGTATTCAGAGAAAAGTGTGATACTGAAAGTTCAGAGTAAAGAGACCTAATAAAACATATATTACAAACTTTTTATTTATCATGACATATCGATAGCTGTACTATTGATTTATGCATAGTTTGTTTTATTTCTATCCAAAGTTATACTCGCTATTCTTTCAGATATTACAATATACCTTTTTTTTTTATAGGACAAAATTTTGAAAACAAATTTATATCATTATAAAATGTCTAAGAAGCTTCCTATGAAGTCAGCTGTATTTGAGCATTTCACACTAACGGAAGATAAAAAATATTTTGTGTGTCAGTGTAAGATAAGTGACCCAGATGAGAACAAATGCTGTGATGTCAAAATCAGTGCATACTCCGGAAGCGAGAAAAACGCTCCTACGAGAGCTTCCAATCTAAAAAGACATTTAAGCCGCTTCCACCCAGAAGTTTTCAAATCTGTGACTGAGAAGGATCAGAGTGACACCAAGAAACCAGGGCCCAGCACTTCCCGCCAGGCAACGGAGGATGAAAGATTGTCTCAAACATCAGTAACAAGATATTTTCTAAGTGACAAAATTACTGTAACAATGACAGCAGATGTGTTTAAAAGACAGCTCATAGAGCTTGTTGTGAAGGACGGTGTACCATTATCATTATTTGCTCGACCAAGTTTTAAAGCTCTTAATGGAGAAATGGCCCGCAAACTTGGTGTTTCTCTGGAAAGACAAAGTATTAGAAAATTAGTTAATGAAGAAGCCCTTAACCAAAAAGAACATCTTAAAAAGATTCTCAAGAGACGCTTAATATATCTTAAAATGGATGCCTGCACGTGTCACAGAGTGAACTATTTTGCTATAAATGTAAGATTTGTTTGTGACAACAAAAAATTTGTTACCAAGACACTGGCAGTAAAGGATACTAAAGCTCAACACACCAGTCAGTTTCTCCAGGCCTTAGTGGAAAATGTTCTGGAAGATTATGAACTCAAAAAAGAACAGGTTCTTGCTATTGTAACGGACAATGCTTCAAACATGATAAGTACAATTAAACTGATGAATGAGAATAAGGAAGGTGAATAACAGTTAGAAGAAAACTTTGGATTCAGTATGTCTGAGATGGAAGCCCACAGTCCTGTTCCTGTAACTGAGGAACAAACAGATATTACTACAGAACAACAACAAAATGATACTTTAGAATTAGATCTTGCTGAAGCTGCTTCAAAATTCTCTCATATTTATCACATGCGCTGTGCTGTGCACACACTGCAGCTGGCAATAAGAGACAGTCTGCAAGAGGGACATGCTGGAACTCTGATTGGCAAGGTGAGGAAATTGGCTATTGCTGCCCGACCCCCTAAAATTGATTCCATCTTGAAGAGACGTGCTGGGAAAGGAGCAATCGTAGATCAAGCCACTCAGTGGGGCAGCACCTATTTAATGATTGAGCGATTAGTTGAGCTGAAGCCCTTTCTTGTGGACATGGCCAACCCTCAGGTAACATTAACAGAAGGTCAATGGACACAGGTGGCTGAATTAATGGAACTGCTTCATCACCCATTCACAGTAAACAAAAAAATTACAAGCTGAGGATTTAACTCCTGGAACTTTCTTAAAGGAGTGGAAGAACTTGCTGTTTTGCATGTCCCAAAGACAAGGCTTAATCGCAGAGGGCATTGCTGCTTCAATGAAAAGGAGAGAGACACTGTTATTAGATAACAAAATTCTTCTGGCAGTTGTTTATGTGGACCCAAGTCATCGTATATTGCTGAATGATCAACAGATTACTAAAGGAAAAGAAGCTCTGACTGAGGTAGCAATTAGGATGAGTGGGCTACAGGACTGCCAAGAGCAAGAGGAATTGGGTCTTGCCGGTGCTACTGCCACCATATCTTCAGCCTCATCAGATGAAGAGTTTAACTTTGAAAAGTATTTGGATGACATGGATCAGGCAAAGCGTTGCCGCAGAGAAAAAGATTCCATTCCCATAGCAAACAAACTGACTGTATTTCAGCAAAATTTTTCACTTGCTCTCAAAGAAGTAGAAGAGTTCAACCGATCATCAAAACTGACTGTGCAGGAGGCAATTCCTTTATACCCCGAGATTGTTAGAGATCTTGCCCATGTGGTCACCGCTTTGCCACCAACCCAAGTTAGTGTAGAGAGGCTGTTCTCTAGCCTTAAAATAATTCGATCCGATTTGAGGTCATCTTTGAAGGAGGATCTGATGGAGGCGATACTTTTTCTCAGAACAAATTCATAGACTCCACAAATGTTATTCAGGACGTTTTTGTTGAAAACTGTTTTTTTACCACTTACTGCAGCGTTTTGCATATTTGCAATTTATTAAAGTTTTTTGTGTTCTAAAGTTGTATCCAATAAATATATTTTATGTTCTACCTAAATAGCTTGATTATTGTATCATAAGGATGATAAAAAGCTTAAATTAAGTTATCTCTTAAACATGCGCCATGTATGTCGGAGTCGGGGGGAAATTGAGGAGTCGGAGTCGGGGCTTTGGCGTACCGACTCCACAGCCCTGATAAAAAGTGATCAAAGCAATAGACATTCTCCAAAAAAAAAAAAAAAAAAAAAAAAAAAAAAAAGACCCCCCAAAAAAAAAAAAAAGACACCCTATGCATCCCCGTAAACGGAAATATAAAGAGTTACGGGTGTCAAAATATGGCGACTTTAGAAAAAAAAAATTTTTTGGCAAAGTTTTAGATTTTTCTTAAGGGGTTAAAATGCAAATAAAATCATATAAATTTGGTATCTCTGGAATCGTATCCAAACACAGAATACAGACTACATGTCACTTTGGCTGCAGAGTGAACACCGTGAAAATTCATCCCGTAAGAAAGCCGCACACAAGCACATTTTTTTCAAATCTGCCCCATTCTTAATTTTTTTTTTCAGCTTCCCAGTACATTGTACAAAATAGTGTCCTTTATACACCCAATCCGTCACATGTCCGTTTTTTTTTTTTGCGGACTTGTGTGTCCATTAAAAAAAAGGGTTTCATGACGGACGTCCGTTATTTTTTAACATTAAAGTCAGGGCTGTGGAGTCAGAGTCGGAGTCGGAGTCGTGGAGTCGGAGTTGGTGCCTATTTTGGTGGAGTCGGTATAAAATGGACCGACTCCGACTCCCAAAACATATAATAAATTGGTACAGTTAGTAGTACAATGCAGTATGTGCTGAATATATTTTCATAAGAATTTGGGAAAATGATGAAATGTCCTGTAAAGGTCTGTTCTATTCCTCATATAATGATGGGACTGAGTTCTGAGTGAACCTATAAGGTTTAGCAGTGCCAGGGCTGTGGAGTCGTGGAGTCGGAGTCAGTGCCTATTTTGGTGGAGTCGGAGTCGGGGGGAAATTGAGGAGTCGGAGTCGGGGCTTTGGCGTACCGACTCCACAGCCCTGATTAAAGTCTTTGGGTAACGGACAATAACCGACGGGTGTGCGTTATTAGTCTTTTCTTACTGACAGTATAAAATCAGACACTAACTGACGCTAATGGACCATAAAATCGTCCTGCAACAAGTTGATAAATTTCCTCCCCTTTACGGACAAAGCAGAACCATGACCCCAGTCTATCTGCTCAGTTAAAATCTCCTATCAAGACCACTGTTCCAGACTATGCTGCCCACACAATTTGCTTATACAACTGACCGTCTAACTCTTCAGTTATGTTGAGGGATAGATTATGCCAAAAAATATTTGATCAGTGGTCACATCCTTATGCAATTCCACCCACAAGGATTCCACATCCTCACAATCTTCACTCACAGCCTCTTTCACACTCACTTTCATGCTACATCTGACATACATACACACTGTACCTCCCTTCCTTCTAGCCCTGTCTTTGGGAAAGAGTGTAAACCACTGAATGTTAACAGCCCAATCATGTGAGGAATCGAGCCATGTTTCAGCCACACCAGCACAGTGGCATGAAAAAGACTGGACACCCCTGGTTAAAATGACTGTTATTGTCAACAGTTAAGCAAGATGAAGATAAAATGATCTTCAGAAGGCATATAATTAAATATGACACATTCCCAATGTATTTTTGGAAAAAAAAATATTTTCATATTTTACATTTTCAAAATAAAAAATGAAAATGGCTTGATGCAAAAGTTTGGGCACCTTTCATGGTTAGTACCAAGTAGCACCCACTATGGCAAGTATCACAGCTTGTAAACACTTTTTGTAGCCAGCCAAGAGTCTTCCTCTTTTCAATTTCAGTTTTGTTTTTGTTTAGAGAATTTGCTGAAATTTCATTGAATCCATTCTTCCCTTTACCTGTGAAATGTTTCCTGTACCATTGGCTGCAACACAACCCCAAAGCATGATTGATCCACACCCATGCTTAATGGTTGGAGAGATGTTCTTTTCCTGAAATTCTGTACACTTTTTTTTCTCTAAGCATACCTTTGATCATTGTGGCCAAAGAGTCCCTATATCTGCCTGACGCCCCCCCCCCCCACCTTGTTACTAGTTTAAATGCTCCTCCACCCCCAATATAATTATCTCCCCCAGCACAGCAGATTCCCTTCCATTCAGGTGCAAGTTATCTGTGGAAAACAGCTTGTACCCCAATGAAAAGTCAGCCAGTACTCTAGGAACCCAAAACCTTCTCATCTGCACAAAGACTTGAGCCATGCATTTAACTCCCTTCAGCCTGGAGCCTAGCTCTCTCAAATTATTCTTAAAGGAGACTCCACCTACCATTTATTTTGTCATTGGTACCCACATGGAACAAATTGGTACCCCTCCCAGCAATTTGTCTACCCGTTCTACCACATGCTGAAGCCTGGCACTAGGGAGACAGCAAACCATTTGGTTGAGGTGGGCCTGGTGACATAATTGTAGCCGTCTTCCTAATTATAGAATCCCCTATAACCACTAACTGCACCCCTCTGACTACGATCTGTACTGTCCTCCTGGCTGTTAGGGAGAACAGCAACCGCTAGGGCTGCCATTTATGACACTGATATTCTCACGTCTTCACCCAATTTATCAATGGCCTTTCTTTTCTTGGAGCCCCTTCCACCCATTCTATCTAAATTCACTCAGTTCCTTGCCTGGTCTTCCTAATGTCCCTGCAGCTCTCCAACCTCCATATCTAACTCACTGACTGCTTGCTTAGTGAGCAACATGCTCCTATCAAGATTGTCAATAACCCTCAGTGTTGCATTCTGCTCTTCCAGATCTCTAATTTGAGCTTCCAGATAGGCAGCAGTCAACCCGGAACACTTGCTCCAGTAGTGCATTCGCTCTGTGCACTGAAGTAAATTCCTTATTTTCCTTAATAATCCTGCACATAGCCTCAATAAAGAGAATCATCTGTCTCTGTGCTGATTCCCCGATTGCAATTTAATTAATTTGGACATCTTCTGACAATTAGAGACTGGCGCTTGGGTTCCGATGACACTAGCTATTATCCAAATTGCAATAAACAATACTCAGCGCCATTTTCCCGTGGTCTACATGCTTGTGTAACAGACCATTGCAAAATGGCGCCGAGCAGGCGCAGACGGCGTATATCGCTCCGTCAGATGCCTTGCGCAAGGCAGAAGATCAGAAGAACATGAAGCGGGGCGTAAACAGGTTATGACGCGAGGGGTGCTCGGAGCTGAGGGGGAACGCCCAGGGTGCTCTGTGAGCATAATTTGCATATCGCAATAAACAGATTTTTTACAGAAACGGCAGGGAGAAGAGGAGAATGGAAGGTAGGAGTAGAATAGCCTTTTTAAAGGCTATTCCAACATGCCATTAGTTCAAAAGGTGATTTTCTAATGATAGACTCCCTTTAAGTTGTGTCAGTAGCGCTAAAACTGCACACAGAAGAACTTTCTATATTCAAAGTTCAAATCACTCAAACAATCCACCAAATCACACTCAACGCAACCAACTCCACTTAAACAACCACTTAGTGAAGCAAGCCCAGAGTGAGTGCCCACATAGTTTTCCCAGCTTTCCCAAAACACTAAAAGGCAAATCAAGCAAGCTTTTGCATGATTTGGGAGCAAAGCAAGGGGATTTCTTCATAAACATTTAGCATTCAGCTGTCCCTATTAAAGCATTACCTGATATGGTACACAGCTTCCCCAGGACCCTGTAAAGTCAATCTGACATGACACGCACAATTTTTATTTTTTTTAAACAAGGAATAGGATTTACCGTATTTTTCGGACTATAAGACGCACTTTTTTCCCCCCAAATTTGGGAGGAAAATGGGGGGGCGTCTTATGGTCCGAATGTGGGTGTTGGGGGGGGGGGGGCGGAGGAGTGGGGTCACAGCATCGCCCCACTCCTGCCACACCGGCTTCCTGTAGTGGGGTGACGTGCGGGCCCTGGAATCGGAGGAGCATGTGTCTTAGTGAACCCATCCCGGCATCCACCGTGCTATTACGGCGCATGCCGGGGGTGCAAAGAAGATGGCAGCGGCTCTGCTGCAGAGTGGTCGCCATAGCAACCGGGTCTCCCGCTGTAATGTACAGCGCAGACCCAGAGCTAATGCCCGCGGTCAGAGTCCACTGTAACCGTGGGAATTACTACTTCAAAGCTTCCCCCTCCCACCCCAAGTGTAAAAACTGCCCCAGGGCCCGGCCCCGTACCTTTGAAGTTGCAGGCCGGCTCCCGCACGGCGAGATCGCGGGAGCTGTCCTGTTCCTATGACAGACAGGAGCGTTATGAAGGCTCCCAGGCCTGTCATAGGAATATTACTATTGCGGCTGGGCTGGTCTGTGACCAGCTGCAATAGCATTGTACAGAACCTCACATAGACTGCAGTACACTTGTATTGCAGTCTATGGGACTTGCAATCAAATGATTGCAGGTTCAAGCCCCCTAACTGATAAAAATAGTAAAAAAAAAAAAAGTTAAAAATAAAAGTTCTAAATCACCCCCTTTCCCTAGAATACATATAAAAGTAGAAAATAACTGTGAAACACATACACATTAGGTATCACTGTGCCCAAAAACATCCAGTCCACAAACTTATAAAAATATTTTTCCTGTACGGTGAACGTCATAGCGGGAAAAAAAAATCTAAAGTCCCGAACTGCCATTTTTTTTTTTTTTTTCCTGTTTCACCTTTGATTTGAATAAAAAGTGATCTAAGCAATAGACATTCCCCAAAATGGTATAACTAGAAAGAACATCTGGCTACGCAAAAACAGATGCCCTATGCATCCCCGAACAGCTGCAGGGCCACCTGTCAATGTGACCTTGCAGCTTTTACAAAGCTACAAGTCCCATATATTAAATATACCAATTTTGCTGCAAAATTTTTTTCCCCTATTTTCCTCCTCTAAAACCTAGGTGCATCTTATAGTCCGAAAAATACGGTATTTAGATATATGTAGTATTCAGTATTCCCTAATACAACCCAACATGCTAACCTACCCAGAAAAAAAAAAAGAAAACCCTCAACACACAAATCGCCTTTTTTTCCCGCATTTCCCCTCTCACATAAGTTTGAATAAATAGCAATAAAAGTCATACAATCCCCAAAGTGTTAATAAAAACTACAACTTGCCCCGCTAAACAAAAAAGAGTCCTTACACAGTAGCGTATACATGGAAATATCAAAAAAATCAGATGTTACAATATGGCAATGTAAAGAAATTTTACAAGTTTTTAATGTTTTGAATTTTTGTATGAGGTGTTAAAACACAACAAAATCAATGCACGTTTGATACTGCCATGATTGAACTGACAGAATAACGGCAACTAAGAAAATTGTGTAATTCTATTTTCTTCCGACCAACTACACGCGATTGTGAATTTTTTTCCACCTTCAAGTAACATTGTACAGAAAATTGGTACCACTACAAAATACAATCTGTTTCATAAAAATAAGCCCTCATATTGTCTTTGGAAAGTAGAGAGGAAAAAAAAGTTAACTGCAAAGTCAGAGAATGGATGTGGCTTAAGGTGTTAATACCCTAAATGTGTAGTACCGTAGGTTAAACTCCAACCAACACAGTACAAGCAGACAAATGGGAGATACAGGGAATATGAAAAAAAAAAAAAAAAAAAAAAAAAAAAAGGGGGGGCGGGGAGGGAAGTAAATACGGACGAAAATAGGCAAAGAAGAGTGTCCTGCAGGGAGGACTTTTCTCTGCCATTTTCAGTTTAAAAACGACAAAAGCCCAACGGACCCCATTATAGTCCGCTCTCCGTCGTTCGCGTCACCAGGGGAACCGGAATGACAGAGAGCAGAGCACTAATGTGAACGTAGCCTAAATCATATGTACTTATACGTCAACAATAAAAAAAAAAAAATTACGATTCCCAAATCCTGTGTAGTTTAGGGCAGGGGTCCCGGGCCGTTGGGGTTCTGTTGCCGGTCCGCGGGCTGGCCTGGATAAACGCGGCTCCCGGCACATTATACCTGGGTAAACGCGTCTCCTAGCATAGCACGGCCCCGGTCTATAGCGCCGTTTAACGCATAACCCCGCCCCTAAACTACCCGCCCTGCCCTACCGGCAGGGCTGGGGAAAAGGTTGGGGAACACTGGTTTGGTGGATATAACAAACTTGCAGCTTTCTTTTCTGTGATATATGTTCCTCATTTGTTTTCAAACGGATAGTAAACTATTGATAGCATGTGACGACATGAAGATAATAGTAAAACCATTCCAGTATTCTTCCAACGCTAGAATTACTTTAAAAACGGATTTAAATATTCGTCCCCCAGCAGCTCTGAAGGTCAGCGAAATAATAATAAAACCGTGTGGGTTCCAACCTGCCTCACCTGTATTAGGCACCTCCCGGTACCAAGCTCTGTACAATTCTCTCACTCTTCGTTTAGCATCACTCAAATCTCGGCTCAAAATCGGTTTGACACAGCCGATTATACGGCTAGCAGTCCTCGCTGTAGCCATTAGTTCACGGAAGCGAGTAAAATGGGTTGGACTTAGTAAGTATGACATCATGGGAAGGGGCGGGTCTGCCGTTACAACTCTTGCCTCAATACAGGAAGTAGAAGCGGTGCACGTTTTCGAAAATAGTGAAGGTGACAATGGTCACGTTATTTTCTCATATGTGGGTTGAGTCTAGAGTGGAGCTGCTTGCAGGAACGGGTCGCAGAAATTCCATTCTACTCACCTCCCTACAGGACAGGCTTCAGTGGAGTTTGTATAGGAAGGGTCAAGGCGTACAGGGACATTAATAAATACATAGAGCTGCTGAATTTGAATTTGAATTTGCATAAATAGGAATGGAAGAAAACACATTCCAGGACATATTTGTATATCATATATGGGTGGAATAAACTATAAATGTGTGTATACTGGGGCAAATGTATTTATTTATTGCTATAGGGGGAATACCCTTCTCCAGTGAAGAGCTATAAGCGTCTTGGCAGACGTGCACAGGTAGAGAAATAACTTAGACGTTTTCTTACCCAAATGTCTTGGGGGGAGGTTAAGGAGGTAGACAAGAGGGTCCAGAGGTACACCCTCGAGGTAAAGAACGGGGATGGCGTCAGCATCCAGCATACCTGGGCAAGTGCTGACTGGGCTGCCGGGTGCTGACTGCTTTTTTTTTTTTTTTTAAATAGGCCATTACCTGCTGGAGTAACCCAAGCAGGTAACGGGCCCTATTTACTTACCAACAGTGGCGTAACAATCTGCGGGGTACGGTGCCCATGGCCAGCTGGAGATGGCCGGGGTCCCAGACCACTATGATAGCAGTCAAGGAAAGCCTGGTTCCCCGACCGCTATACATACTGTAAATGAAAATGTTTTTTATTTTTATTCACCTTCCTTGGGCCTCCTATTATTATACTCTGGGGTATGAGAAGACCCCAGAGTATAATAATAGGAGCGGAGGGGAGCTGTTGGGAGCATATAATACTGTGTGGGGGCCACTGTGGAGCATATAATACTGTGTGTGGGTCACTGTGGAGCATATAATAATGTGTGGGGGCCAGTGTGGAGCATATAATACTGTGTGGGGGCCACTGCTAAGCATATAATACTGTGTGGGGGCCACTGCTAAGCATATAATACTGTGTGGGGGCCACTGCTGGGCATATAATACTGTGTGGGAGCCACTGTGCAATATATAATACTGTGTGGGGGCCACTCTGGAGCATATAATACTTGTGTGGGGATCCTTCACTATTCACATCACACGCCATCTGTTTTATAGCAGCTGTGCACTATTATTACAGGCTGTAATAACATTGTATGGTGATTATAAAACTCATGCTGTTCAATGTAAATAGGGAAGGAGTCACAGTGCTCGCAAAAGCACCACAGTAACTTCAAAGAATTGATCAGCAGGGGCCCCAGGTGTTGGACCCCCACTGATCTCTTAGACTGTTAGGACCGTGCAGATCAGCTGTTTCCCAAAGCAAACAGCTCTCAGTATTGTTTTTATACGCCGAACGCTGCGCTGCTCACTCATCATATTCTTGATAACTGCAGTTGTGGGTACTACAGCTGTATCGCTTTCAAGTATCTGAGATATTGCTGCAGCACCCGTAACTGTCATTATCAAGAATTCGAACACAAGAAAAATTAGTCAAAAAAAAACAAAAAAATCTCATTTTTTTGTTTTTTCTTGACTAATTTTTCTTGTGTTGGAATATCAATTTTGTAGTCAAGTATATTTGGAGGTTTTCTTTGGTTACTATCAAGAATTCGCTCTAGGGGGGGGGCCGGGGCAAAAGTTTGCAACGGGGCCCACAAGACTTTTGTTACACCACTGCTTACCGATCCCCACTACAAGAACGGGGATCGGTAAGTAAAGCCGGGATCGCCAGGCCAGGGCCGCTTTAACCATAGGATCAATGATGCACTTGCACCGGGCCCTATGGTAGCTGGGGCCGCTTTGAGTTTGCTGCACCAACTCATCGGTGTCCGGAGGACACCAATGAGATGAAGCCAGTGATGAAGTAGAGAGCCGTTCACTCCCTACTTCACCACCCAGCCATGGTCTTTGCTCCCGATGTCCTGGGAGCAGGGGGCGCGATGTAGTGACGTCACTTACATCGCGCCTGTAACTTCTTAAAGACTCCGGGACCAGAGAGAGGAGGGAAAGGGGAGTATTAAGTTTTGTTTTTTTCTTTGATATATACAGTTGGGTTTATGATACTGTGGGGGCAATCTGAGGGGTGGGGGGACATGATACTGTGGGGGAAACCTGAGGGATAGTGGGGACATGATACTGTGGGGGCAACCTGAGGCATGTGGGGACATGATACTGTGGGGGCAACCTGAGGGGTGGGGGGGACATGAATCTGGGGGGGTAACCTGGAGGGGGGCATGAAAATGTTGGGGCAACCTGTGGGAGGAACATGACATTGAGGGAGCAACTTGATGGTGACATGAAACTATGGGGGCAACCTGGGGGGGACATGACACTATTGGGGCAACCTGGGGGGTGGGGGGACATGATACTGTGGGAGAACCCGGGGGGTGGGGGACATGACACTGTGGGAGCAACCTCAGGGAACATGAAGCTGTGGGGGGGCAACCTAAGGGGGACATGACAGTGTGGGGGCAACTTGGGGGGGACACATGAAACTGTGGGGGAAACCAGGGGGTGGGGGGTACATGAATCTGGGGGGGTAACTTGGAGGGGGACATGAAAATGTGGGGGCAACCTGGAAGGGGACATTATGAGGGGCATTATATCTGAAAAGACTCCCCCCCCCCCGAGTATAATATTAGTTTGCAAGGACCACCCTAGGGGCCACTATGGGACATTATACTGTGTGAAGGGGACACTGTAGGACATTATACCTTGTGAAGGGGCCGCTATGGGACATTATGTAGTGTGGAGGGGTCGCTATGGGACATTATGCCTTGTGAAGGGGCTGCTATGGGACATTATGCAGTGTGGAGGGGTCGCTATTGGATATTATACCTTGTGAAGGGCCCGCTTTGGGACATTATACCTTGTGAAGGGGCCTCTATGGGACATTATACCTTGTGAAGGGGCCGCTATGGGACTTTATGCTGTGTGCAGGGGCCACTATGGGACATTATACTGCGTGGAGGGGCTGCTATCAGACATTATACTGTGTGGAGGGGCCGCTATGGGAAATTATAGTGTGTTTAAATGGGGCGTTATACTGTGTGGAGGCCAGGAAAGCAGGCGATATGAGGAGACCCAAGTCAAAAGTATGCTATATATAGCATATAGTGTACCATCTACTGCCTGGCATCGCCAGCAAGTGGAAGAAATAGTAGGATTAAGAGAGTGAAGCAAGGCAGGAGTATGATATCAGTACATAAGTAATTTGTTTTGTGTTTCCCTAAATGTCACAAAGGAAGAGGACTTAGCTGCACGAGACCATATAATCTGCCATTGCCCGGGTGAGATCTGTCTACCCAAGGCCCCAGACCAATTAGACATATATTTGTGGACCACGGGAGTCTGCCACGGGAGATGACAAGAGCCTATAAATATCAGAGATCAGTCCTCTGGTGGAAGTGCCTGCACGGAGACTTGAATTGGGCAAAAACAAAGTGGAAATATGAGGGGAGACAGGGGGCAGCCCTGACGGGTCCCGTTACACATAAAGAGGGGGAAAAGGCATTAGGAAGTTTAACGACCGCTGAGTGAAGCAAGTAGAGAGCCTTAAGGTTCGTGAGAAAGGCCCCAGAGAACCCAAACTTTTCAAGGATGGCGATCATAAATGACCAATCAAGTCGATCGAAGGCCTTCTCAGCGCCCAGGCTTAAAAGTAATGTAGGGGTAGAGTAACGTTTGGCCACGACAATCAAGTCCACTGCCCTTCTGGTGTCATCTCCCCCCTGATGAGAAGGGACCAAACTCACCTGGTCCTTGTGGATGAGAGACGGAAGGCCAGTGTTAAGCCTGTTAGCCAGAATTTTAGTAAATAGTTTAAGGTCAGTATTCAGGAAAGCAATTAGACCAGTAAATATAACTCTTGGCATCCAATCAAACCCTAGCCGGAGAAGTCGGTTGCTCGAGTTTGGCGAAAAAGTGATTTTCTCCATGGAGCGAACATGACAATACTCTAGCGATTATCTCGGGCATGCAAGGTGCAATAACAGGGAAACTTCAACAGTAAGTATAACTCGTGGCACCTTATCAAACCCTACTCGGAGAAGTTGGTAGCTCGACTTTAGAGAAAAAATTATTTTCTCCATGGAGCGAAAATGACATTACACTAGCGATTATCTCGGGCATGCAAGGTGCAATAACAGGGAAACTTCACCAGTGATTATATCTCGTGGCAACCCATCAAACCCTAGTCGGAGAAGTTGGTAGCTAGAGTTACGCGAAATGTGATTTTCTCCATGGAGTGAAAATGACATTACTCTAGCGATTATCTCGCGCATGCAAGGTGCAATAACAGGGAAACTTCAACATCATGCAGGGTAGCACAAGCAGAAAGCTTCATGAGGTTGAACGCCTCATTGCACCTCTGCAAACCCTAGCAAAATCATCTGTGATCTCGGGTTCCAGCAAACAAAAACTTTTCCCCTTGCTTTCTATATGGAATGCTTAGGACATTGTTCTTGACAAAATTTCCAAAGACTCAGAGACCTTATCTGTTCTTCATCACAGAGTGAAGTACTGGCTATGTGACAGGTCTAGATATGGGTCAGAAGTGGTAATGTCTCTCATCAGGGAGAGACTGGTACAGAGGAGTCCTTTTAAGACATACATGGTCCGCTGAGTATTCTAAGTAAGGAATACAAATAAAACCTTGCTGGGTTACCTGGCGCCACCTTTTGGAAGGTAGTTCCCTATAGATTGAGACCTCGCAAGTTTAATGTTGCTTCCCTTTTAACAAAGATGAAGTATAGTATCTGTTCTTAACAGACCTTGGAAAATAATTCCCCACCACAGCTGGGAGTGGCAAGTGGGGGGAGATAACAGAGGCCTAACAGAACACTAGGAATGAACAGTGAACCAGACTGTGGTGGATCTGGGCTGCAGTATTGCAGCCATTAGGAATGTGAGTTTGAATGCCTGAGGTATTGAGTTGCCCCAGCGGAAGGTAACACTGGCACACACTTTGTAAGCAATCACCATTTTTCCTTGGTCTCTCAGCACCATGAACTTTTAGCAGATTAAATGTCTAATGGCTCCCCACCAAATCCTAGTAGAAGAAAAGGCTTGCTCAGATTTTTCCAAATGATTTTCTTATGTTTTCTCAATGAAGAACCTATGAAATTAACCCTGCAAATATCTGTGGCGTGCAAGGTGCCAGAACCGTAAAATTTCAGCAGATTGAATTTCTCATAGCAGCTCAGCAAACCCTAGTAGAAGAAGAGGCTAGTTCAGTTTGTCCAAATGTTGATTTTCCACCTGCAAACTCTATGGCGTGAGAAAATCATTAACCTTGTAAAAATCTCACGCTTGCAAAGTGCTACAACCAGGAGACTTTAGCAAGTTGAAGGTGTCATGACACCCCAGCAAAATCTAGCAGAAAATCCTGGCTAGCTCAGATTTCTTCAAATGATGATTTTTTCCCCATGCACTCTCAGTGGTGCGCTTAAGACATTATCCTTGCAATTATATATGGCGTGCAAAGTTCAAGCACAGGGAAAATTCACCAGGTTGAATGTCTCATGGCACCCCACTAAACCCTAGCAGAAGAAGCGGCAAGCTCGTATTTTAACAAAATGGTGATTTTCCTAATGCAATGACTATAGAGCTCAAAAGACAAGAATATCCATATTCACTCTCAATGTAGCGCCTAAGACACTATCCTTAAAATTATCTATGGAGTTTAAGGTTCCACCACAAAGAGAATTCACCAGGTTGAATGATCCATGATACCACACCCAATCCTAGGAGAAGAAGCAGCTCGATTGGATTTTTCCAAATGTTGAATTTCCCCATGTATTCTCAATGGTGCACCTAAGACATTAACTTTGGAAATAACTCTGGCATGCAAGTTTCCAGCACTGAGAGAATTCAGCAGGTTGAATATCTCAAGGCACCCCACCAAACCCTAGCAGAAGAAGCGGCTAGTGCCTATTTTTTAAAATGGTGATTTTCCTGAAGCAAGCGCTATGGAGCTTGGAAGACAATATCCTTGCAACAATCTCTAGCGTGCAAGATGCCAGAACCTGGAAACTTCAGCAAGTGGAATGTCTAATGACACCCCACAAAACTCTAGCAGAAGAGAGCGCTAGCTCAGATTTCTCCAAATGGTGACTTTCCATACCTACTCTCAATGAATCGCCTAAGACATTATCCTTGCAATTATCTATGGCGTGTAAGGTTCTAGCTCAAGGAAAATTCACCAAGATGAATGTATCATGGCACACCACCTAAGTCTAGCAGAAGAAGCGGATACCTCGTATTTTTCCAAATGGTGATTTTTCTAATGCAATCTCTATTGAGCTCTGATGACATTACCCTTGCAAATATCTCTGGCGTGCAAATTGCCAGAACCAGGAAACTTCAGCAGGTGGAATGTCTCAAGACACCCCACCAAACCCTAGCAGAAAATAGTGGCTATCTCAGATTTCTTCAAATGATGGTTTTCCCCATGCACTCTCAATGGTGCGTCTATGACATTATCCTTGGAAATATCTCTGGCATGCAAGGTTCCAGGACTGGGAAAATTCAGCATGTTGAATGTCTCATGGCACCCTACCAAACCCTAGCAGAAGAAGCGGCTTGCTTGTATTTTTCAAAATGGTGATTTTCCTAATGCAAACGCTATGGAGCTCAGAAGACATTAACTTTGCGACAATCTCTGGCGCGGAAAATGCCAGAACCAGGAAACTTCAGCAGGTGGAATATCTCATGACTCCCCACGGAACCCTAGCAGAATAAATGGCTAGCTCAGATTTCTCCAAATGGTGATTTTCCCTACTTACTCTCAATGTAGCGCCTCAGACATTATCCTTACAATTATCTATGGCATGTAAGGTTCCAGCACAGGGAAAATTCACCAGGTTGAATGTTCCATGGCACCCAACCAAACTCTAGCTGAAGAAGCGGCTAGCTCGTATTTTTCCAAATGGTGATTTTCCTAATGCAATCGCTATTGAGCTCCGAAGACATTACCCTTGCCAATATCTCTGGCGTGCAAATTTCCAGAACCATGAAACTTCAGCAGGTGGAATGTCTGATGACACCCCACCAAACCCTAGAAGAAAATAGTGTCTAGCTCATAATTCTCCATATGATGATTTTTCCCCATGCACTCTCAATGGTGCGCCTATGATGTTAATCTTGGAAATATCTCTGGCCTGAAAAAGGCCAGAACCAGGAAAGTTCAGCAGGTGCAATGTTTCATGACACTCCAAGAAACCCTAGCAGAACAGAACGCTAGCTCAGATTTCTCTAAATGGGGATTTTCGCTACCTGCTCTCAATGTAGCGCCTAAGACATTATCCTTGTGTAAGGTTCCAGCACAGGGATAATTCAGGAGGTTTAATGTTGCATGGCACTCTGCTAAAGTGTACCAGAAAAAGCGACTCGCTCAGATTTTTCCAGATTGTGATTTTTTTTAATCTACTCTCTATGTAGTGCCTTATCTATTAACCTTTAGAATATCTCCAGCATGCAAGGTGCTAACATCGGGAACCTTAAGCAGGTTGAATATCTCTTGACATCCCACCAAACTCTAGCAGAAGAAGTTCCTAGCTTGAGTTTCCCCATGCATTCTCTTTGGAGCAGCCATAACTTTAATTTTGCAAAGTATTAATCTATACTGGCTTGGCTCTTATTGCCAGATTTGACCTTAGGTATCTTTGAAAAACAATAGGTGGCGCTAGGTTAGGAGCAAATTTCTCTTTTTAACCAATGATTTGTATGCCTTATCAAGAATTTTTAACATGGTCTAATAAGTCCCAATGAGGTCTTCCTTGTATTCCTTACCCAGAATTCTTAGCAGGGTATACATACTCTTCCTTGTATTTCTTACCCAGATTTCTTAGCAGGGCATGCATTGTCTGGTAAGTCCCAGTGAGGTCTTATTTGTGTTCCTTACCCAGAATTCTTTGCAGGGCATCCATGGTCTAATAAGTCCCAATAAGGTCTTTTTTGTATTCCTTACCCAGAATTCTTAGCAGGGCATGCTTTGTCTAGTAAGGCCTTTTACCAGTCTCTCCTTAATGAGAGTCATTACCCCATCTGACCCACTTGGACGGCTGAGTTCTTGCAGGACAATAAAATCTTTAAGCTGCTGTTTTAGTATTGATTATGCTGGTTACTGGGTGAAGGGAATGTAGATGCTCTTTTGGTGTTTTTCTGTTATCCATGGGAAAGAGTTGTATGGCTTTTAAATTGCTTGTTGCCTGTTACACCTTTGTTTATGTAGAGGTGGGTACAGATGTCAATGCAAGGTAGTACACATCAGGGTGCGAGCTGACATGGAGGCCGGAGCTAGTGGTCTCCCTATTACGATGTGATCTTCTTGGTGCTTTGTGGCCTGGAATGTTGGGTTTGCTTGTGGGCCCATGTTCTTTTAGCGAATACCTGTGTTGTTTGCAGATATGACCTATTTGTTTTCTGAAGGATTCTGGTTTTGTTATTCTTCCCAGATTATGACAATGGTAGTGTTTTTTCGTTTAAAAACCACCATGTGGTAATATAGAGAAAGCTACCTTTCTATTAGTAGGGCTAGGAGGAAATATCTCCTTTTTCATAAACCAAGTCTTATTTGTATGCTTTACCAGAATTCTCAGCAGGACATGCATGGTCTAATAAGTCATAAAGAGGTCTTAATTGTATTCCTTACCCAGAATTCTTAGCAGGTTGTCCATTCTTTAATAGTTCTCTGTACCAGTCTCTCCTTAATGAGAGTCATTACCCCGTCTGAGCCACTTGGAGGGCTGAGATCTTCTAATATAGTAAAACCTTGAAACTGCTGTTTGGTGGTTACAGTTTTGAATGCCCCTTTTGGATCTTCCTGATCTCTGGGTGAAAGAGTTGTGTGATTCTTAAAGTCTTTGCTGCTCAGCCTACCTTTACTTATTTGGAGATGGTTGCAAATGTTAGTACGTGTTACTACACATGTGGGTTAGAACCTACATGGAGGCCAGAGCTAGTGGTCTTTCTATTTCAACAGGGAGCTAACTGTGATTTGATCTTCTTGCTGACTTTTGGTCAGGAAGCTTGCGGGTTGCTAGGAGGCCCATGTTCTTTTAGAATGGCTTTGTGATGAACGCATGCCTGTCTTGTCTGCTAATGGGACCTATGGTTTTTATTTTTTTTTCCTGAAGAACTCTAATTTAGTTATTCTTCCCAGTTTATGACAATAGCAGTTTGTTTTTTTCTTTTAAAAACCTTGTGGTATTGTAGAGAAAGCTACCTTTCTTTCTATTAATAAGTCTAGGAGGAAATTTCTCCTTTTCCATGAATGAGGTCTTATTTGTATGCTTTTTCCAGTATTCTCAGCAGGACATAAAATGATCTAATAAGTCGTAAAGAGCTCTCAGTGGCATTCCTTACCCAGAACTCTTAGCAGATTATCCATTGTTTAATAATTCTCTGTACCAGTCTCTCCCTAATGAGAGATCAAACTCCTCTGTTTCGTCCACAAAGTTTCATCTATACTTCTTACCCAGAATTCTTATCAGGGCATGCATGGCTCCTTTCCCATAATGCCTTGTGATATGTAGATGCTTAGTAGAGGGCGAAAGGCAACTCAAAACTCTACACACCTTAACTGGTGCTCTCCTCAAGGAGAGATGTCCCTGTCCATAACCCACTCATTGACTCCCTACAAAGCCAGCCAGTTCACTTTGTTCTGCACTGATGAGGGGCAAAAATCAGATGCAGATAAGTGAAACTAGCTTGGCTAAAATCCTTTTTGTTGTCTCAAGACTCGGTGAGTCAAAAGCAAACTGAAGATCTGTTACATCCATCAGAGGGCGCATGAGCTTCCAGCTTTTTTCCCATAATGCCTTGTGACATGTAGATGCTTAGTAGAGGGTGAAAGGCAACTCAAAACTCTACACAACTTAACTGGTGCTCTCCTCAAGGAGAGATGTCCCTGTTAGTAAGTCCCAATGAGGTCTTATTTTTATTCTTTACCCAGAATTCTTAGCAGGGTTTGCATTGCAATCTTTACCAGTCTCTCCCTAATGAAAGACAGTACCCATTCTGACCCACATCGAGACCTGTCACATAGCTAGACTAGCATTCTGCTCTATGCTGGTGCTTGACAGATTGCTCTCAAACAGTTGACAATGAACAGTTGACAAGTT
Organism: Leptodactylus fallax; assembly: GCA_947044405.1. Lineage (NCBI taxonomy): Eukaryota > Metazoa > Chordata > Amphibia > Anura > Leptodactylidae > Leptodactylus > Leptodactylus fallax. Next base: position 3,389,518 of record CAMRHE010000226.1, read on the forward strand.
CGCTTCTCGGCCTTTTGGCACGATCAAAACTGGTTTGAGAAGGGATCGCGGTGTGGGGACCGTCATGCCCCAAACGGAGGAAGAGTTGGACTGCGCTCGCATCTTCCCAGGAGGGAAGGATGATTATGTGATTCGAAATGCTGTGAAGATTACCATCTGTGAAGCTTTATTGGAGAAATGCAACTTAAGGTTCATTGTGAGAGATGTGCTTATGGGATTTTTGTTGGTGGAGAAGTCTTACATTCTTGCCTTGCAGGAAGCTCCAGGACGTTTTACAGTTACTTTTGTCTCCTCTGAGGCTTGCCGGGGCTTCCTGCGAAGATTGAGAGACCGTTTACAAGGTAACATACTGCGGGGGTTAACTTTCACTGTGCTTTTTGCAGAGGAGACCTTTATTACTGTTAGCATGATGAGCCCCCATGTGAACGAGGACGATATTGGGCGTTTTTTGAGCCAGTACTGCACCATCCTGTCCGGGAGCAAAATTATGGACGAGGAGGAGCTGTGGACCGGCAAATACAAGTATGCGGTGAGGCTGAAAGAGAACTATGGAGACCCCTCTAGAGAGGCACAAATGCACCCCCCGTCCTTCTTTAGGCTGGGACGGGAGCGGGGCCGTTTGTTCTATAACGGGATGCCCCCTTTCTGCCACCGCTGCGACCGCCACGGACACTGGGCTGCGGGGTGCAGGGGTGAGCAGTTATGCCGTAAATGCCTTAAGTATGGTCACTCTGCGCCCCATTGTACCGGAGAACTGTGCTGCAATGTTTGTAAGACCCCTGGCCACACTCTTGGCAATTGTCCGCAACGAACCGCGTCCTATGCGGACGCGGTAAAAACCTCTGTTAACCCCTTGCAGGCGTCTAGCTCGGGAGCTAATGAGGAACCTGTATCAGCTGAGTCAAGACCAGAGTCTTGTTCTGCACCTGGAGAACCTCGCCCATCATCTTCCAAGGAACCGCGCCCTGCGGCCGACTCAAGACCTGCAGGTGGATCAGCTGTTCAGACGCCGGCCGGCAAATCAGCGCAGGAGATTGTCGAGAAGCCGCCTGCTACACCAGCGTCTACCGGAGGGATGTCGGAGTTGGATGCTGCTGCTACCCTGGTGTCCCTTGCCCCTGCCGTGACCGATGCTGTGCCTGAAGTCGCAATGGAGGTAAGCGTGCCCGAAACCCAGTCCCGAGGTGCGGTAGGGGAGGGAGCGTCTTGTGTGTCCGAAGTTCCAGAAGGCGGGGGGGGGGGGGGGGGGGGGCCGGGGGTGCGCCCCCGGTTCGGGCCGTCGCTCCGCCCCCGGTTCGGGCCGTCGCTCCGCTGGATGCGACGGAGGCCATGGACCAGTCCTCTCCTGCCGGCACTAAGAGAAAGCCCGCAGACAGTGGGGGACTGGGGGAGCAGGCGCCGAAGAAAGCTGCGGCTGCCGAGAAACCTGAGGCTTCTGAGGATAGCGGGATTGTTAAGAAGGCAGGGGTGAAGACAGGCGTGAAGTCCGTTCGTATGCCAGCTGTTACGGAGATGCCGGCGTCTGCTGGAACACCGCGCGGTACTCCTGCGTTTTGGTCCTCGGACGTGCATGTGGCAGAATCAGAGCTCTGCCTTGAGTGGCCCTCGAGGCATATCTCTGAGTATGATTCTGATCCTCCTTGAGCATAGGGATGGCTTCGGTGAAGGTGTCCTCGCTCAATGTGAGGAGTATTAGGGGTTCGCACAGACGAGCCGCCTTTTTTGAATATGCCGCTAATGAAAGTTGTGACAATTTTTTGTTACAGGAATGCTGTCTGGACTACCACCTTAATTATGACTATTTGAGAAGTGAGTGGAAACATGGTTTCTCTGTCTGGTCTGGGGATAACCAGACCAGAAATTCCGGCATTGGTATTTTATGCAAAAACCCTGACATGCGACTTTTATCCTTTCAGGAAATAATACCAGGTCGTGTTTTATGTATTCATGTTTCTTATCGTAATTTTATCTTCCGTCTATTTAATATTTATGCCTCTCCTATAACTGATGACAGAGCTAAGTTATTAGAAACCTTGCAAGTGTTTTTACCCAGTACAGTGCCAACGGTAATATGCGGTGATTTTAATCTTATTCGTTGGAAAGAACAGAGGCAAGGCTCAAGAGGCAATGCACGGTACGATAAAACCAGGAAATTGTTTGAAACCATGCTAACAGACTTTAATTTATCCGATAGCTGGAAAACGTTACATCCCGTCGACCCAGGTTATACCTGGGAGAATGACACACTGAAATCGAGAATTGACTATTGCCTTTTAAATAATATTAATGTTTCTGCCTTTAACTTGTCCACTAATTTATTCTCAGACCACAAATGTTTGCATGTTTCCTTTAAGGTGTCTGCTGATCCACGGGGGAAAGGAGTGTGGAGACTGAACACCTCCTTATTAGAAGACAAAACGGTTTTATCAGCTTTTATCCGTTTATATGATGTTTTAACCCGTGAGAAACGTAATTTTAGTTGTATGTTAGACTGGTGGGAGCATGCCAAGCTGCGTTTTAAAGCCTTTTTTATAGATGCTGGGAAGAAGGCTGCTCAGAAGAAAAGGGTGTGGTTCCGTCGTCTTAATTTGCAGCTGCAGACCTTTTACCAACTGAGAGACATTGGAGTTGATGTGGGTGAGGACATTTTAAGGGTTAAAAGGGAAATTGAAGTGTGTATAAGAAACAAAGGCAAAGATATCATATTTATGTCTTTAAGTTCACCATATTGAGAATGAGAAATGTTCTCGCTTTTTCTTCCAAAAAACGGCAAATGTTAAAAAGCCTATCGAGGAATTAGAAGGTGAACGGGACATCGAGGGTATGTTAAAGAAAACCCATGCTTTTTATCAAGACTTATTTAACACCAAAAGTATTAATCAGGATTTTTTTAGAGGATGTTTTAGGTTCTTTTAAAAACGTTTTAACTCCACATGACAATGATGCACTTTTAAGTAGTTTAACCCACGATGAATTAGTTTTAACCTTTAAAAGCTTTGCTAAAGGGAAGACCCCAGGTGTAGATGGTCTCCCTGTGGAGTTCTACTTAACGTTTTTAGATACTATGAGAGATGACTTGTTTTTACTTTTTAAAGAGGCTATGTCTAGTACTGTTTTACCCGAGTCATGGCGTACTGGCGTTATTGTTTTATTGTTCAAGAAAGGCGAACGTACTGTTTTAAATAATTGGAGACCCATTACCCTTTTATGTACTGATTACAAAATTTTATCAAAAGTGCTTGTTAACCGCATCAAACATGTCTTACAGGTTTTAACGCATCAACCGGTGCCTGGGCGGGGGGATTTGGTCTAATTTAAACGCAATCAGAGATGTCATATGGTATTCGCAAGAAAGGCATCAAGACCTTATCCTTTTAAACTTAGATTTTTTTAAAGCCTTTGATAGGGTGTCACATGAATATTTATGGTTGGTCTTAAAGCATATGGGTTTTGTACGTGATTTTATCTGTTTAATTAGCCTTTTATACGAACAATGTTTTAGCATGATTTTAGTGAATGGCTTTTTAACTCCACGCGTTATTTTAAATTCCGGGGTGAAGCAGGGGTGTCCGCTGTCTCCGATATTGTTTATTTTGGCAGTGGAGCCCCTGTTGTGCAGTCTGAGGAGTGACAAGGTTTTAAAAGGCGTGCCGATCCCCGGAGGGAGCGGCGCACAGACGAAGGTGAAAGCTTATATGTGGATGACATCACTATTTTTTGCACCACGCCTTCGTCTGTGCGCCGAGCCATTCTTCTGACTACTTGCTTTTGTGAAGCCTCTGGATTCAAGTTGAATTTGAACAAGTCTGAATGCTTTTTTATTGGTAACCTGTCCGATTTTAACATCCCTAACTTATGTATAAAATCTGATCATATCAAAATCCTAGGTGTTATTTTTAGTAAAGAGAATAGAGGTAATGAAAGCTGGGCTATTGTGAAAACAAAAATCCAAGAGAAAATTAATTTTTGGAAATCCAGGAAATTGACTTTATATGGGAAAGTCCTTATTATAAAAGCTATTTTAATACCTATTTTGTTATATTTGAATGCTGTTTTCCCACCTAATTATATTATGTTGAGATCCCTGCAAAGAATGTTATTTATGTTTTTATGGGGGTCTAAAGCGGAGAAAATTAGACGAATAGAAATGTATAAGTCTGTGTTGAAAGTCTGTGATGGGAGTACCCGAACTAGCTGCTATTCTTGTTATTAATCACTTTTCCTTATGTTTTACAAATCTCCACGCTACCCATGATTGGGGATTTTACCTAAGATATGCTGCTGGTCACATTTTTAGAAAACACAAGTGGTTTTACCCGTCCCTATCTGCTCCCGTTTTAATCAACACACCTGCACAGTACAAAATTTTAATTAAAGCCATCCAGGACTTCCAACTAAGCCAACTGGACGAAACGGTTTTAAAGGTGCCATGGAGGATCTTGGGGCATCACCGCGACAGGGACTCCATGGTTCCGGTTCAGAGTTTTTCCTTCAGCTACACTAAAGCAATCTGGGCGAGAGCTTCTGCACCGTATTTGAGCAACAGTCTAAAGGAGATCGCATGGCTGGCTATCCACGACGCGCTGCCTACCAAGGCGTTCCAGTATATCCGAGGGTACAGTCGTTCATCATGCTGCCCTCGTCCTTACTGTATCGACGACGAGACTGTCCTTCACCTTTTCTGGAATTGCAGCTTTGCCAGGACCGTGTGGGGTCATGTTGGAGAACTTTTAAAGTTTTTAACAGGATTGGACAATTTGACCCATGAGACTGTTTTATTTGGTGTATCCCAGTTGCCTAAAGGAAAAGAGAAAGTTTTATGGACGTTTTTAAACTGTTTCAAATATGCACTATGGACAGTTAGAAATATTTTACTCTTTGCTAATGATTCCATTACAGAGAAGCAGTGCATTCGGTTGGCGTTAAGTGAGTTTTATGTATATTATTTAATTGATCTTAAGAGGGTTGGAAGCGCAAGAGCTAATAAAATATGGCACTTTAAGCTCTGGAGCATGTTTTTGAAGGATGGTTAGGCTTATGTCTATTCGTGATTTAAGTGGGACATTTATGTATTCATGATGGTTAGGAAAACTCTGTTAGTGAATTTACTGGGTGTTCTGTATGTAACTATGTCTATTGTGTTTACTGTGTACTTATGCTTTATGGTGTGTTTATTGTATACTTATGCTTTGTTATGTGTTTACTGTGTA